>VXBQ01006211.1:92735-183334 GCA_013400175.1 Phainopepla nitens | reverse complement strand
TTTTTTTTTTTTAATCCAGATTGACTTTCCTTGTACAGCTACTGAGAGAGCCAGCAGATATTCTTTGGATAATTGTCCAGCTCTTTCTCCTCTCGCTCTTGCTTGTCTACATCCAGCACATTGAGAATGTCTAGGCCCAGCTTTCCTTTAGCTGGAACTTCAGGCAGTTCCAGTTCCAGGTTGATGGGGCTGACTGCTTATCAATCCCTTCCTGTCCTGTGCCCAGACCTCAGCAGTATCTCCCAGGGTCTTTCCTTCCTGTCAAAGGGCAGTTCAGTATTACTCCCTCCTCCAGTCTTTCACAACTTAATCCCTCTTCTTCTCCTCCTCACCACGAATTCAAGCATCCTCCTTTCCTCTCCCTGCCTTTCTTGGCTAAAGGGACAAAATATTTTGAAATATCCCTCCAGCTTACCTAAACCTGACCTTTATGGCTATCATGAAGCAATCCTGGCAAATGAACGTGGCCACTGGTTCTCATTCCAGTACATCCCTGTTTCCCACAATTTCTGTAAGTAGATAATTCTAGGCTTTGGGTTGTTTGGGTTTGGTTTTTTTTCCTTCTGTGCATTTTGATCAGCTACTTTCTTGTTTTACCTCCAGTGAGCATTATTTTGGCTTATCTGTTTTCAGACATGTACAGGACACTTAGTGTGCTGTGGAGCAAAAATGCATTCTCAACTATATATAATCAAAGTTTCATTTCTGCCTCATGCTCTGTTTGAGCAGGACTGGTTCTATCAGTCATTCTAGTCCCCACCTTCACTACAAAGGGAATCAGATTTTACATGCAGCATAATGGTGTGTAAGTTCGAGGCAATAGAATGTTTTGCCATAATGGAATTATGCTTATGAGGAGGTGCAAAGGACTCCCACAGACAAAACCTGGTGATTAATTGGGTATGGTGGGTGCTTGATGTTTTTAATTTAGGCTTTCAGAAATTCGTGAGCCCTGCCGCCCTGTGGTGGACATCTTTCTTCATCACAATATAGTAAGTATTCACAGCTTTTGAGCCTGCAGACTACTGAGTTATGAAATTAAAACAAAAGAAATCTTGGTCTCTATAACTGGGAGCATTAGCCCTTGCATTTAGACCAATTTTCAACATAACTGCATTGAAAAACTCTGCTTACTTGATTTTTCTGTTATTATTTTGTAGTGATTGGGGTGCTATTCTTCTGTTTTGAAATCCTGTATGTTAAATGACTGCATTTTAGTGGGCTTGCTTTACGAACTCAGCTCCTTTCCAACAGCAAAAAGCCTGGGAACAGCTGCTCTGCAGCCACAGGAAGGCCTTTTGGAGAGAGCTGGGGGCAGAGAAGGGGAAGAAATGTCAAAGGTACTCAAAGTTTTCCTCTGCTCTGGGGGAACGGCCAGCTCATCCCCGAAATTGTGCAGCAGAGTGAGAACATGTCCCCGTTTACTGCACATCCTGGGCAGTCTTGGCCAGGGCAGGTTCGGTGGGACCCCACCCCTTTCTGTATTCGTGGTAACATTTCATTTGCTTTTGATTGTCTTTCCACGTTTAGCAGATGTTTTTATTAAGCTCTCCAAGGTGACACACAGGTCATTTTCTTGGGTGGTTACTGTTAATTCAAAATGCAACAATGTGTGTTAGTAATATCCTTCCAACACACCTTATTTTGAATTTTCCACCATGAACTTCCTCTGCCATTGTGCTGCCTAATTGCCTCTGTTCGTCTTGACTAACTTAAATTACTGCTCAATTAAATAATTGTTCCTTGTTAAAAAAACAGTTCCATGGCAAATCATGCCACCATGCTGATTAAGGCCTTTTCCAGGACAGCCATGAATACAGTGAAGTTCTGTTAGTGCTCTGCTGCTAACCACTGCCATATTGAAAACTGAGCTTTTTATTCCATTCTGTTCTCTTCCAGCCAGCTTGTGATCAACACACAACTACAACTCCCACCTCAAAACCTCTCAGTTTCCTTACTAGCCTCTTGTGAGGTATATTGTCAAAAGTGCTTTAAAAATCCCAATAAATTATGTCAGTGAAACAATCCTTGTTCCTCATCCAGCTGAATTCTTTCAAACGTTCTCTGAAAACTCTCAAAATGCACTAATCTAATTCAGAAAAAAAGTCAGGAATGCTAGTAAATTATGGTTGACTTGCTTGTTTTTAGTAGTTGGCAGAAACTCTATTGATGCTATGACTGGCTCAAAGCCATTTAGATTCCTGTCAGAAAAATAAGTAGCATTAATTGTTGCTCTGGGATTCTGCTGAATCCCAAACAATTTCCGGTACCAGAGGGAGGCACGGAACTCTCACTGCACACCTGGTCTGTCTGGGAACTCTGTGTTCTGGGCAGTAGCAGCAGTGGAGATGCTGGGCTGGAGGTCAAGGAGCACTTTCAGAGACTGGATGAGGTCAAAACTCTGTGTGAAGTGAGTCCCATCACATCCCACAGTGTCTGCCTTCCCGCTGCCAGTAAGCCTTAATTGCTTCCATGGAAACCTCGCACAGCTGACCCAACCTCCTCACTGCCAGCTCTCTGTGTCTGGGGGAAAGGAAGTGTTTTTGGCAGCGAGAAGACAGAGAATATGCTGAAGGTACTATGGAGAAAGTGCAGTCAAAAAGGGCTGAAATAATTTTTGGGGAGTTTTTAAGCTGGTGGTGGGGGCTAAGGGAAAGTAACCTGGTTCTGCAAAAGATAAGATGTGAGATAGGAATGACGGTATCATCTTTATTGCTAAGAGATACATTAATCTTTAGAGAGAATTCCTACTGTCTATGGGACTGACTTCCACTGAGCCTTTCAATTTCCAGAGTTGAATTGACATTGTGCTTCTCCCCTCAAAGATCTGGCCTGGAATTTCTGCATCATATCAAAGTGGTCTGAGGAAACTGTCACAACTCTTTTAAAATTTCATTGTCACTCAGCAGTATGCACATTTTCTCAATAAACTTCCCTAGCTCCACCAAATACATATATTCGAAGCAAACCTCAAGAGGGAATAACTTAATATCATGGAAATAATTACCAGGAAGTCATGTTATGCTTCCTGCCAGTTCACAAGAACCCTTATTTTCCAAAATGTGAATGTTATATTGCTGCTTAATAGACTCTAAACTTCAAAAGAAATGTGAAAATCTTTTATCTTGGCAGAGAAGAAAGGCAGCACTGCCATACTCCCTAGGTACAATCTAGAACTGCTTTAAACTGAGTGTATGATCCAAACATTGTTAAAAACTGGAAGGTGAAAATTTTCTAGACTGGGAGCTCCTTCCATATACCTGTAGTTTTGGTGATACCAGGAAACATTGCTGTCACATTTCATATATTTGCAGTTCTTATTAAGTAAATTTTCCTACACAGAGAAAGTTATCTCTTTTTTTAATGTATATTTAGATGATACACTGGTCAAGTTTCATCTCTTTGGTTTCTTCTATCACACCACTGAAGTCTCATGGAAGCAGTTAAAAAATGTGGGATTTGAAGCCTGGCCTCTCATGCTGAGGGGAGTTGCACCATCAATTTCTTTTGAAATGTGATTTATCAAAGGATCAGGCCTTGAGTGGTTCTTGTGCAGTGATGTAAAGCAGGAGCAATGCCACTGAGGTTCTTCACACAGTGCCAAAGCAAAGTGGATGGAAACCACTGCAAAGCACAGCTGTTGACTCAGTGGCATTTGTTTTTCTTTGCTAAGGCATCTGCAGTTTTGTCAGTAAGGGGCAAGATAAATTAGTGTTTGTTGAAATGTTTGCTGCCCCATGTTACACATTACTGGCAGAAGAGCTGAAGTGCCACCAGTGCTCACAGCAGAGCTGTTCCAAACCTGCTTGGGAACATCCCTGTCATGCTGCAGGCAATGGCTGTGATGGATTGTCCTTTATCTCTTTTATTCTTATTTTAACATAGACTTTTTTTCATAGTCCACAGATGGCACCTGAAAGTACAGCATGCCTTCCAAAAGAAATTCCAAGCTCTTTTTTTTCCCCTCATCTTCTTCCAAGAGAAAAAAGTACACATACTTTTTGTGTGTTATGGCCTTCTGTGGGACACCACCCACAACCTCACCCTTTTTTCCCCTTCCATGGATAATCTTTTCAGAGGGTGGAGAGGGGATGGGATGGGATGGGAAAGAAAGAGTTGCTTTCATGTTTTCTAGCAATGATTTTGTCTACAACTATTTCCTTCTTGACTTCTTACTCACTGTTTATAAAATCTCCCTGTACTTTAACAATAGTATTGTTGCCACAGCTGCACTGATTATATTTCTCTAACTTCTCTCATTTTGGGGCTTGGAATCAGTGTGGTTTGTTTTCATACATGGTAACTTGGAACAGCCTATAATAACATTACAGAAAGCCTTGATAATATAATTGTAATGTGCACACACACTACTTTCTCTGCTTTTTTGTCTCCAGGATCAAATATCTAATTTGTTGGGTTTTTTTTTAATACTCTGCCTACAACAAAAAGTGAAGAGTTGATTCCAGATAGGTACATTACAAAATGTAGGGTTTTGACAAACATATTAATAAGGACTCAGTGAATGTTTTAAGTATTTCATTGTGTAGCCATGTATCTCCACATGTGAAATTTGTTTTTGAGTTTTTGGGGTTTTTTTGTTTGTTTTTTTTTTCTGTTTGTTTTTTGGGGATTTTTTGGGGGTCTTGTGGGGTTTTTTTTGTGGAGGTGGAATTTTTCTTTCTTTCTTTATTCATTTGTTTGTTTATTTATTTCTTTCAATTGGCTATATCCATTCTCCTGTTTAACATAATAATAAAAATAATACTGAAAAAAACCATTAAAATGCGTAATGTATTTAAATTAGTTTTATTTTAGATTAGAAAAAAATCTTTTGCCCTTCTCAGCTGTTGCTCAAAATGAAGATATGATTCCTGTATGAGAACTTTTGCAAGACAAAGGATCCTGGTGGTGCAAGGTTCTTCCCCACACGGCTGAAGTTCAACCTTTGAACTTCAGGACAAGTCCCCCTTTGCTGGAACCTCTCAATGTTCTTGGTGTCCTTAAATAAGAAGCATGTATATTAAATATGTCCCATTAGAAAGGCCTTCACTTACTAGATTATGACCTGGAGGTGTAGAGGTGCAAGTCATGAACAGCTACTGCAATCAGCTGCGCCCCAGCACAAAAATATGTTATGGGACGTTCATTTAGACATGTTAGGTAATGCAGCAGGTCTGTCTCCCTTTCAGATTGCATCAGATGCCTGTGCAAGTCTTAACACACTGAATTTCCCTTTGTTTTGGGTCTGATTAGTGCTGACAGAAGGTGGCTCACTGGCAGTCAGGGACACGGCGTTTCCTTAATCTGCAAAGCCCAGGCAGGGTGAAAGGAAGAGAGGGCTTCACCCTCCTGTCCTGCTTTGCTGCACAGATACTCTCAGAGAGTTTTAAGGGGTGAGGTGCACGTGTTTTGAGCTGCCCTGCTGCAAACCAGCCTCTGGGATGGGCACTCAGGGACAAAACCCTGGAGCAAGTTGGGCAGGCCTCTTGTCACCTACAGGTGAGACAGAAGGACTGTCCAGCACTGTCCTCCATTAAAAAGCTCTCTCTTGAACACTGATGTCACCTAGAAAAGCAAAAGGAATTGGACACTAATGGTATTCCATTGTTACCACTGAATCAAGCAGACTCAAACAAATATCTCAGAAACAAAGCAGACTGGCGGTTTTTTTAAATTATTCCATCAATTATTCCATTCCTCATGTTTTATATAATCCATCCCAATTACCATATTTTTCCTAGCATGTGGGATATAAATAAGGTACTTATTAAATCTGGAGTTGATGAACAGCTTTAAATGCTGGCTTGGCACCATTTGCTTTTAGAGATGCTCCCCATATGACGACTTCATTAAAAGTAGAATTGCAGAATTCACAGTTGCTTTTTGTGGTGTCACTGCATATATTCAACTGATAAGAAGCAGGAGGCAGCATGCTCAGATTCCTGGTACATTAAAGGAGAAAGTGAATTTAAAATCCATAAGGCAAGTTTTTCTGCCTCTCGCTAGTAATTGCTTTTTGGCAAATTCTGTTTGAAAGAGGAGCCAAAAACTCTTTAGAACCAAGCCTGGGAAACAAGCATGTTTCCAGGTTAATTGATGGATCAAATCACCAAATGCTCTCAGCCATTGTCTAACAGATTCCAAAAACCCTTAACACAATTAAAAAAGCTGGATTGTCTGCACAGGCCACGATAGATTTTACTCTCAAATAAGTAGTTGGTTAAAAAAAAAGTAGTGTCTGATGTTGAAAGAAAATGTTTGCACCGAACGAATTAGAGAGGTCATCAGTCAAGACTCTTTAATACAAGTCAAAATATCACCATCGCAATAAACTGGCAAATTCAACATCAGTTTGAGTTATCTCTTGTTGTAAGCACACAGGTTTTGTGTGCCTAAGGGAATCTGTTGCAACTTGCATATACTTAAATCCATTTCAAATGATGCTTTAATTTTTTTTTATGAGCAGAGTTTTCTATTCCTCTTCACAGGTTATCTTGCCTCTTACCTTATTGAAGGTGTTTGGGAAGTACAAGATGGACATTTGAAGAGAAGCCATGCCAGTGACTGCATGGCCAAATTATAAACCTGTTGTGAAATCAGTGCAATTCTTAGGAATACCTTACACAAAGGTGCTTGATTTTTATTGATGTCAAGAGCTTTCTCTAAATAATGGCATTGAAGTTTAAAACTGCCCCTTGAATGCACTGCTGTGGTTACTCCAGTGGAAGAAATCCCAAGAACCATATGTATGTTACGTTTGGATTTAAATATCAACCAATTGTCATGGGGTTTGAGCACAGCCTCAGTTCACCTATGAGCTCTGAGCAATTCATTTCCACACTTCTCTTGCTGATCCCTGGTTTTGCAAGCATCCGTGTTTCCTGCTTTCATCTAGTATTAGGAGCAGAAATACTGATACGTGCTGAAATAGCTCAGGGAGGAAATCATGCTGACTTTTTTCCTCCTGTTAAAATTTCAAAACTGCATGCCCAAGAAATCTGGGCAATGTGTATTTGCTTAAGTACTTTCCTGAACATAAACTACCAAATCCTTCAATACAGAACAGTTTTAATAATGTAAGAGAATTCTTCCAGAAGAGATATTCTTGCAGAGGTTAATGTATAGGTCAAGAGGCATGAAGGTCTCAGTCCTTTTTCTTCCTCTTCTGAGATTCTGAAGAGAAGGACCTATGACATCCCTAGGCTGCGTTCTATAACCCCGATATTGACAAATTTTTGCAAAACTGAGTCCTGTTCAGTGAAGGGGCACCAGGAGGTTTCTCAATTTTTAAAGGCACCGCAGAACTTTGATTCAGTGGAAATTAGGTGCCTCAGTCCCTTTGGTACTCAGAGTTTCTCTCTAGAAATTGGGGTAACTAAACCACTTAAAAGAAAACTCGAACACCTTAGACTTTGGGGCTGTAAATGTTTCTACAGATGCTCAGCTGTAAGCACATGAATTAATTCATTTATGTTACCTTGTCCCAGATGCAGCAACTCAGAAGTTTATGTAAAAATATAAATATTTGCAGGGCAGGAATTTTGTTTTCCCAAAATCAAATAACATTCAAGGCATTTGGGGGGATGTTGGAAGCTATGGATCCCTTTGCAGCCTTCTTAAGGTGTGATGTGATCAATATTCACAGAAGCTGTACCAAAGCTATTTGGTATAGCTCTTATAAGCAGGATTTAAATTTGAACTTAAGAGGTTCTGAATGAAAAGATAACAGCTTCTGCTGTTCTGTGCTTCTGCTTAATAGGAGGCAATTAATTGTGTTCATTTATATCCTCATTTGGTGAGGAAGACCCAGCCTAAAAGGAACATTCTCCATATTTGTCTCTTTTGCCATTTGAATGTATTAAAATAGTTGCCACATGGTAACAAAGTTGCCAGTTTTAGAATGAAAATGGCTACCATAGGGCTAGGAAGAATTATCCTTTTAAACTCATATTAGCCCTGGCTCTGGCTCAGTCTGATCTATGGCACAGGATGTTCATTATGCTCATGTAAATGGCTTGGTAGGGAAATATTCTCCTGCTCACATTACCAATGTTTACCAACAAGAGAAAGAAAAGGCTACTTAATATTCATTTGCAGATCAAGTCAAGATGTTCCAAGTATATTGATTTTTTTTACCATTGGATAAGGATTCAGAGTTATTGGATCATTATCTCTTCCTATGCTGTTTTGGCAGTCTTTCCAGTATTAGATGCACCTTTTGTTTTCTCCAGAAAATGCATCTGTAAATTTTACATCTCTCTCCCTTCTAGTGGTAGAAGTTGCACAGCTTGACTTTGTAAAACAGTGAATTAGTGTTGTGCATCTTTTAGAGCTTTACCTTTATACCTGAAGATATCCTTAGGAAAGACAATTCTGCTGTCTACATTCCTGCAATTACTGAATAGTATGTCTAATTGGAAAGAAGCAACTTAGTGTTTATTTTAAAAAGATATACACAATTTGTGATATTATTTTTTGAAGCACAGTCAGAGAGAGGCTGGAATTATTACTTTTTCAATTGTAAAGACAGGAATAGCATTTTTGTTAAAAGATAGGTTTAGATTTCTCAAGAGGACTCTGAAATGTGGAAATTGCTACCAAAATCTTCAGCCTTAAGAAGTAGTCACAGTGAGTAATATGCTTTGCAACATACAGGGAAGCAGGTGATGTTCATACAGCCCCCTGTGAGAGAGTGTAATTGAATTTTAGAGAAGTTTGTGGGGAGAAAAGGAAGATCTGACCTGGCTTTTTTGCAATGCCTTTGGGAGGGCACTGTAGCTACTTCAGGCAGCCTGTGGGGAGCCTGGCAGTCTCTTGATCATCTTCCCTCTGTGTTTCACTATTCAGACATCCAGGCTTTGTCAGGAGAATGTTATGACTCCTTTGCTCCATCATTGCCATTTACCTTTGCCAGACTTTCCCCTATCAAACTATCTATCTTCTATTTCACGCTGCAGGAAGACAAAAGCCAAGGATGAGTCTCGTCACTAGAAATCTATCTTACTAATCTCAAGCTTGTTTGAACAAGAATCTGCTTTCCAATAATATTACCACTGGGTCTGGTTTTTTCACATCACTTATCTCGCCTGTAGCAAAGAATACACTAGAATCTAGACATACCACAGAGGTAGGTCTTTCAGAGCAGCTTGAACTGCACTAAATCACAAAATAATCTGGAGAGACTACTTCAGAGCGTGCTTCTTTTGGAGAAAAACATCCCTCTTCTGTGCTGCCTCGATGAAGTTAAGGACTATAGGGCTTACTGGTGTTTTGATAGCTATATTTTTTCCTTCTTTGTCCAAAACAACATGGTTAAAAGGTCCATCTTTCTCCCATCTTTCCCTCAGTTATGATAAAAGAGCACTGAGGGATTGCAAGTGGTCAGGCAGGGTAGTGATTGTATTTTCATATGCCATCACTAAGCATTAGGCCTTTTTCTGTAAAAAGAGAGATGGTGAATATTGGAGATATCACGAAAACTTGAATACTTTTGTGGTTCTGAAAGTCCTCTCAGACATGCTGGATTTAAAGAACATATGAAGTAAGGGAATTACACAGCCTGAACGTTACCAGCCTGTCTGCTACCTTGCAGAGAGGTCTCTCCATCAATAAGTGAGGGCTTGGCTTTCTTCTGAAGTCATCAGTTACCATTACACATGCTTGGGAATATTGCTGAATAAATGGGCTTAATGAATTTTTTCCTACCTGGAGAACTTGTTAGGAAGAAGGGCTTCTGAGAGCTTTTGGTGCCTACCCCAAAAAGGTTTGAACAGAACCATTGGGAGACCAAACTGTTCCACATGTACATCCCTCCTACCCTGAATCTAGTGGGGATCTCACCACAGATGGCCACATCAGGCAGATATAAGAGGAAAGAAGATACAAGGCTGTATCTGCTTCACTATTTGTTCTAATCTTACTGGTTGCCCCCAATGCTTTTATTTTTAGTGCCAGTTCTAATTCAGGTATGTTCATAATCAAGATGGAGTGGGGTAAAATCTTGCTAAGAGACTCCTCGTTGTCTCCACATCTCCTGGCTTTGATCACATTTTCATAAGTTCCTGTTCCACCATGGTCGACATTGGCCTCACCTTCAAGGTTTTTTTGAGTCCTTTTTATGCCTTCATGATGATCATGGTATATACTACTCCCTCTGTGAGAGGAAGATAAAATCAGAACAATGAAGTGATATGGAAACAAAGACGGAATCTATAGAGTGAGGAGGAAAAGTAGAACAAATGTTGAATTCAAGAAACTTTCACAGTGGAGTGGGAAGTCTGTGGGTTCACAAGAAGGGACTTCAAAAATAAAGAAGTTCGGAATATTCAAAGACATAAGAAATTATATTCTAATAATTATCCTAAGGAAAACAGACCCAAATGGGGGAAAAAAAACCCCAACAAGCAATACCAAAACCAAAGCAACCCCACTCTCCCTCCAAAAAACCAGGAAGGACAAATAACACAGTGAGAGAGTAGGTTATTTATAGCTGTCCTGCTATGTTAGTCATGCTGCTTACCTTAGTTTGCATTTAAGAAATAGTGCTAGTTTCTAAGCCACAACAATTTCCTCCGTTGCTTTGAGGGGGTGAATGTTGTATGGCCACTCATCGCTTAAGATCTGAATTCTTTCTGAGCAGGATCAAAAATAATACTGAAATTCATCGATTTTCTGACACTTCCTTAAGAGTTCTAAGGTAAACTAAACCACTTTCTTTGGGTACAAACTTTACTTTTCCCACATAACTTCTAAATATAAGTGAGGATAATCCACATCCCTGGTAAGACCTCACCTCCTTTTTTGGCTGCAGATATTAATATTTTTCATTGCTTATTATGTTACAGCAGTTTTCCGATGGCCCTTTCTGTGAGACACACTTCATGAACACAGAGCCCTTGTCCTGAACAACTTCCAATCACTGGATATTTGGACTAACCCCAAGTAACAAGGAAATAAAACCACCACTTATAACACTGAAGAAATTCAGGGTGGGAGCACTGGTACAGAGTCATTATCAGATTTTGCCCCAAGCCTGCACATGTATCCACAGTTACATTTAAATAATCTTAAATTATATGAATTTCTAGAAAATGGAATCTGACAGGAACCTTTATTTTTCAAATGGAATCAGAAACCATCCAATACTGCCATGTCTGGCATGCCTGGATCATGACAAGTATCTTTCATTATTGGTGTGCAAAAATAGAGCTTTCATGTTACTCAGAGCACCTTAAACGAGGGGGACATCAGAAAATAATAGTAGACTTGTTCATATTAGGGCAGAATATATAAACCACAGTATCTCTGTGAGGAAATAGACTTCCTGTCTGCTGGTTTTGTGTGTCTAATTAAGTACAGATTTTTTGGCTACTAAAACATTTTTCCAGAGCTACCAAGAAATAAAACCTAAACAAGTCCAGTAAAGCCACGAATGGATAAATACTGTAGTACTCTCTCACAGTAAACCTTGAAACTCCCACGTGCAGGTGAGCCCAGTTCTCCTAACATGGCTAGTTTTTAGTCACAGTATTTCTAACAAGCTTGTACTTAGCTCTCGTGGGAAAACCATCTCTAAGCAAGTGTTATTTGCTCAATAAAATCACTGTAACTCACCTTTTGATCTTGCAACTGTCTCCATTTAAAAAGGAATGCTTGTACCAAGCAGACAATCATGCAAGTTGTCTTCTAAGCCACCTAGCAGATAAAACAAAATAAAAGAAGGGATAGAAATGGGCAGAGGGAATGGATGGAGCAGAGAATTATGATCCCTAGTAATTAAGATTGAGGTTCTGCCCCCGCCTTGTGAACTCCCAGGCTCCATGGAAGGAGCTACATTGGTATTTGTCCCCTTTAGCTGACTGACATCACATGGAACAGGGCCATACTCCCTAACTCTTACAAGGGCTCTGAAGGGTGAAATGTTGCCTGGTAAATCCAATAAGTCCCTGTGCACTTTTCACAGGATGACTTTCACTGCACACCATGTTCCTGCAGCACTTCTGCACATATGTTCTGATCCATCAGTAAGGAAAATTACTCAACTTCACAGCAGAGCTTTATGCAAGTCTGCTCCTCCCAGGAGATATTCCTGTGGCCCCCCGGGCACATCTGACTTACAGATGAGGCTGGGGAGTACATGAAGAGATTTCAAGCGAAGAGAAAATGGCAATGGTTCCTTATGGAGATGTGGGAAGCAGTGGGGTTTTCAAAAAAGCATATCTGACATAAATCAAAGGAAACAATTTACAGACATTTTAAGAGTACTGTGGAAATTGAGAACTCTGATTACAGTCCTAGCAACTTATCTATTCCATTTAATAGACATAGGCTGGTCATGCAGTACTTAGAGACTCCCTTTTCTGGCTAGCAGGTAACCACCTTCACTCCCTTCAAAATATTTGAAATCCTTTTTGAACTGTTTTCCTTGCCCTCTCTTCGTGCAGCAAGGACACCTGAAGGTAAGAAAAACTCACTAAAAGGTCTTCAAAAGCTGATTACCACCATTGGCTGGTGGGAGTATTTTTACAGAAGGAAACAAAGCACCAAACTGTCTCAGAAAACATCTGAAGTGGCCTGTACCTTTTCTAGGTACAGGTTTCCCACAGAACCCAAAGCAAAAAGGCTTAAAATACTTAAAACCCAATCTTAGGAGACTCTCATCAAAGTTCTGAAGGGAAGAGGCTTCTTACCAGTGATGTCAGACTTGATTTTGCAGAGGGATGTGGGAAGTGACACACAGAGAACCTCAGACAGCTGACAGGTTTCTTTAATTCAAATGATTATTTTAAGTTTATGCAAACAGATGGCTCAGGGAGGCACTTAGTGCTTAAGAGAAGAAGTCAAAGGATGCTGTCCTAAAGAAGGAAATGATAACACACTCCTTTTCTTGCTGGTTATCCCACCTTGCAATGCTCTGGGACATCCTTGCAGCCCTTGCCACAGCAGCGTGGGGCTTTATGCACTTGCACCGTTCCACGAAGGGTCAGGTCCTGCTGTTGCTCCTTAATGAAAAAACAAGTAGCTACTCATTAACTCTTCCATTTCCAGATCCAATGTCTTCAGAGTACTACGGAGGACTTTAAAATGAGGCAATTTCTCACTTTTATAAGATTTTCACTATTGGCTAGGGAAGCCATGAAAGTTTGCTTCACCTACTCTACTGATGGACTGAGAACTTCATCTTATCTTCAGCTCCCAGTTTTTACAAATGGGAAAACTATAAACAAATATCTTATCCTGAAAGTTGGAATTTATCTATTCTGCATCCAGAGAACATCAACAGGAGACTAGTCATAACAGTCAAGCTACTAATTTCATTTTCAGATAGGAGTAAGTTGAGAAGTTGGATGCAAAAACATGGGATTTTGAGTATGTGTGGTTAGTGCAAGAGTGAAATAAGATGAAAGGTTCATCTTATTCATCTTAATAAATGCAGGGAAAGCCACAAATAGTATTCTCATGTTCTTTTGTTTTTGAGCCATGGGCCTAAAGGGTATTTTTAATGCAGAGGAACATAACCGTGCTTGTCCAATGTATTTTCCATCAGCTTGAAGTTGTATATCACTGTGCAGATTTACGTGTATTCAATCCTTCTGCTGTATCTTTGTGGCTGGTAGCCAGTGGGATTAATGGAATGTATGAAATAGCAGAGAAGCTGTGTAGATTGAGTCCCAAAAACAAAAGCTAAAAGGCAGGGTGGTCCTCTGAGTTCAGTTTTCACTTAATCTACTGAGTCATTTGGTGACCTTGGACAAGCAAACTGACCTCTTGGCACCGTGGTGAGGCCAAGTGTAAAGCGGTGTAAAACCAAACAGGGAAGATTAATTGCTGCAAAAAGAACTGAGCCAGTATGACAGGATAGTACCCCCAGAGCACCCCTCCTGCTCATCAGAGAAATTCTAGATAAGGTAATATATCAATTTGTGTTTGCTTGGGTCTGTAGTGATCAAACTTGGAAAAACAGTTATTCTTTGAAAGTATTTGCCAAGCCTTACAGAGCTACTTCCTCTCTCTGCGTTGTTTCTTTTCTAGACTTCTTCATTGCCAGATTGAGTTATAGGCTCAATGAAAAAAAAAGAGGAAAAGATACATATCTGCCACCAGGCCTTTTGGTGATCCCGATTTTCCAAACGTGAGAATCAGAAAAGCTGTTTCAGAGGAAGCTAATCACTAGCTTCTGAGCCCATTCTGAAAGCAAAATTTTGAGGTTTAAGGGGTCCCTCTGGTTTTACTTGTTTTTAGTTTTGAGTTTTAATGTCTGTGAGGTGAGCCCAAGGCCAGACCGAGGATTGCATCAGGAAAATGGAAAGATGAAGAGAAGAGAGAAAGAATGGCCTCAGCCCTAAAATAGCACTGTAAAGGGCGTTTTACTTGGAACTTTCCTTCAGCTGACATCAGTCAGAGTAAGAAAAAGATATTAGTTCAAAAGTGTAAAGCTAAAACAGAGATTCAAGGCCACATGTAACACTCATATCTATTCTGTGTTGTGAAAAAAAATAAAAAAAAGATGCCACCATAAAGGTGTTCCACCTGGACCAGAAGCTTAATGTTTTTTTCAACTTCAGAAATATTTGTTTTGTTTGGATGTCTTTGACCCTGGACTAGACAAAGGCAGCACACACCTGAAGACACACTCAGAAAAATAAGAGGGACCTAAGTGCAACAAAAGCTATTGGCTTTTTCTTTTTTTTTTTTTTATTTTTTCATTCCTGGTGAGCTGGAAATTTTAGGAAAAGCTAGTTTAAAACAGGAGGTTTTCAAGCCAGGCTTCTGATAATCTCTGATGTCCAAAGTGAATGCCAGTGGGATTTTTCCAGCAAAGCCAACAACGCTGAAATTTTTTAGTGTAGTATATAAACAAGAAACTATTTTCTTTTTGTCCAAAAGCTACAGTTTCATCTGTGAAGCTCCTTCAGCCATGACTTGTAAACCAAAGTAGGTTTTTATGCATATTTTCACTAAGCAAGTCAACATAGCAGGCCTGGGAGCCACTGTGGCTGTGCTCTTCAGCAGGAAATAGGTTTGTCTGAATCAATATTTGCAATGATGCCTTTAAGGTCTACCCCATGCTCAGAAAATTGAGTGAATCTATCATGTTGCCCAGACAAAATAATCCTTTTCTTCCACCAAATTGTCTGTCACAGATTCAGACTGTAGTGCATGAAACTGACAGCAAGCAACTTGCACATGAAATTTCACCTCAATCTCAGCAGTGAACAGCCTCCATCCAGCTGGAGAAATGGGTGGGTAAAACAATGCCAGCGTCATGTTCATAATGGGAAGAATAACAGCAGGATATTGGGCCAAGAGATGATACCCCTCAGCAATGAGGAATGAGAGGAATTATGGTTGTTCATTCAATTTTTTTGTGTTTCCCATACGGTTTTATGCAACTAGGGGTGGTTTTCAACCCTGAATAACTCTCGATGGGCAAACCCCAGCTGTAAAGGAATGCTGGAAGAAGTGTTCTCAAAACAGTGTCAGCTCCTTATTGTAAAACAGCTCCTTACAAAAATTTATGTTACCTCCGAGAGGGTGGCTTCTTTAATGGGCATGACTTATGTGGGTAAAGTGGTCCACTGACAAGTAAACAGATTGAGAATCCGCTAATCAAAATTCTAACCATTGTGCTACTCCATCTGTGTTTCATCTTCGTACTAACATTAAATAGAAAAGAAGGGGTGAGGGAAAAGGAAAAACAAGTCTTTTCTTAAGGCAGGTTTCTACATGCTTAGCCAGCTATTCTGTTCTGGTTTTAGGGCAAAAGAAAAAAAAAAAAACAAAAAACACTGAAACATAAAGCAGTGTAGATTATATGGAAAATTTGACTCAGATTGACTGCCTGGCCAACACCACAAAATGGACTGGAGACAAATCTGATAATTAGAAAAAGCAGTGAATAACAAAATAGTTTTGACTCATGCCATATCAGGCAGCCTCTGAAAATTCTCAGAGGCAAGAAAACAGGATTTAGTTCCCTGCAGCTTATTGCAGTTTTATGTTAGAGCAATGCCACTGATTTCAGAGGTGTTATACTGGTGTAATACTGGAACTGGCAGTTAAGTCAAAATTCACCTTATTCTTTCATGACAGTTAAATTTGACAGCAATCTGCTCAAATTGCACAAACAACCAGGTAAACCAGGAGAGAGCACACTTACGTCAGCTTGGTACCACTGACATAAACAAGGTCAGAAACACTCCTATTGTGTTAATCTTCTTTACAGTGCTTGGGGTTTGTTTTTGGTTTTTTTTTTTCTGGACCAAGTGGCCAGGGAAAACATATTTGCTGACCAGTCCACAGCAAGGGTGGGATAAACATACTGACCATCACACCAGGGATGCCATATAGGGGTAAGAATGTCTGATGCCTGTTTTTCATCTCGTGCTGCTGCCACTGCCTCTGCCAAGTCCAGCAGGTAGTGGAGTCTGGAAGGCAGAGTGATAAGAGCTAAAAAAGACAAAAAACTTGCCAGAAAACAGTCAAATAGGAGCAAGAGAAGAGTAATGCCTGCCAAGGATCCAGCACACACAGCAAGGACAACACAAGGATACAGCAGGACCAGGCAGTAAAGTGAAGAGATGAGGAAAGTCTCCTGGAGAAGTTAGAGCTGAGAAGAAGGAGGAGGAGGTGTGAAAGGGGAGAAGAAATGCCTAAAATGAGGTAAGAGGATGCACAACAACATCTTGTCACAGCTGTTGCACACTGCCTTTAACTCCATTCAGGAAAGCAGCTGTTCTTACCTGGATGCTTAAAATGGCTACAGAAGATAAGGGTCAGTCTGTAAAAAGCAGTTCTGTGTGTTTCTGCTTGAAGAGAATCAGAAACATCCAGCATGGTCTCATGTGGCACTGTTTTTTTCTTTGGAGATATATTAGGAAAGTCAGGTGAGCAGAGAGTGAATTCATGCTGTCCCTCTTATCAGAATTCTTGATTTTTACGGGATTTTCAACTGGATTTTCTCACTTTCCTGTATATTAATGAGTAATCAATGTTGGAGATGAAGGAGGAGGAAGAGGAGGAGGAGACGGAGGAGGTGCTTTAGGCAGCAGACAAGAGATTCTTCTGAAGATTGGGAAAGAGACCACAGTGGAGCAGATAATCCCCACAGCTGATGGAAAGGACCGTGTTGGAGCAGATTTCCATGCTGCAGCTCATGGAGGATGCCATGCCCCCTTTCACCACCCCAGGGGGTAAGGGGAAGGATACAGAGAAACTGGGAATGAAAGACAGAAGATGTGATTGAAGGGATTAAAAAAAGGGGGATGGTAGTGCTTCATTTTTTGTCTGTTTCCAGCAATAAATTAATTTTCTCTGTTGAATCTGTTTTGTCTGTTGTCAGTAACTGGGAAGTGCTCTCTGTATTTACCTCAACCCATAAAATTTTCCCCCTTGGGGATAGGGAGGGAGAGAGCCTCTGTATGGCACCTGGCTGGCAGACAAGGTCAGCCCACCACAGTGATACACATTCTTCTTTTCCCCCTCCCTTTTTCATCTCATGTCCTTAGCTTCCTTCCTCTCTAGGAATATTGAATCCTAATAAATAAAGAGAGGTACCTCATGATGCCGTGCCCACAAAGCAGCAGGTAACCTGGAACAAAGAGCTCAGTATGTAAAAACTGGTGAAGATTCTGACTAGGAACAATCAAAAATAACACATAAAGCAGAAAAATGACAGTCTGAATAAACTTCCCCTTTGTGTTTTGTGTCCTTGTGCCTCAGTTGTTGGATGAAAAGGAAAGGCTTTTTCCAAGTGAGGCACAGCTAAACAGTCACGGGCCAAGAGCTAAGTACTCACTGCTTGAGAATTCTCATTTGCAAAGCAAGTGAAGGAGATGTAGAAGTGCTCTTCACCTTCATGTGCTATTCTGCCATCTACATATATCACACATGGAAGCAGCAATGCCAAATTTGAAGAGAGTTTTGGCTCAGAATTATTAAAAAAAGTAAACAGTATATGAAATCCAGTATACAGAATTAAATTGGATCCTTCTGAAGCTCTACTTCAGCTGTCAGTGCTGAAGCCTTTCTATGACCAGTCTTTCCAAAGGATTTGTAGTGCTGAGAAAGAACCCATAGAATCATGAAATTTGCTCCTTTCAGACTCTCTGGGTGCTGGATATGTCCATGGCACTGAAGCTGTTGTTGGAGGTCCAATACACCGAAGGCATTTAGATGTAAATTTTGGTGTCAGCCTTTAACAGCTGTTCATTCCCATCCATTCCCATCCATTTCTAACCATTCCCATCTGTCCTTCTTACTCTTGTATGATTGTGATCCACGACTCCTTCAAGATTTCAGTTCACAGCATGAGATGCCTACAACCACATCAGGCTCCTTTTACCTGGACTACCTTGAAGTCTGTATTTCTACCAAATTTACTGATTACGAGGTGGTTGCCATTAAAAAAAACCCCACATCTCCATCAACTTCCATGAATTGTATTTTTATTTCTACTTGCAATTATTCACAATTGTATGACAATGCTTTTGTAAGTAATTTGCTTCTGTAAGATTTCTGTAGATGCTCTAGATAATGCCTAGACAATGCTGAATCATAAATTTAGAGAATTAAACTAATTCTTATCTCCATTTACAAAAATTATTCCCATTTCTCAGGGGTAATATAATCTACTAACTTCCTTAGATTGCCTGAAGGTTTATGGCTGAAAAACTGATTAAACAGAATATGCCTGTGGTTCTTTATCCATAGAAAGCTCTCCTCAAATGTCGCAAACACTTTCTGAAATCCTTAAATTCACTATCCAGAGGCTGGCCTGACACAGGCACATTCTAAACCAAATAATTTCTCTTGTCACTCTCTGTTATTCAGGAGTACACCTAGAAATGTTTAACAAAGAAGAAGAATCTGCAAATGAGGCACACTGTTTTTTAGAATACTTGTTACCATGAAAACAATTTGAAAACTGTTTAGCAAGCAGCTATTCCACTTAAATAAAACTGGTTAACTTCAAAATTAGTCTAGAGTCTTTTCATCATTTATGGGTTTGACCTTTTTTGAATCTCTATTAACTCTTCATTAAGGAATTAACAAAATAAACAAATTTAAATTATTATTAATAGGTCAATGTTGATGAATTGTTTTTATTTTCTTTATTTTTGTAGTGATTTATTTAATGAGCCATAATTTCAATCTCTCCAATGTCTGTATCTTGGAGGGTCTTAATTTCTTGATGTATGGTAGTTCTTTACATCAGACTGACAAAATTAGTATCATAAAATTATCAAGGCTTTTTTACTTCATTCTGATTTGGATCAGAAACTAAACACGTCAAAATTCTGTGTGAAATGGAAACAAGCTACAAAAAAGATTATTGGAAAAAAAATAAAGTTTGAAATCCAAGAATCCTGTCTGAATGATATCTGTCCAGATTTACGCAATGAATGTTACTCATGTGACATCCGGAGCTCACTGAAGTCACTGAAGTAGTGGGAGTCTTTTCACTTATGTCACTGAAATTTGGATGACAGCCATAACAGTTTATTAGCATCTATAAAATGCTTTAAAAATAAATGATGCAAGGAAAATTGTCAGTTATGGAGTTTTTCCTTCTCATACTTTGTGTCAGAAGCAAAGAATTTCTGTGTTGGGAAGTGTTTGATTAGCATATGTGAGGGGTAGATAGAACAAAAGTTTTAAAAAGCAAGAGTTGTACTATTATCAAATCAAGGATTACGGCACAGAAAGTGTTTTATTTGTGACTGGATGGACAAGTTGCGCTAAATGGTATAAATAAGATCTGGTTCACTATGGAAAAATAGGAAAATTAGGTTAATTTTGACTTGGCATTATGGCACATTTCAGCATCATAGGATCTTCTGAAAGATGAAGCATTTTGCAAATATTCCTGTAGCATTCAGCATCTTGAAATATTGCAGCCTTCTACATGTTCAGTTGTATACACAGAAAACTTTCTATTCTATGATTACTGCTACATAAAAGGTAAAACAGAAGGTAGAAAAGGAGGGATTTTTTTAGACCCCCTTATTGCTAGAAATCCATAGCTTTCAGGTATGATCTAAATGCCGAGAGTGCAGTTGTGCCTGCAGAAGAGATTCTTGGTATTTAAAGGCAGAAAAGAGGAGAACAGAAATTGATGAAGCCCTTTCCTTGTCCTTTCTGGGCTCCTGACTTCCTCATCTGTCATCCTTATCCCTGAGCCAGCTGTAAATATGTGAGTGAAGTACTTCATCCAGCCTGGGAGCTCCCTGTGTCACCTGGTGGCTCCACGCATCCAGTGCCAACCATGCTCTAGGGAGATGACTCTTCTTCATCCAGGACCTCTGGCCACAGAAACTGAATGTCAGTGTCTGTAATAACCTCTGCTGTGATTGCTTTAAATAAACTGAGAGAAATAAAATCAGCGATCCTGCCCTGAATTTATGTTTTACTTAAGTGGAGACAGGAACATTATTCTTGGGGCAGTTGCAGGCCATGCAGATTTTGAGTGCTTTTAAGAGATCAGATGAAATTAGGTCAAGAATATCTGGGCTTTTTTAGGCATGTCAAGTATATAAAGAAGCTGCTGAATTCTGATCTGTGATACTTCTGCTATTCTAATGTTTAACCCCCATATAGCTTTGCTAAAGCATTGTAATTTAACCAACAAATAAATCAGCTGCCATTGAACAGGCTGACACCACCTGTGCCTTCTCAGATGGCTCTTTCTTACATTATAAAGCAAAACCAGTTGCAGTTTATACTAAATAAAATGCAATTTATACCAAAATATATCTATCTGACCCATATTACTAGTAGTTTTTCTTCACTTTGTTTTTGCTGCTTGCTGCCATTTGGATTATGGTTCTATGAACTACTTTGAGTCAATGGTTCCATGTGCCCTGCTGTGAGAGAGTTATGGAGAGAGAAATGGAACCATTTATCTCTCCAAAAATATGTTGCAGTTATTGGGCATGGCTTTTTTTCCCTAATACTAGATGTTTGTAGAAAGTCAAAATAAAACACTTTAAAAAAAATACCAAAAACCAATTTTTAACTTTCAAAACATTGCCAAAAAGAAAAGAGCAAGAAAAAACACCCTAAACCCCCCAAGGTCTGTGTCACCTGCTACAAAAATTATGAGAGTAAAATAACAGATTCAAGATGTGTTTCAAGTTCACCTTCCTTGCTCCTTTAGCTGCCATTCTATTTTGCTAACACCCAGCATTAACTGAATGTGTTAGAAATTATATCTAATTACAAAATACAAAATTTTACCATTGTTTACATTGCGTTATTTACAGATGGGAAGGTGACTGAAAAGGACAGCTGTGATGATGTATAAAGCTGAAGCTTGTAAAGTGGGAAACAAAAAGCTGAACATTTTTATTCATATTTGCACAACCTCTATTCCTACTAGTTGTTTCCAAGTTCTGGTCAAAGCACCTATTTTTATTTCAGTTGAAGACTGGCCCTTTTCCTGTACAGAGATTGCCAAATGTGACAAGCCATAAACTGTTTGTCAGCAATTTAGAACATGGTGAACACAGGGCTCCATGCTGAGTTTATGGGTGAATTATGCTGACTTCTCTATTAAAGAAGTCTGTACTCAATCATTTAATCAATTGAGAAGAGAAACACTTTCAATTTTTATGTGATCAAGCCCACAGTTATGTCAGACTGACAGCAGTGTTTGGCAAGAAACTCCTTCTTCCCTTTGGAGCACTGTAAAGAAAAAATGAAGTAAGTCAGAGAGCAGGGCTTTTTGTATTGTCAGTGAACAATGGAAAAACAAGGGTGAATTCTGTGCCTGAGATACAAGAATGACCATAAGGGAGTTTGAGCTGAAGATGCTCTGCTTGCCTCAGGTAAGATTGGAAATGGATTCCTAAATAATGGATTCAAAATATATTTCTGATGTAGGATGTGTGGAGTTCAGAGAAGATGCCATCCATGAAGGCTCACCCTGCAATCCTTCTATTGACACTGTTGGGACAGGCCTCTGGTTGCAGTTTGGACCACTCAGGACAGGCACAATCAGGAGCTTGGAGATCCCAGATCTTTGTGAGCTGGTTTAAGAACACTCCCACAATTGGTACCCTGCAAACAGCTTCAGTTCATTTCCTGACACAATGCTAGATTGCATAAGCACAGCTGCTTTGCTCTAAAGCAAAAAAGAAGTCTGGAGAAGCCTTGGAATAAAACACCCTGAAGCTGAAAAACTTTCATCAGTTTGCAGCAATATTTTATACTGATTCTTCTAAAGTATCAGTGTTTACCTATCTGGTTCTTCACATTTCTCCACAGTACCCTTACAACTGCCTTTCATTTGATGTTTCCAGTTATGCTCTGAGGTCAGAGCCTGATTTATTAGCTTGCCCTAAATAAAAATTGAAAACGTTTGGTGGCTGGAGCCTGCTATATTTATGTTGCACAGTTATGGAACCAGCCTCTTGTTTATATCTGGAAATCAGAATCTGATTTGGGTTTTGAATCAAAACTGAAGAGGCGTGTTTGTTGCTGGTTTTAATTAGTTCAGATCTGTGAAATTTACCGGGATTCTTTCTGAATGATGGTGCAAAAAACTGTGGTAAAAGATCATCACTTTCTTTTAACAATTAGGGCACTGTCAGACCTGTGAAAATGCAGAGCAATACAGAAATCTCAACCATTTATTTGCATTAAGTTTATTTTATACAGAAGGAGGTAGTAAAATGAGATACGAGTATTCTAATACATAAAAGTTGCATGAAATATGGCCCTTCGTACATAGATGGAAAAGTTTCTGTAATTCTGGGTCATTGTGACACAAAAAATAGCCTGCCTTTATAAATAAAACCAATATATCAAACCTTAGCAAAACCTTGCCCTAGATTCTTCTTGTTAACTACCTCCAGTCCTGCTGAATTCTCTCCTCAGAAGATTTCCTGGCCTCTTGTTTTTCTCCTCAGCCTTCCTTGTTTTCTCTTAGTACAGAAACCGAGTATCATTTCTGTTGGTGCAGAATTAAATAGTATGGAATGACTGTAAAGTCTCATCTGTGAACCTAATCTGCTCAAGCACTGGCCTGAAATTTCGGTATCAAGTCTTCATCTTTGAATTTAGTACAAATTAGCTTTTTTTATTGTTATTTTAGAATTGTTCCATCCTTACTACGTGATGATCCTCTGCGTGTGGGACTCGGTGGCTTTCAGAGGAACGGACAAGAGGGAAAGAATGGTAGGACTACTTCATACCATTGAGGAGAAAATGAGTTGTAAAATAGATGTCCAAGGACAGCTAAAAAGGATCAAGCAGTGACAGAGAATAATCACTTTTACTTCTCTGGAAGGGAATCCCCACCCAGCTTTGCAATTGCTGCCTGGGACTTGCCCCAGGCTCCCTGTCTTCTTGTAAGAGGGGAAGTAGAGAAGTATTGAATGACTAATTCCAATAAGGTGTTTACCGCCATCTCTGCTAACACATTTCCAGGCACTAAAGCCAAAGCAAAATTTTTCTCTCAGGATAATATACTTCTCTCTAGGTCTTTTTCAATGCAGCATTTTTTTTTTTTTAATCTTTAGCCCATTTCAGAAAGCTGCCCCTCAAAAGAAGAGTGATTATACCTAACAGAGAGCAATGTTAAATGGAAATGCAACATAAAAAACAGGTGATGAAAGAAACAACTGTCACTGGGCTAGACTGAGGCCTTTTAAAGTGGCCTCAGGCAGGGTTTACTGGGAGTATATGAGGGTATAAACTGAGCTCACTGAATTCCCTCAAATGCCCTTTCCTTCTCCACAAGAGAAATTACCCATTACAATCACCATCTGAGGGCAGCTGGTGGGAGCTCTGGGAAGAGTAAAATGGGGAAGGAGCTGCTTCAAAGCATCCATCAGTTACTTTTGCCATGATCAACACTTCAGCTTTTCATCCCAGTGCACTTTTTTTTTCAGCTGAAGAGAACAAACCTCGTTGTTACCAGGCTCTCTCTTAGGTTTGGTTAACTTTTTAGGTTAACTTTGTCTTCAAAGACAAAGTTTTTGTTTTTAAAATGGTATTTGAAGTGTGTTCTGTAGGCTGTGAAAAAAAGAAATTACTCCTGAATGCTGATGCCATCTCCTTGTGCAGGAAGCAATTGCTACAAATGCAGCAGAAGTCTAGCCAGGACTAAAAACAGGGAAAAAGAAAAAAGAAATCTCTTACCTCCTACTACATATTTCCAAGCCACCCATTCATCCACCAGAGGTGTGTTTATTTTCACCCTCCTGTCTCAACAAGACCTACAGAAAAAAAGCTGAATGAGGCTGTAGGAATGATGGAAACATTTACTCATGGAAGACCTTTGTGGGTAACATATTACAAAGAAAAAAAAAAAAAAAAGATTTGATGGGAGATGTTCTGGACTGAACCATGTTCTCTTTTCACTGAGCTCTAAATGCAGCCAGACCCAGCTTGTAAGGTCAGAGAACCAAATAGTGGGTGCTATTGTTCCAAGATGCCAGGAGCAATGGCAAAAGTACATTTTCCTCCTAAGGAGCCATGATAGACAGGTGTTTATGAGAGATTTTTGGGTGCAACATGCATGCCCTATTTCCTAATAGGCACTGACAGTTCCTCAAGAACAGCAGAAGTCAGAGAAACAGCAACAGTGTCAAAAATTTCAGAAAAATCTACAGAAAAGCCTCCTGAGCTTTGTCTTTCTCTCCATCATTTTGGGCCATAACCTTTTGGGAGGTGAAGAAGCAGCTTTCACCTGCTTGTAGCAATTGCAGCTCATATGGCTGATGATGCTTTTAACTCTAGTCACACATCTGACATAAGCAAACCATGTTGAAACCGTGGAAGTTAGCGTGTGTATATTGTTGGACTTGGTGTGTGGGTATAAATATATGTAATATATAAGCAAATATACATACAACT
This sequence comes from Phainopepla nitens, assembly GCA_013400175.1. Taxonomy (NCBI): domain Eukaryota; kingdom Metazoa; phylum Chordata; class Aves; order Passeriformes; family Bombycillidae; genus Phainopepla; species Phainopepla nitens. Next base: position 158,473 of record VXBQ01006211.1, on the reverse strand, counting down.
ATTGACAGTGGGCTTCTGGATCGGAGTGAGCTGTGGCAAGGCAAAAAGCAGACCCAAAAAGCAGAAGGCAGGTCTTTGATTTGGCATCCTGGGGAGTGAGACAACAGAGTAGTTAATCCATTTGTCCCTTCTTGCCCTGAGCTTGCTGCAGTGAGAAGGGTGTGCAGATTCAGGCATGTTATGATTCATTCTCTCTGTGTCATCTGGTAGAACTTGGCTGTAAATCCAGCAGCCCAAATTACCACACAGTTTATATCATGGCCTAAAGTGCTGACCTATGCTACTTTTCCCCTGCTTTTCCCTGCTCATGGCTTGTTGTAGAAGTTGTCAGGAGCCTGAGGAAGCCAGATGATCACTAAGCCCTGAGGGAGGAGGTACGAACTCAAGGCACAGGCATCACACCGCTCGTGACTACCTGATATAGCCTCAGTTTTCTTCCCATAAAAGACAGTGAAGATATAAAACCAGATCAAAGATTTCTCAAAGGAACAAATGAATGCCTCACCTTAGTTCATCACAGGAAAATTACACTGTCTAATACTTCTTGTCATGCTGTTTCTCAAGGTTGTTGAAAAACAGCAGAAGTCAGTGTGCCAAAGCAGAGTACCTGTAGGAGAAGAAGGAAAATTATTCACAATCACACTGAATGAGCTCCTAAAGACCTCATGAACTTGATCCAAACTCCATGGAAGAGAACAAAATCCTTTCCTTGGACAGGGAGTACTGTACCCATATTTACATCCTCTCCAATATGTGGTTCTTACTGGAAAACCAGAATAATAGCAAAATATTTGAATAAAATACTGCACCAAGCACAGTACGTGTGCCACTGACAGCCTCACAAACCCTGCAGTTCACCTCAACTGCTGCATTCAGATATGCCCTTAAACAAACCAGCAGCTTGTTCTGTTGTGGCTTGCTTGAGGTCTCTGAGTTTGGCCTCACTTCCCACTATCTGGGGTTCATTAGCAAGGATCAAAGAACTGCTCTTTTCAGCCTGAGCTTTGGGAACCACAACCTAACCACAGGTAAACTTTGAAGCAGACCACATTGTTCCCCAGCTAGCTGGTGCTTCAAGCCTTCACCGTTAGCTTTTGGCTCCTCCTGTACTTTCAGACTTTGGCTTTTGACACCAGAATCAGATGCTTTTTGATTCCTGCTTCATTTGTTCCAATTTCAAAGAAGAGCAGTGGACCTGGTGAAGGGTCTGGAGCACAAGTCCTTTGAGGAGTGGCTAAGGGAGCTGTGGGGGCTTAGCCTGGAGAAAAGGAGGCTCGGGAGTGACCTTGTTTCTCTCTACAGCTCCCTGACAGGAGGCCGTAACAAAGTGGGTGTCAATCTCTGTTCCCAAATGACAAGTGACGGGACAACAGGAAATGGCCTAAGTTTGCACCAGGAAAGGTTTAGACTGGATATCAGGAAAAATTTCTTCACAAAAAGAGATGTCAAGCTTTGGAATAGGCTTCCCAGGGAAGCAGTTGGGTCACCAACCCTGAAGGGATTCAAGAGATGTGTATATGTGGCACTTGGGAACATGGTTTACTGGTGGATTTGGCAGTGTGATGTTAATAGTTGGACTTAGAGGTCTTTTCCAACCTAAACAATTCTATAAATCTATGATACCGTGATTTTTTTATTTCTGTCTTGGCTCTGACCCTAGATACTGTGAGTATTGTGGAAAAAAAGGTTCGTCTTCCTTTCATGACTAATTTCTGCTCTTTTTCTTTCAGGTGACCCTTTCCTGAGTGTGTTTCAATATTTCAGATCAGGCTTTTGGTGTTTGCCAGCAATCTTGGAAAAGCACTCTATTTGCAGATGGAGAAGACTTCATTAAACCACTCTGGCACAGCAGGGTCAGCAGGCTCAAGCTCTATTTTTATTGACTAACAGATATCCCCTGAGCAGGGAAACAATGGGACTCAGATTGCCTCAGGGAGGATCTTTCAGCGCTACTATCCACTTTAGGCAACAGAGATTGGCAATTTGAGCACTGATGTTCTCGTGGGTTTTGCTAGAGAAAAATGAATCCGATTCCCAGTGAGGGAAGAAAATCTGAGAGGTCCTAAGAGTGAACATCTCTGTATGTTCACATGAGCTGGGTGACAGAGGGAGCAGAAGCGTGCGCTCCCTCAACTTTATTGACAGTGCAGCTGGAATTTGCCCTGACAAACCTTATTCAAAGAGTAAAAGAGTAATTTATTCCCCTCATTATAAAATAATTTTTTTTCTCTGAAGCTGCCTGAGGAAAAACTGGCCCATTTCAGCATGGATCATTTTATTAGAACTTGAATACATTCTTACAGGCTTCCAAACAGTTGGGAAGTGTTTGGTATGAGAAAGGAAGTATCCAAACAGAGCTAAAAGCACTCTGGTCTTTTGATAGACATGATATTCCATCATTTTCTAATATGGAAAATCTAAAATGCTGTTTTAGATACCTTTCCTCCTTGTATTTATGATCCCACTGCCTGTTATTAAATTGGATTAACATTTTAGTTGCATGGTCTAAATCTGAAATGCTTCAGCTATCTTGTTTAAGAGTGCAGTGCTCAGCATCTTTGTAATGGTTTTATTAGCTTCTAGAAAACTGATTTGAATCTGGTGCCTGTCTCTATTTACTTGTCCTAAGAAAGAAAAGTCAAGTTGTTTACAGTAAGTAAGGAATGGCCAAGCACTTGTTTAAGTGATCTGCAACTGGTTAGAAGTCAAGATCTGTCTGCACATGGATGTGACATGAATGTGGGTGTTGTCATTCACAAGGAGCACTTCAGAGTTTATAAAGATGCTGGTTCAAAAGGATAACATCTTTCCTTGCTTTGTTTTGAAATGTGATCTCTTAGTCACATGGCCTCACAGGGAAGTGAGGCACACTCGTTCTTGAAAAAATTATCGCTTATGTTCATTCCAACAAAAAGTCAGGTTGAGGTGTATCAGGGTAAAGCCAGGGTAAAGTCAGGGCTGAGGTGTATCTCTAGAAGCTGTGAGGAAAGCTTTGGCTGGTAGGACTAACTACAGCTTTGTAAACAGAAGGTGTGGATTTTCTCTCTTGTAACTCATATTCTTCCATTCCCTCACAAATCACAATGTAGAACAAACCTCATACTTCTGATTGCACACAGAAATTTTCCCCTCCCTATTAAATCTTCTTATTGGTTTTCTGCAGAGATTTTTGTGGTTGTATTTTTTATGGATTTTTGTATAAAAATAAAAAGTACTTTTAAGTGTTTTCAGCTTAAACCTCAAATCATTCTATGATGATATTATGAGTTAGCATGAATAAGCAAGTCTAGTTATAATTGTTTCTACTGTTGACAATAATGTGTAGTTTACACATCCTGAAATAAAATAGTATATATTGCTTCAAGGACTCATTCCAAGAACAAAAGTAAACTGTGTCACCCTTTTAGCCGCAGTGGTTCGAAGAAAGCACTTTTATGGATTTAACTTATGTGTCTAATTACCAGAAAAGAGCCCTGAAGGCCTGTGTGTCTAATAAACCCCAACCATTCAGCTTTAAAACTGAGTGCCATAAAAATGGCACAATATCCCATACTTTGCCTAGATCATACATAAAGAATGATTTCATATTAAGAATCCAGCTCATGCAGAATAATGTTTTTTAAAATCCCTGATATTTGTTTAAAAACACAAGACTTAAAGGTCTGAACCATCTCTCTTCTCACTCCCTCTGGCTTTTCCCCAAGGATATGAACCAAAACAGTCTTGCCTTGGGTATATCTTTTACAGCCACCTTCTTCAATTACTCAAAACAATGAAGCACAATCTAGTGCATTTTTGAATGATTAAAAAAAAAGTCTTAAAAGATTTTTTTTGAACTCTTAAAAACTATAAAGAATGTAGAACTGGGTAAAAAAATGATGTAGTAACAATCTATAAATAGTCAGAAAGGTCAAAGATGTAGCTGCTCTTTCTAGGACCTGAATGGCGCATGAAATACCTGGTTTCTGATCTCTTGACTGGTACTTGGACTCTCTGAATGTTAGGTTGTTTTTATGGAAGAGATTAGTATTCTAAATCTGGAAGAAGTGAAGATAAGAGGAAGATGGAAAATCCCAAAGAACTGAGTGGCAGTAACCCAGGACCACTTCCATAGAGTCACAGGACAGCTGAGGTTGGAAGCAGCCTCTGGAAGTCCCTAGACTAGCCTCCTGTTATCTGCTTTGTAGATAGATTCAGTTGCTCAGGGACTTGTCTGACTGAGTTTTAAAGATTTAAGGAAATCCAGCAAAGGTTCTGTGGGTACCTTTTCCAGTGTTGTGCTTCTCTCAAGTGAATACATTTTTCTTATGTTTAAGCAGGACCTCCTGAAATCTGTTGCATTTCACTGCACAAGTTTGAGAAGAGTTCTTTGTTCTCCAGAGTCCTTCTCTAGGCAATTGAAGATAAAAAGAAAAAGCTCTCCCATCCTCAACTCAACCTTTTCTTCTTCAAGGTGAACGAATCCAACTCTCACAGCCCCTTTCATATGTCATGTGCTCTATGGACTAACTGCAACAGGCCAACATTTTTCTTGCATGGGAAGCCCAAAACTGACCCCAGGAGTGCAGATGCCACCTCAAAAGGGCTGGGCAGAAGGGAGGAATCTCCCCTTGGCAACACTCTTGCTCATACATCCCTGGATGTGTTTGGCCTTTGTCATCTCAAGGACTTCAGCTACAGTGGTACCACCCCAAACTTGGTATGGGGGTGGCAGGCAATGGTGAGATACCTGATAAGAGATAAACATTTGGCTTGTCCTATTGCTTGGAAAATTTGAGGCATGAAGAACTAAAACCACTGTTACAGACCTGTCAGCAAACCTTTATCTTTCAGGGCAGAAAGAGCAATTTCTCCAATCAAGTCAAACTGTACAGCAACAAAGAGAGATGCCTTTTCTGGAGACACATGGGCATGTTTTTCTTCTGGGACAGATCTATTTAAGATAGAGCTTCCTCTTCAGTATCAGGAGGTAACAGTTAAATTCATTAATAGCCTTCATGAGTTCCCATTCCCCATATGAATTATTTGTGCTGAGTCTGGTTATTCCATCCAAGAGTAAACCTTGAATTAGATAACTGAAACTCAGGGAGGATGATTATCTCAGGCCACAAAAATAAACATTTCCAGCTTTATTGTTTTCAAACTTAACTCTAAACTTTTTAAACACAAACACAGTAGCCCTGAGAGGCCATATCTGACTTATAAAGTAAAGGCTGTAGTGAATTAAGTGTATTTGCTTTGTTCTGCAGATGTTAGAAGGATTGCCCAAGAAATATGACAGGTTCAGTTAATTTTATCTTAGACAAATGTCATGAGCATCTGTTTTGATTTTTCTCAGTCACTGATACGATTCCTTTTGAACTTGATACCAGTTGGTTTATACAAGTGTGCAAAAGCTGTAAACAGCCAAGGATGAAACTATTCCAGTGCTGATGAACATTTATTCATTCCACTACTATCCTTATACTAATAAATATAATACAAAATTAATAAGAAAAAGAAAAAAACAGGAGTACTTCAAAACACAGCAGGACACCTATCTATAAATAGGGTGCTATTTGCTGATTTGTTTTATGTGTCTTTGTAAATATTATATACAGCATACACATAAATGTATGGGTGGTGTTATCCTCCCAGCAAGATAAAGTGAAGAACCATGCACTACATAATATTTATAACATGGTTTCACAATTTATTATGTGCTTCTGAAAACCTCATCTGGCCTTTCCCTACTCACCCTCCTCTTCTGGGACTATTTCTACCATTCCATATTTCTCGGCACCTTCCAACAGCTGCTCTCTTCTCTCTGGGCACCCCACAGCAAAAAAGATGGGGTTTTTTTCTCAGAAGATCCATCTGTAAAATTGGGATTCCTGCCTCTCAGTTCGCTGAGGTGGGACAGGCAGGTGGCACCGTGAACCTCTGCAGCGTTTCCTGAGCCCAAGTGCCAGCACAGCCCACGTCTCTCACCACTGCTGCCCTCACACACCGGGACAGGATCTGAGTGACATCCCCACTGCCTGCCAGCGCTGCACACAACACACACACAAGGAAATGGAGGGGCTGCTTTTCATGTAGCCACAGAGTCTGGACTCTGCTAAGTTGTGGATGTGAAACACCACAATGCTTTGTGCTACTGAATGTAGGGTCTCGACCTGTTTCCAATGGCTCCCCTAAAAAAAACGCAACCAAACCGCCTATATTATTCAAATTGTGGGCTGAGAAATGCCTCTTCCACAATTATGAATCAACCAAATGTAAACTGACTGTTTTGGAACCCACAAAAGGCACCTCCCTAAGTTGGGATTTTTCCTTCCAGGAAATTTTCAATCATACTCTGAGTGATAGATTAGGATAATAAAAAAGGGATGAGTTTATGTGTGCTTGCAGGCATGAAGGTACAACAGTAAATACCACTCTTCTAACAACAAACAGTGGGGAAAAGAGCACTAAATATCTTCCTAATGACTTGTGATGCAATATCAGCTCTGACATTAGATATTGCATTTGTTTGCCTAGCATTTCAAAAGCTGCTGGCTAGAAATCCTGACCACATGGCAATTTTCAATCCTTTTGTTCCATATCTTTGGGGTAAGGAAGGCTCATTCAGTTTGCTTGAATGCACTCTGCTGCTATGAAGAGGAACCATTTTTATCCCCCCCACTTAAATTCCAGTGGATCTTGAGAACAGCTCAGAGGTAAAATGGAAGATAAAGAGAAGACAGGGAGATAGACAAGTAGTATGAAGATGAACAGGATAGAGATAGAACTAACCTGTAATTCAGAAATTCACTCCTGTGTTTTGTAAAGAACATAGATGCTGAAATATTCTGTTTAGCATTGGTGACAATACATAATGAAGCCTCTGGTCTTCAGGGAATGTATCTATTCCTATAAATGTCTTATCATTCTTGCTGTGACCCACAATGGATGAAGAGACACTGCTGGATTTCTACTTGCAAAAGAATAGAAACAGACCCAGATGCATCACAAACAAATTTTTTCTGATGCATAATAAAATGTCTTTAAAAGCTACTTTAAATTATTTCTTTGTCTCTAATTATATACTAAGCCTCTTTGGCAAAGGTGCTGCTTGCCTTCCTTTCTTTCCTTGCTTTCCTTCCAAACCAATGCAGGGGAAGGTGTTGTGATTGTTTTAAATTGTGTAGAAATGGCTTTCTCCTTTGAAGCTAGTAGCCATAATTGAGACTTTGTTTATTTAGTGGAATATCATACTCTCAGTTTTCTCTTGTTGAGGTAGGTTTTCTTCAGTGTGTTTATTGCATATGGCATGGATTTTGTTTATATGGGACAAACGCAGTCTCGCATAGGGAAGCAATCTGAATTGCTAATGGGTGAAAGGGAAAAGATTGTGCAGTATTTATTTGTGTATTTCTTATATTTAATTGCTATGGCATTCCTTTCAATCTGTATGGGTTTTTTCCTTTCTATTAAACTGGGTGTGTAATGCCTGCAATCTATATCAGCCACAACTTGGCCCAGTAATTGTGGATATTGCTGGTGAACAAGAAACGTATAGATTGAAAGATCAACAGGTTGCCTGGCACAGATCAACTACCTGAAAAGTCTGTGGTTCTTTCTTCTGCTTTAAGGACATAAAGGACAAAAGAAATGTGTAATAGAATCCTGTACAATGTGTAATACATAATATATAATCCTCTCCATATAGGACAACACAAACAGTAACACTTGCAATACTCAATTTCATGTGTCACCGTAACCAGCTTAGATTCTCAAAGGGAGAAGTAATATTTGTTTGTCATTATGTCCCAGATGATAACTCCTCAGAAGTTTTATAGGAAAATATATCTTTCCTCCCAACCAAAAAAAAAAAAAAACCCAACAAAGCTTTTTTTCTTTAACTGGAGGAGTCTTGTGAATGCTCCTGGGTGATTACAGAGTGATATCCCTATTAACTGGTTGTATGCTTGAAACCTCTCGAATGTGAAATAATGAACCTTCATCTTCATTTTGGTAAAAAATGTAAACACAAGTAGCTGAACCAAGATCCCAGCCCTGCAATCAGATCTCTGCAGGTAGTCAAGTGCTCCTAGAATGTGACCATGGGGGAAAAAAAAAAAGGTGTCTTTGCCATTCAAGGTAAAAAGGCTCTCTAGACAAAGAAAATATTTGTTAAAGAATACAAGTATGTGATCATATCTTCTCAGAAGGAAGAAGACTTTTCAATGTGCTTCATGTCATCTCTCACTGATACGCAACAAAAGAACAGATGTTGATTCTACTTGGACTATTCTTAAGATTAATAAATGTTACTCTGATGCAAAAGCCTTTCATGCCTTGTTTAGGGACATATTCCCTCATTGTTTTCAGCCTTCTGAAATAGCTCTGACAAATCAAAAACTTCGAGTTAAAAACCGAGCAGTGACAAAGCTGCAGCATAAAGGGTTCTGGTTTTTTTCACTGGCCAGTGCTACCTGTAAACACTGTAAAACCTAACAGCTGTTAGAGCAGACCCACGTTACCACAGCTCTTTAGGATTTATCACTGTAGCAGTCCCGCTCCCAGAACAGCCAACTTGTTTTAATGAAATGTAGCTTTCAGTTTCATACTGCAAAGCAATCAGCCTCTTCTATAAATTATCCATTTTTCTGGAGTAGAGACCTGTGTTTCCTACACAGGGTGTGCTGGAGGAAGCATATCTGGAAAAGGCATTCTCTTCCTGTTAGTGGCACTGCTTCTGTGGAGTTGGTAAGAATGTAAATCTTTGGAGAAACTTAGCAAGCATTTTCCACTTCTTCGCATCAATCTTCAGAGGCTGATAAAAAAAGAAATGCTGTAATATTGGTGGTTTAAATAGCCATGTGAAATGAGGAATGAGACAGCAATCTGCACCTCTCTGTCTGTCTTTGTAAGGATTTTTGACTGATTGTTATCTGATGATTTACACAATTCCATCCATGGAAATCTTTGATAAACTGTTTCCAAAATTCACACACTGTTTCCAGGATTCATTCATTCATATTCAGCTTCATTACATTAAGATCCTGTCTTCAGGAGCATGCTGTTTTTTAGATTATTTCTCCTTTCCAATTAGGTGCATATAACCTACTAACAAGTCTTTCCATGTCATTCTTTTTGTTAAACTGAGCAGTAGGAAATCCTTTCTGTTTACCATTTATTATTCTCCTGTCTCCTCTGTGAAATACCCAATTTTTCAACATAGAATTTTTATTTTCTGGCCCAGACATAGTGGCTGTGTCTGGTCTCCTGTGCTAGGGGCTCTGCTCAAGACAGGGTTTTGCAGCAAATCCTCTGCCTGGTGGGATTGTCTCCACCTTGGTGTCATGGCCCTGTGACTTGGTTCTGCCTCACCTCCAGAGTCCTTTTTCACCTTCTGCTGCCCTCCTGCAAATTTCCCTAAGCTTCTCCAAACTCGATCCTCCCTTGCCACACTGTTGGGGAGCAGGTTAGTTGCCCTGCTCATGCCAGAGTTCCATACTTCCTCCATCAAAATTACTCATGGTTTGAAAAATATTTATCCCCTCCTGGACTCTTAATACTTGAATTAAACTGGAGAAAAAGGTTTTGCTTGTCACTGCCACCCCCAGTGTAGAGAATGTGCTTGACAACACGTCACATTGACACCCAAAATATTCAGCTATTCCATCAGTGTAATTCCTTCCTATCCCATCACTGTCATTCTTTCAGACATGCCGTCCTGGTAGCCATAACCATGGATAGGGGAAGGAAAAGTCATGGTCTGCTCCATGTTTAATGTTCCTCAAGATAGGTAGAATCTTACATTCTGCCAGATAATAAAATCATTCCAGAGGATGCTCTCATCCTGTTCTCAGTCAAACAGAATTTGCATATTAATTACTTTGCTTCTTATTTGAAAACACAGTGATATATATTAATATTTTCAATGCATTTTCAATTGCATGGTTAGATCAATGTGTGTTACCATTCCTTAAAATTTATTTGAAACAAAGTAGCCACATTAAATGTCTTTTGCTATTATACGATGAAGTTTGTGTATATTGCCTTATAACGTGTACAGCTGTGCTCAGTTTTAGGCACTAAGGTCTCCTGTTAAGTCCTAAGAAACATCAACAACTTTAGGGCAGATCTGTCCTGCAACCCCCTTTCTGGATGACAATATAAACATTTCCAAAGAAAAACACATTTTGTAAGAGTCAATACTATTCATTTGCCATTAAGCAACACAATAATTATTATAATAAAGTGTAGCTTACACCAAGTGACATTGCGGTTCTTAAATGTCTGCCTTGCTTTAGTAGTTGGAGCCAAATTTTGCTGCCACTCAAATCAATGGGGAATTCTGGAAAGTTCAATGAGAAAGAACCTCCATCAGCTGCAAAAGCTTCATTGTACAGGGTAACTCTTCAAGAGCCATCCCTTTCAGTTGTACACATCATCAAACTTGTAGCTTCCTTAACCTTAGCCAAGCAGGAAACAATTCCTCAGAGGACTTAAAGATGCCTAGTTAATTATCTTGACTGTATTTTTACTCCTCACGCAAATTTGAACCCTTCCATGGCTCATAATGCAGTTTGAAGTCCTTTATTGTGGGTTAGCAGGAACATCTAACTCTTGGTTCTTACATGCTGCCCTTTGCTAATTTCTTCTCTAACACTGAGTTATTCACTGAAGGAGCCAAACTTTCATACTCTACCTGATGTGAAACAGAGGGGACTTTATTTCTGGAGAGATGGCCCAAATTCAAGTATCTCAACAGCAGCTCCTCTCTGCTGCCTCCCCCAAGGAATGATGGTGGGACACACGTCAGCGCTGAGTTACACAACAGGCGCCCGATAAACCTTTCTGCATTCTGTGCTTTTCCTGCAATTATGAGAGGGTGATGATAAGGTGTTACAACACACATGTGCAAGACTGGGCACTGCTTGTTACGACAGAAGGACTAACTAGGTTTGTTGGAAACAATCTAACCTCTCCCTACCAGAAGAGTGAGTTCTTAATTAGCACGATGGGCCCAAGTTTCAGTCACCACCTTGTAGATTTACAGACCCTGGTGCTTGTGAAGGTACAGCGCTAATTAAAGATCCAGGCTTGCAGGCTGAGTAGTGTAACAAAGCCATACCACCTGCATATTGGCCAAAAAAGGAAATTTGTAGCACAAACCTACCAAAACTAGAGATTAGTTTTGTTTTATCACCTGGAAGTGGAACTAACGTGCTCGACTTTGTTTTCAACAATAGACAAAAAATGAACTGGAAAGTATTTCAGTTGAAATAGGATGTGCTGGCAAGCAAGGCAACTTTGTTATTTCCTACTCTTCCAGGGATTTGAGAGAAGGCAAAGTTTTAGGTTTTATGATGGCAAAGTTTTATGTTAAAGACCTAAGGTGGTAAAGCTCTTTTTTTCATACTGTGATTAGCTTTGCCAAACCTGTTACTCCTGAATGCAAATCACCACATGGGTACCATTTTCAGGAGGGTGATCCACTTTTCCATGGGGCCACAGAGGCACCTCAGGAAAATTCCCATCTGCTCCTTCTGCAGGTGCATGGGCGGCGCTCACCACGTGCCAGCAAAGAGAAATTACATAAAAAAATCTGGTGAGGATGAGGGACTAAACCCTCTGAGCCAAGAAGCTTTTGTGTGAAAGGGGAAGCAGGGAGCAATGGAGGGGAGGAACACCGAATCCAGACGTTACCTCAGGCATTAACGCCCCGAGGGCTAGTGAGAGATATGTTGGTGTGTTTATAGAGACAGATTAAAATCAGATTTCACACATAGATATCTAGCACACCAAGGGTTATGAAAATCCTCTTTGACTGGTGACAGAACAATAGAATTGTGGTTGGTTGCCCAGCAAACCTGGGGAAGCTTGGCTCTGCTCCATGCCAACAGACAATACAGAAACCACACAATGAACAATTGCTTTTGTACTGAGCTGAGGAAATCTCAAGTGAAGGAGGACAAGATCTGAAAGGTAAGCATGTAGTTACACAAATCCACCCTGTCTTTTACGTACACCTCAGTAAACCATTACTCAGCCTGTGAAACCATGCATTCACCTCCTGTGCCTTTTCACAGCAGTGTCACATACACTCAGCCACTTCCTTAAGCCTTGGAGCAGCGCTTTGTTTTTTGCTTTTCCCAGTGTCCTAACCTAACATGGTGAGAATGCCAACAAGCCATTTGCTCTGCAGGCCAGAGCCAGGATTGCATGTGCCTTGAGCAGCTGCCAGCCCAGCCTGCTGGCTCTCCCAGCTGCCCAGAGCAGAGGCAGCCAGTGACCAGAGTGTGGTCAGTGCTGAGCATAGCTCAGGCTGCTGTGCCAAAGATAACAACACTTCTCTCCCAGCTGAGCTCATGGAAGCTCCATGGTGGCTCATCCAGTGGCCCAACCAGGCTCTCGTCAGCCTGGAAAACACCACGTAGATAAACCCAGAGTAGCTTTCAAAGGAGGCAAGAAATGAGTGTGCTCAGGGGCAGAAGAACAGGGTCATCACATGCCACCTGGATCTCCAAAACTGTTTAGCAGGTATGGTGCACACCAAGTCACTCAATCTGAGCACTGTCCTGCTCCAGCAGTCACGTATTTCCTGTTATTGACTGCATTTAAAACACTGCAGCATGCAGACCTGAGCACTCTCAGTGAATCAGTAACTATTCTTTCTGTCATCTCAGTTACGCAGCCTATCTATGCTCATAACTGAAAATAATGTGGGATTTTGTTGAGACATGATACCAGAAGGACTTTCTCGTGCTAAAACATTAGGAAAGAAAGGGTTTAGCATCTCTTCTTCCTCCCAAAGTTATAAGAGTTGAAGCCATACCCTTCTTTTTCAGACCTAAAAACTTGCTAGGTAAAATTAGCCATTTCAGTCCTGTCTCCCAAAGGAGCAGGTAATATTTCTCATTTATGTTTTTATGTCATTCCAGCTCAAGGAAACTCATAATCATGAGTCTCACTGGGGCTGAGAAGCAGGTATGACAATGTCTTGAACTGTAGGGACAATATTCATGTCCCACAGGCAAGAAAAAAGACTGTGTTCCTATCAAATTCCTGAGTGCTAACAAAACCATGCATGCTTGGAGATGCATTCATAGACAGTCAAATCACAAAGCCTAACTCACCTTAAGCTTAGGGAACATCAGTGAAGCCAGTGGAAGCATTTACATATGGTTAAATGAACTGGAACACTGTGTCACAGCTAACTACATTTCAGCCAAAGTTTTATTATTAAGACAGCGTCTTAACTGACTTCCCCTCCTGTTTTTGCTCTGCATAACTACAGATATTAAACCCACTCAATATTGTCTTAATGGACACAGAACCTTCTATGAAGAAAATACAACAGGTCCATGAGTAGAAATTTGCATATCTCTGGAATATTAAAAATGGGTCATAAAACTAAAACACTTTATGGAAAAATTGTCAGTGAAAAAATTACCTTTCAAAATGTCAGGAAACTTATACAAAATAATCCTGGAAGAGGCCTCGGTGGTTTATGGAGTATATCCTGCTGCTCAAGACAAGACCAAACAACTTCAACTCAGCTGAGGCATTTCCACTCTCTTCTCACAGTCAGTAAACTCCAGAAGCAACTCTTCCTAACATTAGGAAGATTTTTCCTAGAATCCAGGTTAAACACTCCTCTGTCCAGTTTGCCTTATTACTTTTAGTCCTATCCAGTAAAAATAGGACTTAAGTAAATAAGAAAATAAGCTATTCCCTTTGTCTTTATAGCAACTTTTGTATATATCAAGATGAGTTGCCTCATTGTTTTCTGTAGACTATTCATCCATAGTTCATTCAATTTTTCTCTACATTCTCTTTTTCCTAAGCCTCCAATCATTTTTTCTGCTGTCCTACTGACTTTTTCAGCCTGTGAAAAATCAGAGGTAGAAATGGTTCACACAGCTTAGTAGGAATTTTGACCTTCTTGAAATGGAATTATTATTGACTTATTTTCAATTTGTAACCTCTTATCTATAGTGCCTCTGTGATCCTTTCAAATGCCAACTTTATCTCACTCTTCAGAAGACATTCTGAAAATTTTCTCCTTTGTTTTGGAAGGGGTTGCGACAGATACACTAATTAAATTTCAGCCACATAATTTGCTTCTAACACGCTAATCCATCTTCTTTAATATAGGGCATGAAAACCACAAAAAAATCTGATATTCTTCCAGGAGGCTCAGCTTGGGCAGGGTTCTGTCACAGGCCACAGCTTTTGTACCTACATGTACAAATATATATATAAACAGGTAATTATCTTAAAGTTTGATGAATTGAAGCCCTCCAGGGTTAGATAAGTGAATTTTATATCTTTGGAAAGAGAGAATTTCCCAGCATCCCAGTGAAACACACAACTGTTGCTTCTAGCTATGTGAGAGCCCAAAATAAAACTAATTAAACATGAAGACCAATGTAAGTAAAATTCTTCTAAAAAATAGCCCAAAATAGTCTAGCCTGGAAGATCTGTGCTATTTAATTCTGCTCTTGAGTTTCACATGTATTTACAATAGATAGGATATAATATGCTCAAAACAGAAGGAAAAAAATACTTCAATTATTTCAAAAAAATAATTTTTGTAATTTGTGGACATATTTAGAATTTTTTTTAGTTACTCAGCTGAGTTTATCTCCACATTTACGATTGCTTATTCTCCCTGATCCAATCCTAGATTTACCCATGTATTTGATCACCATGTATATGCAAATATTTTACATATTCAGACATAGAGTTGAGGCATAGGGAATTGATGTGCTATGGGTGAAAATTTCTGAATTGTTTAACATGAAATTTTGAGTATTTTGAAAACATAATCCAATAATTTTCAACAAGTGCAAGCTCAAGAAGCAATTCTTTGTGGACTGGTTCTTCTGGAGGCCCTGCAACTAAATGTATCCTTTTAACCTGTCTCATGCCAGACTAGGTATAAAGTGTTTCCCTGTTTTGGGATATTCCATCTTCACAACTGCTTTCAGTGTGGTGTGGGTCACTTCTACATGAGCATCACTTATTCATACAAGTACAAAAGTAATTAACAACTACAGTGGAACATTCCAGCTTCATAGGGGTCTGATCTTTACCTCTATGACATTTTAGGTCTTTACTTTCCACCTCCCTTTCCTCCCAAGGTAATATTAGCAATTTGTGCCGTAGAACTAACAATTTCCAGATGCATTGAATTAGTTTGAGATATTAAATTATACTAAAAAGCTCTTTAAGCAGCAAAAGGCTTGTTCAGAGCAGTGCACATCTGGCTTTTGGAAGCACAGACTAAATCCAAGTACCTGTGTAGTAACTTCTCCAAGGTCTGAGGTCTCCACTTCCTCAGTCTGAGAAGCAGCACTGAAGTTATTAAAGTCTTTCTGTTAAGTACCCTCTTCCAAAGATTAGAAGAACTCTTAGTTTGACTCTTTTCTTTTGAGATTACTTTCAGAGAAGGGTGAAAATAGAAAAACACAAACAACTATGAGGATAATTCGTTTGAACCTTGATGGACACCTGAGATGCAAATCAGTTCTTCTGTCTTTACCAGTGTTTTGAAACAGTACTACAAAATGAGTTCCATAATGGTTCGCTCTTTCCAGTACAAAGGACATTTAGGGTCAGTAAAAAAAAGAATTCACTGCAGCAAATTGAGTGTAACCAACAGTTGCTCAAAGGCATCTCCAGAAACCTCTCAGATGGAAAGAAATGTGCTACCTTCTCTCGATCCTGGCACATATTGTGTTTGAGGTTTACCTTCATTTGCTCCCAGAGAAGAGATATGACATCAGAAGATGATTTGGAAGGTGAGAGAAATGGGAATTAATTAACTTTACTTGCACACGGACATGTCACACACGTTATGACTCCAAGTTTTAAACCCTTGCTGAGAGATACTTGCATAGAAAACAAGTAACATAGGAAACATCTAATATGTCCTGAAAATCAACCAGTCTTCCTTCTTGCCCTTCCCCTCTCCTTTGCTTCATTTCTTCTTCCAGGTTTCAATAGGATAGAGCTAGGAAGTGCTCCAATATGTTTGGAAAACTGCTCTGCTCAGCAGCTGTAACTTTCACACATAGACTGCAAGATCCCTGAGCAGATCCCTGCTTTGCCTCCTTCAGATCAACCCCTTGAGCCTGCAGCATCTGTGTCTGGCAGAAACCATGTGGGCCAAGGGATCTCATTCTTTCAATCCCTTTTTCTGTTCTTTCAGTTTCTGAGAATTTGTTCCTGATTCTTATTTCCTCACAACAAACGTAGTTCCACAGAAAGAATCACTTCAGCAGGTCAGCAGTTTCCACAAATAATAAAATAAGTAGTAGCAGATAATTCTCCACTAGCTGTGTAAGTGTTTCTCCTGATATCTCTTTTTGGATAAAAGATCCTAGCCCTGTGACTCCAAGGAGAGACGCTCTGTGTTTAGTTCATACAATTAGTTGGAGCATGGCAGCAGAATTTGGCCCAAGCAACTGAGTGGAAAGGAAGTCTGCAGCAAAGTACTTGCTTCTCCTGAATAATATGAACCACAGCTTAGCATAAACAGTGTCTCCATTAACCAACAGGTCACACTTCTCCTCAACCTTAAACAATGCCACAAGGAAACAGCCCTTCTTTTCTTCTTCCTGCAAAAGCCATGCAGAAAGGGGCGGTAGCAACAAATGAACATGCAGGTGTGGAAAAGTGGGTTTGTTTGGGTTTTTTGATGGACAGGCTGGCAAGAGGCAGTGACAGTGTCAGAGGAGGAAGAATAGAAGGAAAACTGGGAAGGGCACCAAATCCTTGGGGTTATATTCATCCAGTTCCGAGCAGGACTTACCTAACATATTACCTAGAAATCCCATTTCTTGCACATACCCAAATTGACGTTGAGTCAGTTATGAGATTTCCCATACCCCTGTCCTGTAATCACTCAGAATAGCAATGACTTCAGCCATTTCTTGAGAAATAGCCATCACGGTGTTTTAAAAATTGGCAAGAGGTTCTTGAAAACTACTTTCACTGTGGCAAATTTAAAGGGAAACTGGATTACTTGAAAAAATGCTACCCCTTCAGTCTGTATGGCAGCCACTTGAGCACTGGACAAACTGGAAAATAAGCAGTTTTTAAGCCTTCATTTTTCAAATAAAGTTAGTCATGTTTGGCCACAGTTTTAGTTGTGTTTTTCTAGTTATCATTCCCTAGGAAATGCCCATACACTGGTTTCTCAGTTCTTTTTCTTGCTAATTCCTGTACTACAGGGGGAGTAAAAAAAAAAGAAAGGTGGTCTAAATTTTTTGGTTCCTACAACAGGTTTCTCCCCTGATACTGCACAGAGATGTTCTTAATGAAACATTGTGTGAAGCATAGATTAATGTCCTTTTACTCATTCAAGGAAATGGCATCTCCATCTGCTCTGAGATGAAGTGAAACAGAGAGAGCAAATCCATATTGCAAATCCATATTTTATATGGAGGGAAACAGACCACATAAAATACAAAAAAAAGGATAATAAACCCTCAATAAACCCGGACAGTTATGAACTCTGCCTGTTATAAATGTCCATTAGGCCTTTTTTTTTATTCCTTGCAGTCTTTTGAACTCACCATGTATCAGATAGATAAAGTCTGAACACTTAGTATTACTTTAAAAATTGGGGGTATAAAAGAGATAAGGGCCATGAAAGAAAAATAAATTTTCTACTTTGTACCACACAGAACAGTCAGGATATTTCTTTTGTTTTAAGGAATTAAAAGATTAAGCAATATATTTACTGTGTAAGGAAATAACTTATTTGGTTGAGCTCCCTTGAAATATGATAGATGGCGATTAAGTGAATTCTAGCCTACAGGATGATACATTTTATTCGTTCACTACCAAACAAACTCAAGAGTTGAAAAGATCTGAAAGAATATGTTTCGCAAAGCCAGCACAATTCTATGTGAAGCTAATCTCTGCTAACAACCCAACAATGTTATCCAAATTGCCTAAGGTGAAGAAAGAATATAAAGGGAGAATGCACGTTATGTTTCACTAAAGAGAATAGATGTTAATTTAATTAAATAAAAAGGCTTCACAGTGTTTTCAAAGCAACCACAAATGTAAACACATTTAATCCCTGGGAAAGTGTCTACTGTGGTAGACTGCAGCTCAGCCAGTGAAACTGCGATGGAAGTGTGACCAGAGCCTTCCCATGGAAGCAGCACTGACCCAAATGCCTCTTTGCAAAGTAACACTTGTCTTGACACCGACTCCTGGAGTTCAAAAGGACTACGCTCGTGTCACTGCCATGGCCACAGCTCACCGCTGTTGCAATGTTTGATGAGAGCAGAGCTCTTCTCAGTCACATGAAGTAGAACTGATGCTTTGGATGTTGTTTTTAATTAGCCCTTACATGTCTGAGAGACAAATCTGACCATACATCTGTAACACAGTAATGATTTTTTTTATGTTACAGAGCCAAACTAATACCCACTGGCTCTAGAAATCTGGTAAACATCCTTCAAGTTATACTCCAGTTTAGCAAAAAATGATCGAACAGTGCTTAGGTGAAATGTGTGCCTGTGCAATGCACCAACACAATGCATCTGAGCTCCATTAAATATTCAAATTCAGTATGAACAGAAAAGATACCTTTACTTCATGAGCCCTCTATATAGGGGCTGAAACAGGAATTACTAAAACAGACCACCAGAGGACACATAAACATGATTGGGACGAGCAGATGTAGTTTTTGCTCAGGTGTTTCCCTTTCCCTTCTTCCTCCATTTTTAGTGTGATCAGCAAGGACTAAATTTCATTATCTTGGTTACGTTAACTTCATTACTTCCATCTCTAATTTGGTTGATCCCATTGGTTCTTTCAGCTGCGGAAAATAAATATTTCACAAGGTTCTCTGTACCACTCCAGGGTCGCAAAGGGAACACCATGCCTGCTTACACCCTTCCAAAAGGATTTAACAGAGAGAGAAAGTGCATGTGGACTTACCTACACACAGATCCTGTACATGCACATGAGGGAATAATTGTCCTTGTTCCCATTGTCCAAGCAGGATATAAGAAAAAGAGTTATTTTTCTGTCATATCTTTAAGTTAAATCAGCGAAGTCATGTGTGTCTGTGGAATCTTAGGAAGGAAAACATGGGAGGTGAAAGAACAAAAAAACATTTCTTTGAAATGCTTGAGAATTAAATTGACAAAACTGGTCTGGTGACAACTAATAAAGCTCTTCAAGAATGGAAAAATATCCATTAAGAGTTCACTACAGTTACTAGTCACCACCATATTGAAATTTCTAGGGCCGTTTGAAGTGCAAACAAAAAAAGGCAGTTGAGGTGGCCTCCAGCACTTTCCCTCACACATATTTCACTAATGTATTTTAATTGCCATTAAAAGTAAACATCTTTCAGAATGAATGCAAACCTTATCTGGAGGACAGCTCGATGTCATTCCTAATTTCTGCACTATGTCACCTACAATGGGCATGTTGTGCATGAGGACATTAAAAGGTGGTGGACAGCTCCCTTCCCACCCTCAGCAACTCAGCCCCTGGCTATCCAAGAGTCCTGGGGCTATAAAACACTCTTCATTTCCAAGGCCTTTACTTTCTAATGGAATAAAATAATTTAGGTCGGAAAAGACCATTAAGATCATCAGAGTCCAGCCAGGGTCCAGATCATGGATGAAGACATGAAACAGAGTAGGTCCTGGGGAACACCAGAGGTGACTGGGCACCAACTGGATCCAACTTCATTTCCCACCCTCTGGGCCTGACCATCCAGCCACTTTTTCACCAGTGACCTATCCACCCATCCCAGCCATGAGCAGCCAGGAGAGTTGTGTGGGAGAGAGCGTAAAAGGCTTTACCAAAGTCCAGGTAAGCAACATCCACAGCCTTTCCCTCATCCACTCGTCTTGTCCTGGAATGGGTTTGGAGCAGTCTTTTATAACCCCGGGCCGGCTGGGGCTGATCCCCTGGTTGTCCTGTCTGTGGTGTGTGGTGGCACTCAGGAGGATCTGCTCCATAATATGGCGTTCTGGACTCTCTCCTAAGTTGGGCCACACGCACCTGGGCACTTTTTCAACACTAGAGATGAACAACAAGGAAAACTGAGAAGCGTCCCTTTTCCAACATGCTCAGCATTGTATTTGAACATGCTCTGAATGAAGTGTAACACAACTGCTCCACCCTTCCCCAGGGGCAGGGAGTTAAATACTTCCCTTTGCCAAGTTTGCTATGTAAATCAGAGTGGGTTCCATCACCTTAGGAATATATTCACTGTCCTTGTCCTTTGAATTCCGACATTCCATGCTCTGCAATAAATGCACTAGAGCATTATTAGTGGAAAGGGAGACTGGGCACAGTTTCCTGAGGACTTAAGAGACCCAAACTAGTTTGAAGTCCTGCTCAACTTAAAAAAAAATCCTTAAAAGGGACATTAAAAAGGTTTTTAAAAAAGGAAAATAATAAGGCCAAAGGAGAATAGTGAGGAAAGTGATGAAGGGTAAGAAAAAGGGAGAAAAGGGGAGAAATGGAAAAGGGGAAGAGAAAATGGGGGGGAAGCAAGAAACAGAAAAGGAAGAACAGTGGAAGATGAACAGAAAGGGAGAGGAAGGGAAAGCGGGGAGAGAGAAAGGCTGGGGAAGTGAATATGCAAGAAGAATTCTAGTCAAGACAGCATGGATCTGTATAGTTTCAGGTCTCACCTATTTAAATGTTTATGTTTATCTGTTTGGAGATCCTGACTGCTCTTCTGTGTAGTGTACCAGTCTCTAATCCTTCCAAAATGAGTAAATGCACTAAGGTACTGCACTGCCTGGGAGTCAAAGTGAAACATGAAGTCCTTATCAGTCACCAAGGGATTCTTCCTGCTGCAAATACAAGATATCATTTTGATAGCAGAACTTCTGCTGTACAACTTCCCAGAGAATCTAGAATTTTTCTGACTAGCCCAGCACGACTTATTGCAAGGGAGGAAATCTGTCTGGATTTTTATTATATATTTATACTGCTAAATCTCAGAAATTCTACCTTAAGATTATTTTTGAGCCTCGTGTGTTGCATGAGCCCCAGCACAAATACAAATTCCTTTCTCAGTGCTGGCAATTTGATTCACTGCTATTCAAATATATTGTCCATAAAATGGTTTCCTTCATATATTTATCTTCATATACACAAGCAAATACACATACATTTATAGCTTTAGCAAATGCCAAGCATTAAAGGAAATACTCACTGATTAATTCTTAAGAGTGGCCAGAAAGCAGAGTTTCAAGAGCAATTAGTTGATGCAAAGATTAAGACTTGGGAAGACAAAAACATAATTCAGAAGTGTGGCAAAAAGGAATTAATAAAACAATTCTCCCAGACTTCCATGTAGATGGACTATGGCCAGAGGCCCCCCCATTTCCACCTCCTCCTCATCCTCAAAAATCCGAAAACCACAAAACCTCTTCTGAAAAAAAACCCACCTTAACAGAAACCAAGACTTAGTATGTATTCATGAGCATGGTTTAACAAGGCTATCACGTGCTGCTTTTCTTTTCCTGTTAATAAAGTTTGATAGATTTTATTTAAATTGTGTAAATGTTAAAAGATGTTATAATTGGCATTTCAAGAGGACTCTTCAAAAATTAACCATATAAAGACATGAGATGAGGAGAAGGAGGAAAGGAAGTAAGAACTGTGCAACTGAATCCAGGATTTACTTTCTCTGACTCCTACTACTTTTCTTTTTTTTCAAACTGTGGGGAGCGATGATCATACCAAAAATAAAGAAAAATGGCAGCTGGAATATACTTGTGTGATGAAATGATCATGGCAGCATTCATTGGAATCCTATAATTCCACATTGTATTGAGGAGGTGTAAAATAATAGTGCAGACCTGGCATAATTATGACAATTGCTACTTCAGTCAAGTATTAATTCTGAGGCTTCTCATGAGGCTTTTCTTTTGTTTTTTTTTTTTTTTGACAGTGAGTAATGTCCCAGACCATACAACTCCTCTGTCTCCATCACCTCTTTAAATCAAAACTGCTGTTAGGACACAGTTTATATTTAGCAATAATAATGTATATAGTCACAGGAATCCATGAATGAACATGGGCAGACAGTTTTCCCCAGTCGTGCTTGCCTGGGCAAAGTACCTTAATGCAACAAAGCTACATGAAATTCTTGTGCTACGTGTTGCTTGAAAGTCTTTTTTTTTGTTTCAGCATAGGAAAGATGGCATGTGTAGATAGTTATTTTTCAAACGTACCCTCATTAAGACACCAAGTTGGTTGGAAATGGTTTCCCTCCCCTTCCTCACCATCTGTCATCTAAGTATTTCACCTGAACCCCAGGAAACTGAGGGGTAGTGCTGAAAAATTCCCCTCTGCTTGAAGGTGTAGATTTCTCCCTCTGCCAAATAAATTTAAAAGATAATAATTTTTAAAAAAATCAGCTTCACTCTGTACATCTGGACTGAGGATCTTGGCAGAAACTTCATCAGGATGCAGAGTTCCAGTAGCCTGCTATTACATTCACAGCAGCTGGAATTGCAGACCCTAATTTGGAGTTATAATGTAATACTATAAAGGCAAATGCTTATTTGGGTTTGGTTACAGCCCTCCAGCTTTCACAACATCTGTCCCCACCCACATAGGGCCAGTTTCATCTTACAAAAGTGGGGATAAGCCCTGGTACCTGTATCCTTGTGTCAGGAGACATTTGCGGGACCTACATTTCCAGATTATGTTCTGGCTATGATCCTTCTAGATGAATTCCTGTCCCCTTCAATGCTTAACTGTAACTTCAGCAAGTTGCTTGTCAGTTCTCAGACAGCTCCCCTTCTACCCAGCCCTGATCCCTGGCATCACTGCTCCTCTGTGGCCCCAAGGTCATTTGAACAGCCCACCCTCCAGCCCTAACTCAGTGCTCAGCAAGAGCAGAGAGCGCAGTCCCGCAGCGTGGGGACCCTGTTTAATATGGCACAGCAAACCCTTCTGATCTCACTAGCACTTTCTTAACAAGGGGCCCTTCAGCACTCAAAAAGAGAAAAAAAAAATCCCAAACATTAAATGCAAGCAAACAAACAACTTCCTTGAAATTTTAATAGCTCACTTAGTGGTGGTGACAGATGTCAGATTGACAGCGCTGGAGAAGACAGCTTTCAGTGGTGCATGCATGGGTCCTGCTGGGGCACTGATAGTCCTTTCTGCCTCCTGTGCCACCCCCAGACCTCCCCTCATGAATGCAACGTGGTGCTGAAGCCATCACCTGGAGAGACCACCTTGAAGGACAGTGTAATCCCCATGCCAAATTACTGCTTAGGTTCCTGGCTGACACTGCCAAGAGAGGTGCCAGTCCTGATGGTCTTTTTAATGTAGATACCTGCCACCCACTGAGAGCCAGACTGAGAGACCATCAATTCATAAATTTATTCTATTTATTTTATGACATCACATCAATTAAGCTTCTATTCCAAAACCTCAGGTTGTAGCTGAAAATACCTCCAGGCAATACCTTCACATTTAAATTAAAAAAATATCTCACTTCATCTGGCTTCTTCTGTTCCTCCTTCCCCCTCATTGTAGCTCGGAAATGACATACAACAGATGAAGGAGTATGGAAACAAACTGAAAATCACCATTTTAGACATTATCCCAGCAGGTGTGCGTGTTTTTCTTGGAATTTATGAGAAGTAGTAAATATTGCTAATTCACCTCTGCCCATCTTGCTGCAAACTGTGGCCAACTTATAAACACCATCCCATTGCCACTGGTGGCAGTGGACATGGCCATCAGAACCCACTGTCGGAGACTAAAGAGCTAACACTTTCTAGTATTGCCTCCCATTAATGCTTTAAATTTGTCATTTAAGTGTTGAGGTTTTTTTGTTTTTTGGTTTTTTTAATTTTCTCTGTTTGAATTAGAAATCAGCAGAGCAAATCTCATGGTAAAGAAAAGGTTCAGTTCAGCTGCGAATCACTTGGCCTAAATAAGCAGCCTGTCACTGCTGAATTTCATTACTCATTTCCTGTAATTAAATTAGATTAGATTAATAAATAGAAACTGGAAGACAGTTGGCCAAACTCAGCCCACCAGTGAAACTCATCCCCAAACAAACCTGTGAAGAGAGTCATTCACTGTATATGTTATGGGGCGTTTCTTGCACCTTTTAGAGATGCTCAAGCAGAGTGGGATTGCTTCTCCTAATCTCTTCTCTTGATCCCATTTGTCCCAGGTAGGCATCCCAGTCTGACAGAAAGCACTGCTAGACACCAGACAGGTTTTGAAATAAATGGGAAGAGAATCCAGCCCCGCAGCAGAGGTGAGACTAATTAATGACATTTCAACTAAACCCCAAAGCACCAGAGAGGAGAAAACATCCACGAAGAGAAGCCTCAAGCAGCCTACACAGCCTTTGAGGCTATTTTCTCTTTGAGAGAATCCTATTAGTGCCCATCCCTCTGAGGAGCTGACCTGAATCTATCCCCCACACCCCGCTCCCCATTCTCCCCTGTGAGATTAGAACCATTTGTTTTAGCAAAGGGAATGAGTGAGAAAAGCTGAAAGAGGAATCAAAATCAGGCTGCAGTTGACACTTTGCCCCAGATCTGATCTTGTAGTGCCTGGGCATGGTGAGACAGACAAGACTGTTATTGTCATGGGACCTGGCACCAGCCCCTGTATGGATGTTGCCTAATGCTTTTCATCCTAAGATTCTTTCAATCAATTTTTGAATAACATTAACACCTCCATTGTTTGTCTTTGAAATCTGCCAGAAGTGGGGATTGCCCGAGGGCCAGTGTCATGCCTTTCTCTGGTACTGTTAATAAATTCAAATTTGGACAAGTAACAGAGGTGTTGAAAAATCATCATTTTTTTCTCTGTATTTTCCAGAACCAAGAGTTATTTTGGCAAGTATCAAACACCCCCATAGATTTGATGTGTCTGCCTTCGTGCTGCACCCTGAACATCTCCATGAATGGCAATGCCTTGGGCTGGTATAGGAAAACCCCCTCTGCCAGTCCACCAAGGGGACTCGGTGTAACAGGCACAGGATTATAACAGCCAGTGTGGGGTCATGGAATGGTGGCAGGAAACAAGGAAGGAAGAACAAGTCACTGGGATGAGGTATCTGGAGTGTGGGAGCTGTTGACAAAAAAAAAGAGAATTGAATGAAAGGAAGAGGGAGGGTTACAAGCAAGTATGTAATAAAGACATCCCTTAAAAGTAAAATTAAGAACTAGAACTCACTGTACATCTCCTTCAAATGTCCAGTTCTCATAGGCAATGACGTTTTGCACTGAACTGAATAACCTCTTTCTGTCTCATGACACTCAGTTGAAAATTGCTTGCATTGTTAGGCCTGGAGGTCAATTGTTATCAACGGAGAATGATAAATGACTGTTTAGAGTAGAGCTTTTTTTCTAACATCTATTAATTAAATGCCTGTAACTAATGTGAAATTGCATACATGTGAGAGAAGGCTGCTCTTTTAGTTTCTGTTGTAAGGCTTCCAAAGGTGGAGAATCAACAAATTCAAAATTGCCTTCTGTGAGTCGATATATTGCAGACCTCAATGGCAGGAAAACATTACTATTTTCTCACAGGAACCCTGTGTCAAACTGGAAAATGAGGCAGCTCCTGGTCTCCCTGAAGATGTGGCAACTTGAACTAAATACACCAAATTAATCTGGACCTAATACACCAAGTGTTGGAGAAAAAAAGGGGGGAAAGAGGAAGGGAAAACCAACACATCTCCTAAAGTCAGACACGTGGTCATAGCTCCGTTCATTTATTTTTTTTGCTTGAAGTAGACCCTCAGAGCAGCAACAGAGAGTGATGGGAAGCAAGCGAGCAGCACTAGGTTGTCAGAAAGCAGTGTACTGAGATTCTGAGACATCAGTAAACTGAGGCCCTACTGCTGCTGGAAGGTGGGAGCAAGGGCAGACCCACAAGGCATCACAAAGAAAAGCGTGTGCTTAAGGAAATGGGAAGCAGAGTTGCAAGCTGGTCTGCTCTGCATTAGGCAGAACTGCTGCTTTTGGGCTGAGCATCCCAGCACAGCCCTGGGGACGGACACTCACCTCCTGCCCAGGAGCAGTTGTGTACCCTTTGTCTTCCCAGCATCCCAACAGGTGCTGTGATTGGGCTGGGAGTGCTCCCAGCTCTCTGGCACAAAGTGCTTGTCTGCTACTGCCTTCAAACCTCAGGAGCTGCAGGCCCGAGCTGCCTTAGTGCCAGCAGAATTATGTAACAGAAGTTGCAGGAGTTGAGTGCTACATCCAGGGCTGAGGCCACTTAGCTATGGTTACAGCAAGGTTTTGGAGTTGTTCAGCAGAGGCTGAGCTCAAAACTTCCCAACATCCAGGAGTAACAGCAGCCTGCTTTGGCAGGGGAAAGGAAAACACAATTCCCATGGTTTCCGTGTCATCTCGAGACGCATTTGTGTAAAAATGTCAAACTCAGCGTGTCGGAGCAGCAGATATTCCAAGGCCATCTTGTGAGGACTTCTGAGCTTCCATGATCCAACTGACAAAAGGCAAGAATTCTGCAAAGAGGGGTCTGGAAATTAGTAATTCCCATTCTGGCTGAGACTATTAGGATTACCTCTGGGATTACTATTTACTCACTTTCCAGCAATGCCTGTGGATAAATTATTTCAAGACAATGTTCCAAACTTTTTCCCAAGAAGCCCTGTAAATGTAACCTTCCTTAACTACTCTTTTGGTCAATATATGCAAAAAAAAAGGCTATGCAAAGATTTGAGGAAGTTGAGGGAAGCTCTTTTGATACCTAAAATTTCACACTTCCTAGAAGGAGACTAGGCAAAAATAACGTTCATGTCACACTCAAACTTCTCTCAAGGTACTGAATTTAATTTTTCTGCAGCTTTTGAAGGGTGTTATGCTCTGCTCCTGTGTGCATTTTCATGAAATATTATTGAGTACTGACATGCAGTGTCAAAATGCTTTTTCATACCATCCCATTTTAACAATAAATATAGTTATTATATCTGGAGGGTATGTTGAGCCATCAAAGCTAATGGAAGCCATTCCTTGGGCTTTAAAGCAAACTCATGTTAAGATCTCCAAGTTATATTTTAAGTCTGCATGGTGTTTGGGAAGGCCTTAGAAGGATGATGTTCCATAAAAAGAAAAATCATTGTAAGATGTAGGTGTTCCTACAGGAAAAATTATTCTTTAAGAATAGAATATATAATATAATTCTTGTAGAATTGTGTACAACAGAATTTTAAAAAACCTGCACGCACTTCGTTAAAATGCCCATTAATCACAGTTTCACAACTTAACAACACAGTAATTTTTATGATTTTAAATTAATAGTTTCCTACTTTCCATTTAGCAGACAGAGCATAGCGGGAGAACTGAGTCAGTAATGACATGGAAATAATGCTCAAATAAATATATTTAACTTCAAGGAAAAGCTTGTTCATCTCCGCATTAAAAGGAGAATGATTAATACTTCAGCTATTGTTTGAATACCTAAAGGGCATCAACTACTATTTTCCCATTAAAGCTAGCACTGACTCAGCGTGTGGTTGCATGAGGTGTTTCTTTTTGGATGTGCCAACTGAGAAGGAGCCTGATGCAACTGCAGCCCAGCTCATTTGTCAGAGCAAATGGAAAGAGGCACGTAGTCAGGGCCTGATGGTGCTGAGAAAAATATGGTAAAAATAGATTTATTTTTCTGTCAGTCTGCTTCGCCATTAAATGCCAGTTTGGTTTGAAGGTTTTATTATTTAATCCTGCATTACAGTCACACCTGTTAATCTTCTAGCTCACCAGTGCTGTGCACTGCTAGGTGTGTGGTACCCTGGGAGGAACCAGGAAAACCTCACAATGGATGCTTTCTAGGTGCAGACGTGCAGTTTACACAAGTACAGTTTAGCATTTCAGATCGTAAAAATTCATTTCAAGTGGATTGACTGAGAGAAAGGACTTTCAGCTCCCTCCAGTACACATTGGTTGTGTGGTAAATGTTTCCTTACCACAAGATGCAATCCCAGACATGAGGTTTCATAACCCTTTGCCAACCCTTTCTCACTAACCAGATCAGTCCTGGGCCCTCTCCTTCTCTACACATTTTTAATCTTTGATTTTCAGTTGCTTAAAACTTTCCCAAACCAATCCACTTTAGGAAGAAGCACACTGTGCCCACTTTCTACCACTAGAGAATTTCCTCCCTAGCTGGGTTGCAATCTGAGGAAATCTATTTTATGTATATCTGCACTGTGAGCTCACACACCTCCCATCTGCTCCAAGGAAGGTCTTGCACTCCCACAGATAAAAATCACAACTCAAGCTGTACCTTTTGCATGTGGACACATGGAAAGGTTCCTGATTCTCCTGCTGATGTGAGTAATGGCATCAAATAATAGCATTAGAGCTGCAGTTATAGCTGCAGATTTCAAAGGGCATCTCATGGAGGTGGCATAACTGGAGACAGAAGCTGGGAATAAAAGCACAACATGAATTGTGAAATTCTGTCCAATTCTCAAAAGTGGAGTGAGCATGAGCACCATACCTTGATTATTTACCTCCAAGAGGGTCTTCCTAGACAGAAGAGTTTCATGTTACACCCCAGACATACTGTTGTTTGCAAATAGATAGACCTATATATAAATATATAATGTATGTAACAAGTATAAACATATGTGCACATATCTCCATATCCACTATACACATGCAAAATACGTAATAAACATTTTTTTTTTCTATTGCATTTTAAGCACAGGCAATCTAGAGCCATGTGTATATGACAGATCACATTTTTTTCCTATGTAACAGTCCCATAAAGGAAGAGGATTAGGACTGAGCACCCTTAAGCAGAGGATTCCATTCCATGCCGAGATCTCTATGTGATAAGTGGGCTTCTCAAGAAAGCTGAGCTTTTCCCCAGCAAGAGACAGATTAAAATGCTGAACATGGCTTTTTTTATCCTCTAGCCAGACCACAAAACCCTTTCTCAAGGAAGAATGACCTCATATTTTATTAACCCCAGCACAAAGCGAATGAGCTCACACACACACATACACACACACACACACACACACATACATGCAACCACACACCCAAGAAAAAACTGAAAGACAGACTTTTAAAAACAGGACTTCCAGAGAAACGTTAGTAAACACGGACTCTGGAATCTAAGTTCCTCATAAAAGTAATGCCTGACAATGGTCCTTCTAGAGCTTTGGAAATTACATGAGGAATTTGCAGACATATTTTATAATTTTCCATTTCCTTTGCCTTCTCTTCTTTGGATCTAACAGGCAAATAAGTAAAAAAATCCATATTTTTCTTCTCTTTGGATTGCTTAGAGGGGAAAAGCAATTTGAGATTTTCTTTATAAATACTCCCGTAGGACAGAACACACAGAAACCATGCAGGACCAGAAGCACTAAAGCTGCACACAAAACCTGCAGAACAGCAGCGAGTAGCTGAACACTGCCACGGAAATGAAATCCTATAAAAGTGTGAGGAAAAGCAAGCTGAGTTCTACATATTCCTCCAAGGTGTATTTGCACTCTTCTGAATAGTTTCCTAATTCTGATTGTCCTTTGTTAATTATGACACAGTAGAAGTAGAAAAGATGCCAGACATAACTCTGCTGAGAGAAACAACTTGAATTAAAAAAGGCTTGTACAGGAAGAGAAAGGAAAAGGAGTACAACTTCCCTACTGGATAAAGAGGTGACAGAAGAGAAATATAATAACATCTACAAAACTCTGAATGGCAAAGAGAAGATGAGCAGAAAATTACTGTTCCCTTTTTCTCATGACATAAAAAATGAGGGAGAATTCAGTTCCCTCTCTATGAAAAACAAACAAAAGGAAGTATTTTTTCTCACTACATAATAATTAAACTGTGGAAGTCAACCACAGGATGTTGTGGAAGCCAGCACTTTAACCAAGTCCAGAAAAGGTTTGAGTAAAAGTCAGGAAGAGTAAGTTTTATTGGTGGTGCAATGCATCTACCAGTCCCACTCTAAATCAGCAATTATTGAGAGACAGGAGAATTTAATTGGGAGATGACTCACTTTATATTAATGTCTGTGTTTGCTGTTGGCTTCTCCCACAGGAAATCCAAAGAGTTAGCTGCATTTTGGTGCTGCACCTTGATTCTGATTTAATAGGGTGATTTTCAGGCTCTCTGAAGATTTTAAGTTTCAGTGTTGGTGTAGGTGTAGCTCCTATGAAATAATGCACATACACAGAGAACTACCACATTTGCCTTTCATTTTCATGGAGTAGTAATACCGACAAATTGGTGCACAGATGAAGGGAGCATACATGTTAACATGCAACCAGCAAAATACATAGGAGACAGGGTCATTTTCCCTTTAATCTCTACCCAGTCTCACAGTTGGTTTGCTATTGGCCCGTGCTCCTGTTTTAACACGTGAATGCTCATTTTAAAAGGAGTTCTTGCAGGCATATGCTCAGCGTGGTTTCCAGCATTGATTTCATAACCATAACATAATCAACAAGTTGGGTTTTTTATAAAATTGAGGAATATATGGTGAAGTCGCAGAATCACAGAATCACTAGGTTGGAAGAGACCTTCAAGATCATCTAGTCCAACCTATGCTCTAACAACTCAACTAAACCGCAGCACTGAGTGCCACATCCAGTCTTTTTTTAAACACATCCAGGGATGGTGACTCCACCACCTCCCTGGGCAGACAATTCCAGTACTTTATCACCCTTTCTGTGAAGAACTTCTTCCTGATATCCAGCCTATATTTCCCTTGGTGCAGCTTGAGACTTGTCCCCTCTTTCTGTCAGTTGTTGCCTGGAGAAAGAGACCAACGTCCACCTGACTACAACCACCTTTCAGGGAGTTGTAGAGAGTGAGTTCAATGCTCACTGAAGAAACTAAGACTGTCTGAGGCCAGGCAAGCATCAGAAGTTTTCCATGTAGTCCTGCAATGCCTTTCAATTCTGAGGCAGGTTCCAGCCCCTTTAATATTTTAGCCCCTGCTGTGCTCAGTTCTGAGCCAGAACAGCTCAGCATACTGTCCTTACCTTGAGCATGTGGGTCTCCCTCTCCTGGGATGCTTGTACTCCCAATGTGCTTTGTCTTCTGGTGGGTCCAGCACACAAATCTGGCTTCCAGCACAGTTTTTGTTCCTCTTCTCCCCTTTCCTTCAGAGTATGGATTTTGTAGCACCTGTATCTTTGTTGTTCATTAGGCATCAAGGTGAAGAAAGCAAATTGCTGTAATCTTACACGGGATGTTAGCCCAACTCTGGTGAGATGAAAAGCCAGTCAGGGCATAACTGAAAGGGCACTCCAATGTCCCAAATTTGTGGTTCACTCCCAACAAATCCTACTGCAGTTTTCTTAGGATTGCCATAGATTTTCAAGGATCAACATTATTTCTGGAGTGCAGACTACCTGAGCAAGTATTCTATATGAAAACTGGGAGTGATAAGTGGTAATTTTTAAATTGGTTTCCTTTGAATTTCTGGAAGTGGACCTTGTTTATGATCTTCCCATTTGCATTGTTATTTGAAATGTTGGGAAGTTTTCTGCCTGCCTGTAATCCGTAGTAGCTGCTCGTATTTAAACCATGTCACACCCCTGACATGTTGGGAAGTATCTCAGCCCAGTATAATATTTGGCTTTCAAATTTTTATTTTGCAACAAGAGGACCAACAGTCTCGATCGGCAAAAGCAACTTTGGTTATTAGAGTTCGGACACGAACTTGGCTTGCTAATGCCAGAGAAATACAAGAGCCTCCTTTCATGCTCTTAATGAAATCATTAATTATGTCAGCAGCTCAAACGATACATCTCCAAACACTTTACATTACTTTGCAAAAGGGTACTCATATAGAAATCGTAGGGAAAAAAATATTCTCAACTTCTAAATTCATAAATTCTAATAATAAATAGATTTCTGGTTCCAGGCATTTGTAGTCATTTTCTCTCATCCTCCCTCCTATTCTGTCATACTGTGGCTGAGGATTCTGTTATTGGTTGTGGAAAAAAAAAAAAAGAAACTGAACAATATATCCATATACTGTTGCCTTGTTGCAACCTAAATGAACTTCCTGAGCCTGAAAATTTGGCATGCTTCTGATTAGCAAAGAAACCATCTCAATAGACTTCTTTCTTTATAGCTTAGAATTTGCTGTACCTTACTGTGACCTTTGCTATATTTCCTATCATTACTAAATAGCTGTTTTGATTAAATAATCAACTTGTTGACAATGTTATAAATAATAATTAAATAATTTATCTTTCAGGACTTAAGTAGATACAGTTTCATGCTTTAAAACAGCCTCCGTTACAGAAATGAGCTTTTATAGATGATAAATAAAACCAGATTTCAACTGCTAAAGTCAAAAGACGTCTTGGGGAAAACTGTTTCCAATCACAGGGCTATGATAACGCTGTGTGTGCTATAGTACACTTGGGGAGACAGAGACCTTTTGAAGTAAAGCAAAGACTGACATTTGGAGTGGTTTTGTTAATCTTCCACATAAAATATATAATTTAATTTTTTTATTCCAATAAGGCCAGCTCCACTGTTACTGCTTGTTTCAGTGAACAGTCGTTCATTGTCTTTCTCACTTCATTGAAGATGGAGATTATCTGTTCTGTGGTGGTATAAGTAGAATAAAAAATACGATAGCATGGAAAAGATAGCAAAATTAACAAGATAATATAAATGCATCACATTCACATTTTCTTTATGACCAAGCACTGTATTCACATGACTCATCAGAAGATCATGAAACCTACAGTGAAACTTCCGTGCCAGAGGCTGGGAAAAAGTCCCAGTGTTCCTTCACACAGCAGTGGTTTCATGGAGCTTTGTACATGGAAATTTTGGGACTTAAAGGTATGATCACATTATTTATAATGTACTTCTAGTAAAGCCCTGGAAACAATGAGAGAAATTCAGAAAAACTTCATCCATATCCCTACGCCAATATTATTGGGGAACCTTCCAGTGCTGAGGGTGGACTAAGCAATCACCTCAAACTGGGGTTTGAGAGAATAGTTTCAGGTCAGTGAACTGGCTAATATGGTTTGGTTCTTTGGGGAAACTTGAAAGACTTGGTACCTTCTGTGTGAATTACTTCAGCAGGTAATGTAAAACTTGAGATGTTTCTAAAACAGATCTGGTAACAGAGGAGTGTGATTGAACTGTACACAAAAATAAAAAAAGCCAGCATGGAAAAGCTTGGGAATCAGGACATAAACCAGCTGTAGGAGATAAACTTATTACAAAAGAGAGACATCCACAAAGGGCAATGAGAGACTTGAGAGATTAAAGAAATAGAAAAAAAAGCAGAGAAAATACCTACTTTTCATACTAAGGTGAAAGTTCAGGAACAGGAAGACTCAAATACGCCGTGTTGTAACCCAGCTGAAGTTGACTGAAGTTCATATAAGAGTTACAGTTCCAGCAGAACGACTTACTGTGAACTTTGCACTTGGCAAAATATTTCTGTCCTA
Source organism: Phainopepla nitens (assembly GCA_013400175.1). Classification (NCBI taxonomy): domain Eukaryota; kingdom Metazoa; phylum Chordata; class Aves; order Passeriformes; family Bombycillidae; genus Phainopepla; species Phainopepla nitens. The sequence continues at coordinate 125,037 of VXBQ01006211.1, read as the reverse complement.
CACCAATGGGCTGAAACAAGACAAAGTCACAACACTGTTTTAGACATGCTGTAGTTCTTCCTGTCTTTAAGCAACCCATACTTGACAACATTCCCATTTCTTTCCCCCTGCAAAGGAGGTTGTTGCAAAGGACTTTTGCAATACCAAAGGAAAAAAAAAAGAATAAACAAGCCATAGAATTCTTCTCACTAATACTATTCACATCTGTCTCTAGTTTGACTTCTAGCCTCTTCTTTTGGCTAATGTAGCTCTCAGATAAGTTTCCAACCTCTTTCTCTTGGCTAAGTCCCAAATCTCCTCCTCCATCCACATCCTCATAAACTGCTCATTTCTTCTGTTCAGCAGCACCCTGTTTAAATTTCACTTGCACTGGGCACTGAGTTTCATTACATTCCTATACCTGGCCATTTAGAACCATATCCAGATGATCTTTCCTCCTTTTCCACTTTCCTTTCCTTGGGCTTTTCTTTTCACTGTGCTGTCATTAACCTTTCCTTTGTGATTGTTGTGCATTTGCATTACTGTAAGAGATAAAACTCCCCCCAGTATGAGGCACAGGACACAGGACCTTTATTCACTCTCAGACTGCCTTTAGGAGGTGACATGTGAAACTGCCTGCATCCAGTTCCATCCTTTATTCCATCTCTCACTTGTATGGTCTTGAACTTAAGCTTAACATAGTTAAAATCTCAGCTGAGCTCCAAATCCACACACTCTTTTTATTCTTTCTCCCTGTTGATAAGAGTCTTATCAAACACACAGTCTCTTGGGTGATGGTTCTGGACCTTCCTTTTGGTGGTGGGGAAAGGGGGTTTAAAGCATTTTTTTTCTTCCAACACTTGTTTTATAAATATTTTTCTCTTTAAACATCTTCAGAAGATATCTTGAATACAAAAGCTTTCACCAAGGTGCTTCACTGCTGAATCTTAACCTTCAGCCGCTACAAACTATTTATCAATTGGTCTGTTAAAAGAATTGTCCGAATCATCCTTTTTCTTGGTTATTTCACTCCTGCAATTTATATAATTCACAGCCTTCTGCTTCCTTCTTTTCTAAAATGACAAACAAAAAAAGAAACAACCCCTGATAAATCACAAACAAACAAATCCAAATAAAAAAAAACAAACTACCTTTTATCCCTCCTTTTAGGTTCTTTCACAACTGAATTTGACCTTACCTGGCTATTAAGTTCTCTCTATATTAATGTGTTCATACTAATAGTACTTCCCACTTTTCCTGTCTGGTCATCCACATCAATCCTTCTGTCTCTTATACCATTAAACCATTTCACCATGCACACCTTTAAATTTCACCTGAAGCTTTACCTGCTTTGATTTACAGACAGCAGGCTGGACTGATACAAAGCTAACTGAAATGGATTTGGGATTATTGTTATCCCTTTTTGCTTGTTTTGTTCCCCTGTTGCAAATTGTCCTTAAAGTGAGTTGTTAAGCAGAAGGTATTTTTTGTAGCACAGGACTCTACACAGCACCAAGTGCAGCAGAGTCCTTTGGCTCACAGGCAGCCTGGAGATGTTTTTTATTCTGCAAAACTCCATGGAATATACAGGGGTTCTCAGAGGCTTGGCAAAACTTGACAAGATTGTCTTAGTTCAGCTCTTGTGTGTTTACAGAGAAAGGCCCTAAAGTTTAACAAAGGTGTTGTTTTGTGCATTCTTACACTCACATTTTTTTCTTTTTTGTCAGTAAATGTGTTTTGAGGCATAACAAGTAAACAGCTTACACAAGCCTGAGCCTGAAGCTGAGCACCTGCGCCTCAAATAAGATCATCATTGTTTGAGTAAGGTTTAAATAATTTAGTACAAATTGGCTTTCCTATAGGTGTTGACAAGCACATCATCACTAGTTACTAATGAGTTCAGGATTCCAGAGGTCTGCACAGATATCACCCTCCTCCTCAGACTGCGCATGTGTCCTTCGAAACAAAGTATTTCACAAACAACCACCTGGAGACCTTGATTAAAAAACACCTGCTCTGAAGCTCTTGGGAAGACAGATTGCACAGTGTGCAGGTGGCCTCCACAGCACAGCTTGCTGATATTTCTGATAGCTGGAATCACTGGAATAAAGTTTGCTTCCCTTCCTCCCACACATACGCAGCCCTTTATGCTGATTGGCCTCGTGAAAGGAGTTTATGAGTGTGCTCTCAAAGAGCCTGATACGGCCTGACTGCAATGAAGAAGTGATGAGTCTAACAAACCCTGCCTTTGTGATGGGACAGGCCTTTCTTATCACTGATTACCTTTTGGCCTGATACCGCAAAAATAGTGATATTTGGTGAAAAGAGGACAGAAGCATCCCAGAGATAATCAGAGATAAGCAGCCATTTGAGAAGCTTCACCACCTGTTGCACAAATTTTCCCTATTCATTCCTGTGAGTCCGTGGATGGTTAATGAAAAACCATACAGATGTAATGAGATCTGACATCCCTCTCCCTGAGTCCTGCAGTACAAATGGGATCCCTCAACTTTAATGTCATTTTTTTCTGGTCCGCTGGTCTTGGCACAAGGTTCTTGTGGGAGTTTTAGTGCTGTGCTTTGAAAGATGGAACACAAGAAACTAAGAGGGAGCTCTGTTGAGTCTGAGCTCATGTGAGGAATTTCTGCAGCGCCTTGGGTCTGAAAGGTTCTCTGAAAAGGACTGGAAAAGCCACACACCCTGAATGAATTAACTCTTTGTGGAAAGCTCAGGAGCCTTTTCTGTCCATATGTACACATCATTTCAAAACTGATACATCACTGAGAGCTGAAGCAAGGAGCTCATCACATTTCCATGCCCAGCTAGAGCCCTTTGCCAAAAGGATCGTGAAGCAGAGACCTCCGGATCCTTTAGGCCTGCCTGCCCTGCTGCAGAGACAAGGCTCATTCAGGAAGGCAACTCAACTTAGTCAGACAGCAAGGGCAACACTTCCACAGGACAAAAATGAGATTAAAGATGGTGTTTCTAACCTGGTAGCCTACAAAGCAGTTGAGAAACCCAAATATTTCCAATACAGTAGATTCCAAGCCCTTGCTGTTGCTCTGATGTGCAGGTTGAAGCGATGACTATGGCCTGCTAATGCCAAGGTGTGTGTTACAACCTTGGATCTCAGCTCCTTGGCAGCACAGCCACCTCCAGCTCCCTGCTGGAGCTGTCCTCGGGCTGCATTAAGTATAACTTGCTTTGTTCCCACACGCGTGCTGTGGGGCCAGCCCTGAGTCATCTGGGAAAAACTCCCAGCTGTCACTCCCTCTCCTGCCAGCTCCAGAACCCAGCTTAGACTCAAGGTTTCTTGAGGGCTTGGAATATCAATAAGAGCAGCAGAACCCAGGAAGTCTGCCTGTAAGCATCCAGTCCTATCCAGAGCCAGAACTCTTTTGGGCATCTTTACACTTCCATCTCCCACAGCCACTGAAATTTCTTCAAGAATCTGGCAAAAATATAGTCTAAATTCCTAACAAACAGAAAACAGCTTCTAGGGAGCACCATTTCTAGGTCAGACCAAACACACAGAGTAATATTTCTGGTTTTAAGAAAGATGAAATCTGGAGGTGAAGGAACAATTAGCTTAATCTCAGTGTAGGGCAAGTTGTTATAAGAAACATTTTCCTTATCTTGGGATAAACAAACAATAGCAAATACCTTTTATAGTTTATTCTTGTTTATTTCTTCAGGTTAATTGAATTTCAAATTTGATAATCTAGTAAATTTAGACCCCTAACGTGCAGGGGTAATTGAAACTCCTAAAAAATATGCTTGCTTACATCTCCTGCTGTCCAAGCTTATTATGCATTGGGTCATGGGCAACTCTCCAGGCTACATTTCACTGTGCAAGGCCTGATTAAAGCAAGTAAGGTGGTCATTCCACTTTGCTTATTGCAGCCCAGGGTTCACAACCTATGGGACATCATGTCTGGAAAAGAAACCACACTGAGATTAAAGAACATTCCATACTTAGAGAATGGATGGTCATATAAGATGCTGACCACCATCCAAATGAAGTGAATGAAGAGAAGCAGTCTGGCTTCAGTGAGAGCTGGACCAGATCCCATGACTTCTGGGAAGAGTTTAAAGATGCAGTTTTTTCAGTGGGAGTTAGGAAAATGAGAGCAGGTAATTAATGTGGTGTGGAAGAAGAGAATACAGGATCATTTTACTTGCATAGGAACAAAGGAAGGAAGAAAGCACATCTGAGTCAAAGCAGAGGATGCACGTAACCATTGCAGGCATCTCTACTTTTTAAAACAAACGACAAGAAGCAGAAAAATTCCTGGAAGACAGACTGAAGATTACCAAAAATAATTAGATAAACAAAGGCAAAATGCATATGTACTTCAGGGATGTTAGCTAATAAGGGCTGTGCTCAAGGTAGAGCTTGTTACAGTACCTTGCTGCCCACAATCACAAGCATGACTTCAGGCTTCACACAAACCTGTTCTTTCCGTCAGCGTGGAAAGGCAGCCTGTCTTCTTATCTAGGCAGTCAAATGAGCCTGGATGATCCAAGCTACAACTTTGTCTTGTGTTCCATAAGCTAAAGGAATAGAAATGATACAGCAAAACCACATCCAAGGAAAGCACACTGCAACTCGACTAGCCCTGTGTGGCTATGGGGAAGGACAGAAGAGTCCTTTTTTTGCCCAAATAACCTGCAAAGATAAAGAAAGTATGTCTTAACCACACCAGCCCTGCATGCCACCAGAGAAGGAGACTTGTTCCTTTTTCCCAGCTCACCCTGTCTTTTCTCAGATTTTAATTCCCTTCCATTGTTGTATGATGGCTGGCTGGACTTCTCCTTGTTTAACCAAAAAATCCCAGAATAACTGCTCAGAATAATTGTTAGGTGAGAATAATTTTTTCTTTACTAAGCATTTGGTTTTTATTCATTGGAAAATATCAATTCATCACAAATGTAATCAGAAGGGATTTTATGTCTGGGATGGGAGGGAACTGAGAGAATCTGAGAGTCCAGGGATTAGGGCTCTGAATCAGAGAAGGGAAGGACTTGACCTCTGGTGTCCCACATCCCGGATGAGTACATTTACCACTAAGCTATTCCAAGGCAGGAGGTGAGTCTGTCTCGTCTCAGAAAAGTGTCTAAAGGGATGGATTTTTTTCCAACATAGCACAAAACCAAATTTCAAATCTTCCCCCCCCACCTCTTCTTTAAATTGAATTCTTGTTCTTCAGCCAGCCCAGCTTGATATTAGTTTTGTGTGAGTTAAAGTGACCAGACACGTTTCTTCCTGTTGGTATTTGACAGATATTCAGTAAAAGGGGAAAAAAAAAAGGAAAAAAAAAAGTATAAAAAAAAAAAGAGATAAATCTATCAAGCTGAAGTCAAGATCAGACTTAGCCAGAGAGGCAATGTAGGAGCTCCAGGCCATGGCCGCACCACCATGGACAGCGCCCTGGGGCTGGAGCCCGGCCACGCTCCGCCGGCACCGCCGGGCGCTGCGGGGCAGCGGCGGGCCCGGGCACTCATCACCGCCTCCTCGCCCTCAAAGCTGAAAATTACTCCTTTCGCTGTCTGCCGGATTCTAGGAACCAGACAGAAGATTTGGCAAAGCTCTCCTCAGTTCCACGCAGCTTCTTGTATTTTTGCTTCGCCCCCTTCCCCGCCCCGCCCGCCCTTTCTCGAGCGCATTAAATTAAATGCATATTGTCTAAATAAACGGCGCGGCGTGTCAATAGCTGAGCTGGGGGAACTCCGGCCGCCCCTCGGGTGCGAGAGGCGGCTCTGCTCAGCTACTCTATCCCTCTTTAATAGAGGAGATCAGGGTGCTCGCATGGAGCGCCACAGAACGTCTGGGGCTTGCTGCTGGGGAGGGGAAAAGCGGGTTTCTCTTCCCCCCCCAGCAGTCCTTGCCCTCAGTGCGGAGCAGCCACCATGCCAGACGTGGAAGAAAGGGTTTCTCATCCCCGGGGAGTCAGAGGAGAGGAAAGCACCCTTCAGGAGAACTGGGCAGTGCAGAGCACAGCAGGGCTAGGTCGCGGGCAAGAGTGGGTGTGTGCTAGAAAGTCTACCTCAATCTGCGAGCAGTCGTGCCTGCTACCAGTTGCACCGCAGCCTTGTCCTCAAGCCCACCCTGGGAGCCTTGGAAAAATATTCCGGGGCTTCGCACCTCGCCGGCAGAGAGCTGTGCTCGCTGGCTTTTAACCTCGCTGGGTCAGAGAGGTTGAGCAAAGCAGGGGATTTCTGGTCCTCGCAGGACGAGTCCAGCAATCGCTGCGGTGCCGCTCCCTTCCCTTCCCCGCCAGACTCTCCAGCAGTCAGCACGCCTGTGTGTTTTTTGCTGAACACCATTTTTTCCACCCTGGGAAAACCGGGGAGGTTAAACTCCCCGTCTGAACCGAAGCCCTGGACGAGTGCAACTGAGGTTATAGAAATCCGGGAGGAGAAATGACGAAAATGCTTTATTGTGAATAAAACAAGAGGGAGGAGGGAGAGGCGGAACTTCACAGAGATGAAGGATGGGAAGTTTGTGGAGCTGAGGATTTAGCCCGTCTCCGAGCGCCGGGCGGGGGTTTAGTCATTATTTCCCTCTGCCTCCCGGAGGCTGCAAGGGCACCTCCTCCCCAGAGAGCTGAACCTGTCCCACTTGCTGGCTTTTGTTTCTCTCCTGAGCGACTTCTGGGGAGAGCCCGGTCACACACCCGCCCGCGGCCCCTGGCCCTATTCCCCGCTCGGGAATTACGTGCCAAACCTGGAACAGGGACTTATCTTTCTAGCCAAGCTCCCAGGTCAGCTTCCTCGTAGGAAAGCTGATTTATGCCTGTTTATACGTATGGAAAAAGGCGGTAGAAGCCAAGCGCGGCATCCCTCCAAAATCTCATTGTCTTTGAGGAGGGAAGACGGGAGAAAGTGGAGTCAGAAAACCTGAAATGATGAGGTTTGCCTCGTCGCGGCAGAGAGGGTTTGGCCAGAAGGGCAAGCACGGGGTTTTGCCTCACCTCTCTGCGGCTGAAGCCTTTCCCAGGCCAGACAAAACCACGGCTTCCCTCAGCGCAACCCGGCTGGACAAACAAGCCGCAAGCTGCTCGCCTTGGCGGGGAGCCCTGCCGCCACCGAGGCCCCGGCAGGTGAAAGCCCCACAAAGGTGCGGGGCTTTCCCCTCTCCCAGACACCGGGCCAGCCCTGCCCGGGGCGTTCCGTGAGCCGAGCGATGCTCGGCGCAGGTGTGGGGATTGGAATCACGCCTAAAGCTCCGCCGGTCCATCCTCTAGTCCAGCCTCGTCCCTTCTCACCCCTCCGAGGCCAGGGGACACCGGGAGCTGGCCGGGCCGGAGCGGGGACATGCTGCCGGTGGCGGCGGGTCCCTCCGGGAGAGCAGCTCCCGCGGCGTCCTGGGGGGAAGGGAAGGTTTAAACCCCAAGTGGGGGGTCTTTTCTTCCCATCCTGACACGGATGAGGGCTCGGGCTTACGGTGAGGCTTGGGACCCGGAGTTTGCTCACGGGTGCGTGAGTTCGCTCAGTTGTGTACGTGGCAGGTGACAAAGCGCCGCGCCGGTGGTTGCAGATGACAGCCCTCGGGGGGACGGGGCGGGGGGCATTGGGTGATAGTGAGTCTCCTAAAAACCTTTAGCATTGCTCAGTTCCTGCCGTATTAGCACAGCCATAGTTGGGTTGTGTTATTTTTTTTCTCTTCCCTTTTTTTTTTTTTTTTCCCAAGCCCACTGAGGCAGAGAAGAGGCAAACTCAGCCATAGGAAGGTGGTTAGTGATGTCACAAGTTTGGTCTTTTCAATAAAAGCAATGGAGAAGGGTCTCCCTCACTATATATACTAGGGGAAGCTTCTGTTCTTCATAATAAAGAGAGCAGCAAGGGAGAAAAGCACCTGCTTTTAACACCCTTTATTTAGCCCTAATCTGCTACAGGGAGAATCAAAGCTCTGTAGGCTGGATTTTTGAAAAGAATTGCCTTTTTTAAAAATTCATTTATCTTCTTTTTTTTTTTTTCCTTCTTCTTTTTAAGCATAGGACATAGTTTTGGAAGCGATTGCTGAGAAGAGCAACCACTGTTGGCCAGTGTGATCTCTGAGAGGCACAGACAGCTGTAACTCAAGGAAAAGGTGAAGTGATAAATTGTTAAGAAACTTCAGGATTTTGAGTTTACAGAGGCTATTTATTTTTCCTGAGTCTGCAAGGGATGATGTGTGTTGGTTTTTGGGTGTATTTTTTTTTAATTAATTTCTAGGGGAGAGGAAATTCTAAAAATATTTGATGGACGTTTTAGTTTTAACATGAGCAATACACCTATGAGTATGTGGGGATTATTTTCAGGGGATCTCACAATTATTTTTAATTAGTCGAAAGGGCAGCGTAAATCAAAGACGCCTATTAGCTATACATTTTAATTTATAGCCTACCAGGTGTTCAGGGAATTTATTTACAGCATAAACGATTTAATGTTTTCAACATGATTTCTATTTCAGCTCTCATGCTGCCGGTTTTATTTGCCCGTGTGGCGTGGAATCCGGGCTTTTAAATTGTGGCAGCAAGCGTCGTTTAACTTAAAATAACTTGCAGCTAGAAAAACGCTTTGCTTTGCACTTAAACCTTCTCCAGAGAGCCTGCTTTAATTCAGGGGCAGGATGAGAAGGAGCAATCAGCCGGCACGCCTCAGCGTTTTGTTGCGGCTTGTGAGGGTGTTGGGAAAGCATTCCCAGTAAATCAGGCTGTCAGCAGCACCAGCAGCGGCCCCAGTGCCCCCGCCGCGGTCTCTGGGGGCTCGGCGGAGCCCGGCGGAGGGCCGAGGGCTCCGGGGATGCTGAGGCACGGAGCCGGAGTCCCCGGTGTGCGCTGGCCCGGCCCGCGCCCTCGGACGCGGGGAGATCGGCGTGCAGGGCGCTCATTGCCTGCGGGAGAGCCGCCGCCGGCGGGGCCAGGGGCGCTCTGCCCCCCGGGCTCTGTCCTGGGGTCCCCCTGGAGCAGCCGGGCAGCTCCTTGCGCGGGCAGGCTGGAGAGACGGGCGAGCTGCGTCACCCTGGGCTGTACTCAAGGGATGGAAAAGTTTGGTGCCTCCGTCAGGGGATGCGGGGCTGCCGGCCTTCGGTGCCCGGCGGGGTCCGAGGGTGCCCGGGGGTGACCGAGGGTGACCGGTGGCTCCCGGCCACCGCTGTCCCCGCAGCCCTGCGCGCCTCGCGCGGGAGCGCAACCTGACGCAGCGGTTTGCAGCGCCCTGGCCGGGCTGAAGGAGGGCGAAGTGGAAGGCGAAAAAGGGAGAGGAGGAGAAAACTTTCCACTAGTTTACTTTTTTGGCCAGGAGCGCCTGTGTTCATAGACCGCGAGTCCTTCCCCCAGCCCTCCCCCTTAGTTCCCCCCCTCCCTTCACTAGCGTACAATTAGCATCATTAGGAGCCGACCCTCCGGCTAATAGGGGAACGGCGACCAGCGACGGTAGGTTGCGTGCAAGGAAGGGCAGCAGCAGTCCCGGGCAGCGCTTTGGGGCTTGCGCTAAAAAGTGCTCCCACCGATGGGAGGAATCCCCGCGGCACGGGAGGCGCTGGCCCGGGGGTAAACACAGAAAGGGAGAGCTGGAAGGTGAGCGAGAGAGGAGTGCGGCTGCAGAGGATGCGGAGAGCTTGGCCGCAGTCCTTGGGGTCCGCTGAGTGCATGCGCTGCCCTCTGTTTCCCTTTCTTCGCTTCCTTTGGATTGCGGGCCCGGGAAGGGCTGATTCCCAGTCTCCGTTTTGGCTGTGGGTATCCCGCCCGGGCTCTCTCTCTCTCCGCACATGTTCCTAGGGCGCCATCTCTTTGCAAAACCCTCCGTCCTCCCGCAGGTCTCCCAGAGGCTGCTCCGGAGCGTGTGAACATCGCAGGCTGCAGCCCAGTCCAACCTGCCGAGCCAAGCATGCTTCCCAGCCTCTGAGCCTCCCGGGGCTGCCGCTCCTCCCAGACCTCTCGGGCTCTCCGGATAGGCAGCGACCTTTGCTTGTCTCTCCTTGTCGCCACTTGTCTCTCTCCTTGTCACTCCTGGGGACCAAAACTTTCCGGCAGCTGGAGACGTGAACCTGACCCTTTTTTTCTTTGCAGAGGTATTCTGAAAGACAGATGCGGAGATGCGTCCCCTCTCCGCCTCAGCCTGTGTGTGTGCGTGTGTGTGTCTGTGGGTCCGCGCGTGTGTTTACAGAGAAGCGAGCAGCTGAGCTGACTTTTGGGAACCTTTCCTTATCTGCAAAGAGGGCTTCTGCTGTAACATAAAGCCCCGAGAGAGTGGCTTAGCGGACTAGAACTAAACAGGGCTCAGGAACTCACTGGAGCCCGCTCTGACCCTGTTCAAACGAGAGCTAGATGCTTTTTGAACTAATGTGGAGAGAGATCTCGCCTGCGGGCAGCGAGAGACAGAGAGAGGGAGGGAGGGAGGGAAAGAGGGAGGGAGAGGCAGACAGCAAGGAAGGGAGAGAGAGCGAAGTTTGGAAGGAGTGAGCCCAGAGTTCTGAAAGTTTGTTTTTCCTTCAGAGCCTCGGAGCTGGTAGAGCCGAAGGGGGCACTCCTTGAGGACGGCGCTGGCGCATCTGTCCCTCGGGGCTGACCTCCCTTTCCTTGCAGGTTTTCAGCCCCGGAGGATACAATGTTCGCTAAACTCTTCCAGCAGTGGAGTTTCGCAGTGTTCCTGCTGAGTTATTCCGTGCCCTCCTACGGGAGATCAGTGGAGGGGATCAGCCGCAGACTGTGAGTTTTCTCTTTTTCTTTTTTTCTTTCCCTTTATTCACCCTCGCGGTGGCGGGGCGGGTGGGGAGGGACGGACGGACGGACGGACGGACGGACGGACGGACGGAGGCAGCCCGGGAGGCTCCGCAGCGCTGCCGGCTCTGCACGGGGCCGCTCCGGGTTACCTGCCCCAGGTGCTCACCGGCGCTGCCTGAGAGACAGGAAAAGGCACTTGGGGCAGGGAAAGGGCGCTTTGCAGCTGTCTGACTTTACAAATCTTGGGGAGAGGCCATGTGGAAGCTGTGGGGCTTCTCTTCCGACGCAGCTGGGTGGGCGTTGTGCAGTTGCCCGGGACCCTCGCAGGGAGCATCCCAGTTTATCCAAATGCTGTGTGTTACACGAACTAACACTTCCTCGACTCTGGCGTGGAGCCAATATTGATAAGGGTAGGGGAAACACGCAGAAGTGAGGGCCATCGTGACACTGAAATACTGAACAATTTCTTTGGATTTCTGCCACTTCAGGGGAAAAAAATCCAAAGAGAGTCCAGTATCTTACTTAGAGGCAGAGGCATATTTTTTGATAAATGATAGTGTAACTTAAGACAGTCTGTTCAGGAAATGACCTTTTTGCTTCTTCCAAAATAATCAGCCTGGTTTATACTAATACCCGTACACAAAGCGCAGGAGAAGCCTCTGCGCTGGTCCAGGAGAAGCTGTCTCACACATCCAAATCACTGGCTTTCTCTGGACTTGCATCAGATTTTCTAAGGAAGAAACACCTCAGTCATACTGGGGAAGGCTATATTGTTATTCAGTTCCACAGGAAGCCAAGTTGGAGAAAGAGTGGTGGAAAATCCGATCACAACTTACAGGGAAACATGACACAGCAAACAATTTCAGATGGGTTTCCTTGTAAATGTTTTATTACATACATAAGGACAAGATCTCCAAACAGCACCTCCTCTGCCATTTAAGCAACACACAGAATAATAATAATAATAAAATCCCAAACGCCTAAAAGAAAAAAATATACCCCAGGTGAAGTGACTTCTGACACACCTAAAGTTTGGCACCAGGCAGAGAGCTATTACAAATCTCCTACAGCAAATTGTGTAGAACATGTTATTGCTGATAATGTTACAGTGTATTATTCTCAGTCCATGAACATTTAACTGTTTTGTACTCCTGAAAGCTATTCTTGGGCTATGTCTTTCTTTTGGGAAAGAAATATTATATAGAAGAATCAAACTTCAGTTTCAAAAATAAATTAAAAAAAGAAAATAATTGCAGCTAGATGTTGTTATTTTCTTGGCTAGGAAACTCTGAGCTGGATCAAAGCCAAATTTGGTTGTTAAAAAAAATTATTAGATTTGCAGAGAAATACTCTCTCTTTTTAAAGTTAGCGTAGTTCTAACACTTGTTTTTAAAGGCCAGGATTAGAGGTCTTCCCAACATCCCCACTCTGTCCTGACAGGGGGAAAAAAAGTGTAAGTTAACCAGTGAAAATGCATTTCTCAGCTCCCTCTTTGCTCTGGCATGTAAAACACACACAAGAAACCAGTCAGCTGTCAGTTAGTGGCATTCATGTAGTTTTGTTTGTGGGCACAGCACAAACACAGACACCACACTCAAACATGTGTCCTGTTTTAATATCACCACAAACCATTCCTAGAGTTAATGGTTAATAACTCACTTAGGCTTCAAGATTTTTTTCCCTCAGTCAAAAGCTTAAGCCAGTAATGGATGAAAATATTGAAGCACATTATTATAGACATGCAAAAATAATCAAAATTACATAGGCCTGGTTCTACAGACTTTGCTGAAGCAAATCTCCCATGGAAAGCAATAGCAAATTGTCCCAAGAAAAGATTTCCAGACATGTTATTTGTTATAGGAGTGCTTTAGCTGTTAAAGAACTTCTGAGAAACCCAGTAGTGGCTCAAAATGAAATTACATACTTCTGTCATCATGTCCAGACATCGCAGCATCATGTCCCTAGATCTGTTCAAAATATTTTTCCTAAGCCTGAGATAGGTTGAGCAGATTTCTCTCCCTTTGGAGCCGGTGGCAAGGGCACTCAGTCTTGCAAAATCCAGAAGGCTGACTGAATCCTCCTCTGTTATTTTGCCAAATTTGGGATCAGACCCAAGATGAACAGTCAAGGATAATAACAGCTAAATAAGAGCAGCTCTCTGAGACAGAAAGTGGTAGCTTGAAGAATGTTGCCTTTTAGAAATGCTAGATATCTCAAGGAAAAATAAAGAAGGAGGAACTGTGCCTGAAAAGAGCAGCTTATCTGGGAGCATGTGAAGTCAGGATAGTCACAAGTCATGGATTTCTGCTGCTCTCCCCATGATGAGACACTCAGTCTCAAATGTACACAGTGTACTTGGATACAGTAATTAAGTTTGGATGCTCTGGTCAAGTACAAACCATCAATATCCCTCTCTCAAAAGTGCCTGCCACATGTAAGCTTAGCATTTACTGCTCTTGGTTTGGGTACAGGACCCTGTTCCTTGGATGAGAGGTGTGTTTTATAGAAGGATGGAAGGGACCTCTAGTGGGTCATCTTAACCCTAACAGCTTAATATTTTTTTCCATACCATAGCCAATATGTGAATGCAATCATTCCAGTCTCCCGTGCCTTCCTACTCTGCGTGTGTGGGTGAGATACTGTTGATATCTCCATTATGAAGCACTTCTTACATCAGTCTTCTTGGGAAAGCCTTTCTCCATGGTTTACAAACACAGGAGTTGCTTGTAAATGAAGCAGAAGGAGGCAGAAGGTCAAAGAGATATGTATCTACCACATCTTCGTTTCAAGGAGATTTTTTGATCTAGGGCATACAAAGGAAGCCGGTAGGCAAAACGTAATCCTTAAGTCTGTCTGAGTAATAGAAGTCATGTGAAATGTAACACTACATAATGTTATACAATCATCTGGAATAGCAGAAAGTTATTTGGGGCCAGACTTGATGCTAAATATCATACAGATATTTAAAGAGAAACCCACCCTCTTTGGCACACCAACCCCTCACACGTCAATCCCTGCATTATTTTGGAAATGCCTGCTCACTCAAGATGTAGATCTTGTAATGCTCTCTGACTGCCTTGTGTGTACTGGAACCAAATGTTTAGGTTTCAGTTCGGTAAAATGGAATAGGTTTTCAGTCAAGAGGACTTTAATAACAGGCTATGGAGAGTCAAGATTTTGTCACAGTGGGGAAGTTGACCAAATACATATTAGAGGATTAAGGCAGCTTCGGGTTGTCTGTGATAGAAGGAATTATACTTGGTAGTTCACAAGAGGCAGTAGGAAAGCTTTGCTCATCACATGAGACACTGGTTTAGACTCCCTGAAGCAGGGAGATTTCATACACTTTCTATGAACTAGAAGAGTGAAAGCAGAACTGCATTTCTCATGCAAATTTCCTGAGAAAATAGACTACTGAAGCTCAGAATGTAACCTGAGTCACACTGGACAGCCTGACAGGCAGCACAGAGGCAGTCACACAGAGGAGCCCAGGGTGCTGGTTTTATTGGCCTACTTGCCAATCAGACTGACCCTAATGGGAAGGGTGTTGGAGATGGCTCTTACTCAAAAAGATTCTTCTGGGGGAGATCACAAGCTTGTGTTAATGGTCACAGCTGCACTGAAGAGAAAGACACAGTATGGGATCAGCTTAGCATTATCACATTGCATTTTTGCTTAGGACCATTTAGTAGAGGGGCATAAAAGATTTGCCCTAAAGGCTGGAGTCACCCCAAACTGATTTTGGGACACTTAAAATACAGACAATATTTGATTATGTGTGTACTCACAAACCTCAGTATATGCAGAGTTGATTTTGAGTAAGATTTTGACAGTCATCTTCCAGTCTCACTGTGGAATGGGGGAAAGCTGCTGTTTGAATTTTGCACCGTGCAATAGAGACGTATATCACTTAAATCTATCACTTGAACCCAATACTCAAAAAATGCAGCCCTACAAAGAGAAATTGAAGGGGATGCTCTTAAACCAGAGCTACTTGAAATTGCCAACTTCCACTAGCTCTACTGTTGCTCAAATCATAAATCTAAAGAGTCTGGCTGAGGGGACTGAGAAAGAGAACCTGCAGAACACTCCCAAATATTTTGAATTTTCAAATCTGGTAATGTAGTGGGAAAAAGAGGGATGGGATGGGATGGAAGGAAGGAATATTCACTCAATGATGTGTCTTCTTCCAGTTCACCCACATGCAGAAACCACTTCTTACCCAGCTACTTGGCCAAATGATTTTAGGACAGGCAAGGAAGTGAATGGAATTTCTTTGGCCAGTGAGAATCCAGTCACATGCCATACCCTGAAGCAAGATGAGAGATTCCATAGCCAAACTGCATGCTGGAGTAGAGCAATTGAAAGGATAAACTGTATTTTTGCATTCATGGGAATGTAGCTAAAATCCCAGCTTGTGTTCTGCCTGTGGTTCACAGTGCAGCTGTGCATTTATTCCCCTTCAAGAAAAAGGCATGTATTTTCTCATATTTTCTCTGGTTATTTATTATCCAGAGGTCATTTGTATCTTCTTTCCTCAGATGTTCAATATATTCCTTGCCAGTACACCATCTCTAAAAGACAGATAACTACTCATCTCCCAGTTCCTCGAAAACAAGACAGAGCTCAGTGTACTAAAAGGTCAGGATGAACTCTGGAAAAACACTCTAACAAACTAGGATGCTCTTGGAGAAGATCCAGTGAAGAGGGATAGCATAAAATTCGAACAGCACAGTAGACAAGAAATTTGGCCCCAAAAGTAATTAGTATTAAAGCAATACTAGGAAGGCATCTAAAATCATAATTACACGCAGATGACTGAGCAGTAAATCCGCAGGGGGGGCTGAGGCTGATCTCTGCTGATGCTCAAGGTGCCTCCTTGGATAGCTCATTATGGACTGAATTGCCTGTATTTTAGGCATTCAAACTCAAATATTTTTCCCTTGCGCTCCTGCAATTGCACTTATTTATATGTAGGAGTAAAATGCACTTTTATATGCTTGTTTATGTTTTTGAAGTAAATGACTGAGCAGAGGAAAATCACTAGAATGATGCTGTATAAACATTGCTTCCGGCTCCAGTACAAGTGCTGGGTTTCCCCTCTCTTGCTGCGTTATCTGACCCTTTAGTTCTCCTATCTCTGACAACTGCCTTCCTGCTTTTACTACCTCAAGTGTGATATATTAAGAGTCATGATGCTTTCCTAGAACAGAGCAGTGACTAACCCAGCTCCAGATCCAGTGGTGTGTGACCGGTCAGCTGAGAATTATTACCCACTTAGGTCTTTCCCTTCTCTGCTGAGAGCAGCTACTCTGAGGAAGAAGCAGGACTTGCTCCAGCAGTCTGACTTCACTGGATGTCTCCAAGCCTGGTACATGGTCACTGTGGCCACCACAGCCAGAGAAGAGAGGAACTCTGCCAAGCACAAATCCTAAACATTTTTTCCCTCTCCTCTCTTCTGTTCCTTTAGCAAACGGGCTGTATCAGAGCACCAGCTATTGCATGACAAGGGCAAGTCAATCCAAGACTTACGAAGAAGAATATTCCTTCAAAATTTAATCGAAGGCGTCAACACTGCAGAGATCCGTGCAACGTCAGAGGTGTCACCTAACCCTAAACCCGCCACCAACACCAAGAACTACCCTGTCCGGTTTGGCAGTGAAGATGAGGGCAGATACCTAACTCAGGAGACCAACAAATCACAGACCTACAAGGAGCAGCCCCTGAAGGTGTCAGGGAAGAAAAAGAAAGCGAAGCCTGGAAAACGTAAGGAACAAGAGAAGAAAAAGAGGCGAACCCGCTCGGCCTGGCTAAATTCTGGCCTGTACGGAGACGTCGTGACCGAGAGCCCACTCTTGGACATCTCTGTTACTACACATAATCACACTTTAAGGTAATCCTGCTATATTCTTTTGGGGAGCATGCCATGTGTTTACTGAAATTGTTATCCCTTGGTGTGAGAGGCCAAGGCCTCGCTCAAACTGGGAGTAAAAGCAGATCTTTGTACTCATGACTGGGCAGTGGCTTTTCAAGCACAGTCTCAAGGTGCTCTCTGCAGGTAAGTGCCCCTTCCACTTTGCACTGGGGACAGAGCCTTTCTTTCCTATGAGACACAATTCATGTAAAGAACTTATTGCCAAAATCTGCTTCCTGAAGCTGAGTAGTAAATGAAGGTATTTCTGCAAAAAGGAAGCACATCACAGCCACTAAAATTTCCCTTCCTGCTTTAACTACAGTGTATCTCACATCATGTCTTGGTCCCACACTTGGGCCTCAGCAGATTGGAAGCTTTAACTTTTATTTAAGGCTTTGCATCTATAAAATGGCGAAGTTTTCTTTCCTTCCTCTCAACACCTCCCCTTTTTGGCAACTTTCCTACCCTTGCTTTACAGTTTTTCATTTCACTGTTTAACCTTAGGGGAGAACATGGAAAAATTCTCTCTCAGTAATATCTGCAAACAATGCAGAGCAGTGTTTCGCCACAAAATTTTCCCTGCCATTAGTACTTTTTATTTCAGTTCCATCCTTTTGCCAGCTTGTGAAACAATTACGTTGCTGCTAAAAAATGTTTAGCATTGCTCTTGGAGAGGAGCATGCTTCCCTCATGCATGACAGTGAAGGATTTTAAGGGCAGTGGCCTGGAGACATCAGCCTAGGTGTCCCAAGTGACTCATCCCCTTGCAGTCATCTCAGCTTGAGTGGAAATTTGTACACTTGCAGGCAAAGCCAAGGATTCCACTCTTCAGCTCTCCTCGAATGTTTGCATTTCACCAGCAAACCCCCACCCTTTTCTCTCCTCCTCCCTTCCACCTTGGCAGAACAGAGACATAAGAGAAGTGCCACTTGCTTGCAGTAAATCCCTTGGAAAGAGACACCAGCTGTGGGATTTACTAAAATCCAGCCTGAGGCCAAGCTTTACAGGTCACAGTTTGCAATGTGTTCCATCACCTCAGCTCGTGCTGGCATCTACAGAAGGAACCAACACCTGGGGCTGGGCACTCAGACCATAGCAGGGCATCCCAGACCATAGACCAAGATGTCCCAAATCATAAACCAGGTGTCCAGTTTATTGTCCCAGACCATAAACCACCTGGCATGGCTGTAGCAGGTAGGAGGGAAGTAAGAGACGCTGGTTTGTCTCAGCACCTTTGGAAAGGCAAACTTCAGGATTCTGCTCAGGAGTGCCTGGGGTTTCAACAGATGTTGAGGGACTGTGTTGGCCAGTAAATACCACCTGTCTTGAGCACAAAGAAATCTAGAAAGTAGGGGAAAAAATCCCGGGGAATTTCAAAAGTTACTTTTTTTTCTTGCTGTGCTCTTTGGTGGCCATCTAATGGGATATATAAAAGACCTACAGGTACAACCCCGTTGATTTTTCCAGTTCAGCCTTTCTGTTTGAAGTGTGTCTGGATGGCTGAAAGCTCTCAGCTTTACTGTGGAGACCAACATCCAACTGTAGCATTTCTCACAGATTCCTAAAAAGAACCTATGTTTTAGATAATTAATTGGGGATGATTAATCAAGGAGAATCTGTTAAAAAAGGAAAAGGGAATTCCTCCTTCACAAGTACAGAGAACATGCTGGTTTAGCCCTAACAAACTTCTAGTACATGAGTTTTTAGTTATCTCAGGAGGCTGGCAAAAGATGTAAACTTTAAGCATGATTTTCACTATTTTCGCTTTTTTTCTGCTGAACACCCTGGATTAAAATCTTCATGCCAATTCTCTCTGATCAGTCTTGAAAATAAAATTTTGGATTTAGGTTAAAAAAAATGGACAACAATAATATCATCTCTGGATCTTTTACTACAAGGAGCATCTCATGGAAGAAGCCAATCTTGCAAAACCTAGGTCCGAATCACAGAATGAAGCTTGCAAATTATCTTTAGTACAGAGCCCACTGTCAAGACGTGGCTCAGCTTTAAAACCAAGCCTAAAATCCAGGCTAAATTGAAAATGCCACCCTCTTAGAAACAGGCCTGAGTAGTGCAGACACGCACACATACACAACCATGTTCCATGAATTATGTGACTTTGTCATACCTGTTGGAATATTTCCTGAAATGGACCCTAATATTGTTGCTCACTAATTATTAAGGAGCTTCATGCTAGCATTTCCATTCCAGGCACTTTAAAAGTTATTTCTCATGGACATTCCATTCCAGCTATATGCCCATTTCAATTCAATTAAGGTGCTCTTACTTAATTTCCTAAAAATCTTTTGAATGAGTAAACTCCCTAATGACAGACGTAGCCTCCCTTTCAATGTGCACGTTAAGAATACCCTTTTAAACTCTCCAGGATCTGAGTTTTGTTGTGCCTCACACTCATGTTACCTCCAGCTCTGGTGATCTGTCCTGTGGCAAAAAGAATCCTACTCCATCCTATATCTCCACATTCCATCCTTAGGTCTTTCCCAGGGAACCACTAAAAAAAATGTGCTGTTCACAGGGACAGAAGGGAAAATAGCCCAACCCTTCAGCATTTCCTGCAGCACCTCTGAGCAACTTCATGTTGCAGTACAAGGAATACACTGACAGGGTGGGAGCAGGCTCTGCTTTGTTCTCGTGAGGAGAGAGCTCACACCAGGCTGCAGCATCTCTTAGAAAACTCCCAGATCTCAGGACTGGGCATAGCTGATTGCTTCAGCAGGGCTGAATGCAACAGGAGCTGGAGGAGAACAGGATGGGATGGTTGCTTTCTTTCAGGACCAAGCTCTCTGGCTCCCAGAGGGAAAGTTGCAGAATTAGAGCCTTTTCACCCAGTCAAGTGATGCTGTCAAGGGTCTGCTCCGTCCAAGCCCTCAGCAGCCTTTACTCACACACACCACAGCCCCTTGCCTAAGGGGTGGTCTTTCAGTGGGAAAAAGAGACCAAATAAGCCCCATGGCACTGCTTTAATCAGAACATGACATCACACCCCACAAGTTAACACAGCATCTCCACAGTGTTAACAAGGACCTCCTTTTCCTTATCTTCGACACTATTTTAGCTTTTCTCCAACTGTATTTTTTTTCTTTTCCAGCACTTGACATTTTTTCCATAGGGTGATACAGTTCTTCTGCCTTCAGAATTCAGGAATCTTCTTGCATAAGGCTCTAAATAATAAAAAAAAGGCCCTTTCCATTCCTCTGAGGGTGCAATGGCCTCAGTGTATGACAGACTGCAGGTCTTCTTTTAGAGGAAGAAGAGAAAAACGTAACAGCGATCTTGAATTAATGTCTAAAACTGTGGTAAAACAGGCCCTGTTATTGGCAATGGTTGATAGCAAGGCACACCTCTTACAGCTGTGGCACTCTTGCTATTGATTCTATGTCCACACATTTGAAGCGAAAATTAATTAATTTTTCTGGTTTTCCTGTCCTTTCTTTTCTTTGCAGGAGGCGCTGACATTTTCAGTGAGAGATATTTGGAAGACATATTGCAGTATTCTGTAATAGTGAACATATGGGAAGTATTAAAATATTTATTACCTGTAAATATTGTAAATGCTCAGAATAAAACCTTTCCTCCCCCATTGCTCTCTGAAACTGCACATTTGGTTATTGTGAATTTTCCTTTTTTTTTTTTTCGGCTAAGGCTGAGACAATTATTATTGTCACATTTACCATAATTTATTTTGTTGACTGGTGTATTTATTTTGTGAACGTATCTTGGTGCTGCTGACTTTCTATATTTTTTGTAACATAATGCACTTTAGATATACATATTGAGTACATTGATAACTGACATAAAATTTTCCTGTTTTGTGGTTGATTTCAATGAACGCCTTCATACAATTGTTCAAACTGTTTCTCCTTTGTGCATGTATAATAGCAGTATTTTAAAATTTGTAAAGAAGTCTAATAAAATATAATCTAATTAAATCATGACTCAGAAGGCAAAATGTGTTCTTTAGGAATTTCAAGAGCAGGAAGGATTTTTTTATTTACTACACTTGAAAAATGTTTTCAATGTTATTTGTTTACATTGGTCTAAACTCCCACATTTTCACATTAGCTTTTACTTAAAAATCATTCAGAACATGTTTTTGTTCCAGTGTCCTATTTCAAGTTAGCTCAAGTTGCTGAACAACCTGAGGGTTAAAAAAGCCCCAGAGCTCAGACCTCTCTGCAGGAGAAGCAGGTTCCCAACCTCAGGGGCTGCAGGGGCTGAATCCCTGCACCTCAGACTGGAGAGTGTGAAAAGCAGCCCCAGGGGAGGCATCACCCCTCGCTCCTGGAGGGTGCTCGCAGGTCACACCCTGCTCAAACCCAGGGAGGGGTTCAGTGTCCCGGGCTCCCGACACCCCTGCCCAAGATCCAAATGGCCCCAACTCGGGCAGAGCCTCAGTTCTTCGTGCTTTTGTGTCAGGGGGCAAAACCCAGTTCCTGGGTGGGTATACAAAGGGAAGCAAAACTGCAAACTGCACTGGAGGACAAATCACTTGGTGCTCTTGCACTGCTGGAATAAATTTTCTCCTCTCCCACCACAAAGATGCCTCACACGGCTCTGTTTCCAAAACCATCTGCACTAATCCTGCTTCTGCCTCCTCTCCACAGACGAGACCAGCTAAGAGAGAGACCCCCTTCAAGACTTCATGTCCCCTGACTGAAGAAAACACGAGAAAAAAAAAAATTATGGTCTATCACTTTTTCTTGCTTCTTATCCCTTTCACGTGCAAATCACAGCAGCTGCTGTGGGGGCAACCTGAATAAAGGGGATTGTTTCTCAGAGATATCTGAACTTTGCAAAGTCCAACTGAATTTCCTCTCTCCCACTCCTTTAACACCAGCAACATCAGAAAAATGCAAGCATGGAAAAATAAATTACAAATCCTGGGAATTTTAAGATAGTTCTTGTAATTGTTGCTCTGTTCTGTAGTTGCCAAACTTTTCTTTTTCGTTCTTCTTTCCTTTTTTTTAAGTGCCATCTTTATCCATTGCCAAAGTACAGCCATCATATAATATAAACCAGATGTATTTCTGCTCTCTACCCAATCTTGCAGAAAACTACCTCCAAGAAAATACTAAAAGCAGAAAAACTTGAGAAAAAATTACCCATCCTTCCCAATCTACTTCTCTGAAGTGTGAAATTCAGCGCTTCATTATGTCCAGTTAATTACAACAGCCATAAAGCACATGCATGCTGTTTCCTTTTCAGATGAAAAATATTATACACGATGAAGCATAGCACTAAGGAAAAAAGACAGAGTTTCTGCACATTTTCAACTTGGCCTCCTTGCACATCTTGCCTATTTATAGTATCCAGTTAATGCTTGGATTTATACAACTGAAGTTAACTGCAATATATTCAGAAGACAATTTTGTATCTCAGGATTACCAGCATATCCCAGCTGGAACTAAATCTGAAAGCTCTGGTGGGCAGAGGCAATTTATCTTCATCACAAAGGATGAGCCTTGGCAGATAGGGGCCCAGAGAGCATAAACCAAACCAAAAACCCAAGTACTTAAGCTTGGCTGCACTGGACTGGCCTTTTCATAATAGGAAAACTGATTTTGAAGTGTCTCTGGTCTCCCCTGTACGCTTCCACTGCCCATTAAGGGCTTGTAATTTTTTCCCTAGTTTCCTATAGGTAAAATTTGCAACTGTAGAGAGTTTAAGTAAAAGTCCTGTTTTTCTGAAAGGCCTTTGCACAGGCCTGACAAAATCTGTCTGTGGATCCTGGGCTTCACAGACCCTGGTTTGAAAGTCAGTGCTGCAGACTCCACGAAGCTGAATGCAAGATATTTTTGAGCTCTCAGCTTTGCAGGAAAATAAATCATGAAGATCCCTATTTCTGAGACAAACTAGAGCAGCTTTGCCTTCCTTTTGGTAGGGGGTAAAATCTCCCAGAGATTTTAGTTTCTCAGAGTGTTCAACCCTAAAGGTTTAACTAGTCTCAAAGACCCCTGCAAGGGTCAGGGTTTAAGAATCAGGACTCATCCTGATCTCTTCTGATGTCCATGACACCAAATGCTGGAGGAGAAAAAAAAATTATGCTCAAACTTCAATATTTCATGTTTTACTGCACGACCTCTAGGAAGGTTGCAGTCTTGCATTCATGTCCTTTCAGCTCTGTTTCTCTTGCTCTCCCTATTCCCAGCTGATCCCAGACCTCACCTCACCCACAGCACCTTCCCTCACCAGGCTCTTGTCTCAGCAAGTCCTTTCTCCACCTCCCGCCTCACAGCCATTGATCTCGTGTTTCTCCAAGCCCTTCATCTCAGATTTTCCACTGGTGGGTTGTGCTTTCCCCTCAGCATCCCCACCAGCTTCCTCCTGCCCTCTGCCCACCTCTCAGCAGGAAGAGCAGCCAGAACAGAGTGAGGCAGCTTCCTCCTATCCCTGTGCCTTTTCCTAAGCTCCTGGCTAAGCAGGAGCTGTGGGAAAAATCATCCTTTGCTTTCAGCGTCTCTGACCATGAGCCTGCTCAGATGGCAGGGTCTGCACTCCTGGAGGGTGGTGGGATGCACACAGAAGGTCCACTCATGCACAGGAGCTGAACTATAATGAAGGCTTTTGCTGATAAAGGAGATTCCATTAAATTAGTGTGATTTTTTGGAGGGTTACAACATGCCCAGATATTCCTGAATGTGATAAAAGAGCATTCACAATGCAGAGGATGCCCTTCCAAATTTCCCTTTTTTTGTCTGTGAGCCACAGGGGTGCTAGGGCTTCTCAGAAGAATTTCCAAAAGATTTTTATTATGGGCAGTACAATTGGTTTTCCTTGGTTTACATTTGAACATGGTATGACTATTTGGCTGAAATCTTCTGAAAGGCAGCTCACAAGGTTTCAGCTTGAGAAGTCAAATACGAGTCAGAATTACAAAGCAATGAGGCCAGAGTGTCACACCAGGAGATGGTGGCCTCCTTCAGGAGTGCCCTGAGCAGCAGTCCTGCCTCCCAGATCCAACCAGCACAGTCAGAAACTTTGTTCCTGCCCAAGACCTCCGAGGGGAACACATATTTGGCACCCCAGCGCCGCTCTGGTTTTACAGCAGTCACCGTGTTTACTACAGAACTTAAAAGTGGTTAAGAGGCATCAAATGATGACAGCTCTTCCCAGCAGCTCCCCTGTGCTGGACCTCCATCACAGACCTTTCCAGGCTCCGTGCACTTGGCACAGGGATCTCATCCAACAGTAGAACTCCTCTCACAGAGTTTGTTTCGTGGTCCTTTGTAAATACAGACATTTATCTGGCCTTCGAGACACACAAAAAACAACCAGTGCAGTTTATGCCTGTCCTCTGGAATGGCTCTATGCTCTCAAGGAAGGCATTTCAGGCACAGGAACTGCTTGGCTTGGTTTGAAGCATTCCCCATCCCAACCTGTGGACAGCACTATCCCAACACAATGCAGCCACAGTGCAGTGATCATGCCTGTTCACTTATGAGTAAGTGCCCTTGATCTGCTGAGCCACCACAGAGAACTTGGCTTTCTTGCAGTAATTCAGAAAGTAGGGGAATGCTGGCTGTATTTAGTTACAGCCTTTGAGAGTTTGAAACATTTCGTTATTTGGTCATAATTTACTGCAGAGGAAAAGTTGATAGTTTCTGCAGAGTCTGAGGGGCTTCACTTATTTACAAAAGAGATACTACTAGAGGAAGCACAAGCTACCTTTTAAGCACCACAACATACCTCCCAAAATAAAATGGGAACCATCAGCATGAGGATTTGGGTCACATGAGCAACAAAGTCACTAAAAAGTACATTTTGTCCTCTACTGAAACCACCACTGGTTTCTGCTAATAGATTCAAGAACAAAGCAGGGAAAGAGGCACATGTATTCATCCCCAATTTTGATGAGGAGAGCACTGGGGCTCCTTGGCAGTCATTTCATTGCTTTTGCCTAGTCATCATTCAAAATGGAGTCAGATTTGCCCATTTTTCTGAAGGTTTGTGAGCTGTATGGAAAGCTTGGGAAAAAAATGTAAAACATTGATGTGTAGCTTGCCCTCCTCCCCCTCATTGGATTGGTTGATTGGTTGGTTGATTTTGGTGGTGGTAGTCTTGGTTTGGTTTGGTTGGTTTTGATTTTGTTTTTTGAGTTTTTTTGGCTTTTTCCCGTGGTTGCTTATCCGTTTTTAAAGCAGGCTATGAATACAGTCATCAGGTAATAAGTGATAGGTTTCATATTCACCCAGATGAAGGTAACAATGCTTGAAGGCTTTTTCTCATGGCCCATCCATCCCTCAGGATGCCCCTCTGGACACTGACTTCAGTGGAAGCTATGCACGCAGCTTCCCACACAGTTCTCTGAATACATACCCCCTCGAGTCCACTTTTTTAATTGGTTTCCTGGACGGTTCTCCTCACAAATAATTTTTTCCTGTAGTTAATGTTAACTAATTTGCTGTGGAAAATGTCTATGATCTAACCTTCTCCATGCCTTTCTTTCCAGATGTGTGAGTGATCCAAAAGAGTGGTTTGCAATGCATATGCCATGGACCATTCTTTTCCAACAGCTGGATCCTGTTCTCTGACAGGGCAGGTGAGCATCCTCTGCACGTTCATGAGCTCGCTGCTGTGCTAAAGCACAGGCTTGGACTTCAGGGAGCATGTTTAAGGCCACTCTGCATATTGTGGACCAAGTTCCCTTAAGAAAAACTTTGAAAATGTGAAGAGATTAGTTATTCTCCAGTGGAACTTACAGGAAAGCCCTGCATGCCCACTAAGGAAAATCCTTCCTTATGTATTGGGACCAACTTTCTTGCCATGGCCATGCATGTACAAGCATGTTAGAGGCAGGAGGAGTTTGTGTGGAGGATTACTGTTGTTAGAAATACATTTTACAAGATCTGGGTCACTCAAACAGAAAACTAGGGCACAGCAAAAGGCAAAAGAATTCCGCCTTGTCACCTGAGTCTTGCAGTGCGCATCTGTTTTTCCTATTTTGTCACTGCAGTGGAGGAGTGAAGATCTGCTCTGATTCAACTCAAGTTTTCACGCTGTTAGACACTTCACCTGTTTTCATAAACTTGTTCTTGCCCTCTCTCCCCCTTTACTAGCTGAAAGACCATGGAAACACACAAGCACTGGGTGCAGCTAAACTCTGATCCAAACAAGATGAAACCTTTTCCCAGTAAGAGGAACATTCTGTCAGAGGTTCAGGTCAGCAATCAGATCAACCCCCAGTGTGAAATGAGAACTGCCCCGTGGCTCCTCTCATCCAGGCCAGGGAGCACAGGGGTGGTGGCACATCCATGTGAGAACTGAGGCTTTAGTAGCCAATTCCTCAGTCAGGCTTTTAGGCCAGTCTCCTTTTGGAATTCTGAGACAAAACAGGAAAGATTTAGGGCTTTGCTGTACCCACTTTAAAATGTCTACAATTTCCAATGCCAGCAGGCAAGAAGTGTCTGTAAATAGATTCTTTTCCTTTCTACCTTTTGCATCACTCTAGTTCCTGTTCCAGTAACAACCAGGAGAGATTTAGCAGGAAAGCACATAGGCTTAATAAATTTTTCGTAAGATAAAATGGGTTTATCATGCTTTTGGGGATAATGATGAATCTTCTTCTTATTGGATAGTGATGACATTCCACTCGCACACATGAAATCACCAGAGATGAAGGACAAGCCTCCTTGTAACTCCCCAAATATCCTGAGAAATGCACCTTGGGTTGGCAGGCTTGCTGCACAGCCTTGAGCAGTTTGAGTCTAGCGTACCAATATGAATCCCATATCATTCCTTACCCATAAATAAGCAAGGATTGCATGATGTCCTGGACTACAGAAGAGTTTCTCACAAGTGCTCAGTCTTGAAAGTCCTGATCACAAGGAGGCTCTGGTGTTTGCTGGATAGTGAACCTGCCAGTCACAGCAAAACCACGACAGCGCACAGACTCTGCAGAGAAGGGGGGAAAAAGAAGGCAAGAGCACGGGCAGAACCGCAGCCAGAGGCTGGGAGGATGTGTGGGCTCATGTCCTGGGACAACCAGGACAGAGTTACTGACAGCCACATGAAGGATATACAGTTCCAAGTGATTGCTGGGACGAATTGGCATCGGTATAAAAACTTGACAAAAAAATGGGATTTTTGAGTGTGAAAGATACAGAGAAACTGTTCTTCAAAAAGCCTCTTCTCAAGCAGCCTGGATATTGTGCAACGGCTACAGGAAGTTCCTTACAGGACAGAGTAGATTTGTTTAGATCTGAAACATCAGATCATGTAATAAGATACAGAAAATGATATCCACATTAATGAAATGCAGCTGACATCCACTGATTTTGAATTTTATTTTTGTATTGTACTTACTCTTACATCAGGACTCCATAGGGCTAAGCAGATCCAGAACTCTCAGCTTTTCTCAGTTTTAGAGGCTCATTATTGGCACAAAAATGAAAACTTTAAATAAATACATCACAATCACTATGGCTGCATTTGAGTTGCTCAGATAAAGATAAGATGACATGGGGTAAATACTTGGAGTTAAGAGCAGCTCTAACAACAGTTGATTTGTCACTTATATTTAATCCATTTAAGAGACGTTTTTATCAGACCAAGATCAACCCACTGGGACCATTAATAGTTACACTTATAAAAAAAGCCAGCAGCCAGAGACCAACAGAGACAGACGTAGCAGTCTTACGGTTGAAAATCACCAGTAAATTTAGAACACACTCACATGAACGTTTTGCAGTGTGTGTTATTATTTAAACAGCATTGTAGTAAGAGCCTATGCATGCATAATCAAAACCATGCCCAAGGATCTAATGAAAATACTGAGAACAAAAGAGCTCAGGAGAATGCCTGGCTCATCCTAGATGATGAGGAGGAAAGGGAGCACAATGGCAAGTTGCCTGAAAGAGCAGTGGACTGATTTGTCAGAGCCTAGGTGGGATTTCATGGAACAATCTGCAGTGGAACATGCAGTGTCTGTTAGGTACGGGGAAAGGAATGCTGCTCTGGGTGCACTATAAACACCCTGCAGAGCTTTTGTTGATGTTAGCAGGAGCTATCCCCGGGACCAGCAGACGGCCCCGGGCACTGCTGGATGTGCTCAGTGAGCACTGGCTGCCTCTTCAGCCGGGGGGAGGGGGGAAAAGGCTCACAGAACCACAGAGTCACAGAGTCACAGAGTCACAGAACCACAGAACCACAGAGTCACAGAATCACAGAGTCACAGAACCACAGAGTCACAGAACCACAGAGTCACAGAGTCACAGAGTCACAGAGTCACAGAACCACAGAACCACAGAACCACAGAACCAGAGAGTCACAGAACCACAGAGTCACAGAGTCACAGAGTCACAGAGTCACAGAACCACAGAACCACAGAACTACAGAGTCACAGTCACAGAATCACAGATTCATGGAAATCACAGAACCAGAGAACCACAGAATTCCAGAATCACAGAACTACAGAATGACAGAATCATCACAGAATCGCAGAACCACAGAATCAATCCCAGAGTCACAGAACCTCAGAATCACAGAATGACAGAGTATCCTGAGCTGGAAGGGTGGAACCATAAGGATCACAGATCCCAGCTCCTGGGCCTGCACCATCCCCAAGAGTCACACCCTGTTCCTGAGAGTGATGTCCAAATGCTCCTTGAGCTCTGCCAGGCTTGGTGCTGTGACCATTTTCCTGGTGAAGCTCGTCTCAGGGCAGGCTCTTTATCCATCTCAAAAAAATATCAGTAGTTAGCCCAGAAAACAGATGTTGATCTCACATTGGATTCTCGGGGCTTCTCTCTCATTTCACCAATATTTACCCTTCTGCCACTAGACAGGGCTATCAAGAATGAGGAAGACCACAGCAGATGAGACACATAAGCTATGTCCAAGGAAAACCGCACAATGCAGGCATTTCCAAGCTGGGAAATTTATGTGTAAATGTCCCTCAGGAGACAATAAATTAGTTTGTGAGGATCTTTCTTAAACACCCAGGCTTGTGGTTTTTTTGATATTGTTGTGGGGCATGAACAGGCAGGGCACGGCAGGCTCCAGGGCAATATTCAAGGGCCCTTAGTCATGCACACCTTCTCTTGGGTTCACTGGTACTATTGCCTCCATAAAAAATATCCCAAGGACCCCTCAATGTTTGACAGCATTTGACTAATTTTAAACTCAATTTCTCTGCCAGTCTACCATGATCTGTCTTTTCTTTGCCTACAGAGGTGTCTCAGTCTTAGCCTCTGATGCCCTCCTCTTTCATCCCCATCCTCCAGGGCTGTCCCATCAGCCCTCTGTAGAGACAGATTTATAAACTGTACATATAAGGTGAGCAGGCTTATAACTTCAGAGCTTCTGGCACAAGGTACAAAGTAAGAGCAACAAAAACACTGACATATGCAGCTGTTTCTTTAAATAAGGGAAGGCCAAGCAAGGTGACTGCTGCCAGCCAAGTCTGAATGTATAAAGAGAACCACTTCCAGAAAGAGGGCTCACAAAGTTCTTGAAAGTGGGACCACCTCAGAGATGAAGTTAGTCCCTTCCCCTCCCCCAGTCTTCCCTGACCTGCTTCAAACTTCAGCAAATCAGTTTTTCCAAGACTCTCACCCCCTCCCTCCCCTTGAGCAGTCTGATTTTTCTATGTGAACATTTTGGCAGATCTGAGAACAGTTTTACTCATTGATTTAATAGTCACAAATAATGGTTCTGTTTCACCAGTTAATTATTTCACCAGTCTCACAGATGCATGCCTTTCCTTCATGTTTAGTGAAGAGGAATCCTGTGCCCACACAAGCAACAATAACAATCCGATTAAAAGATTGATGCGTTCTGATTTCTTCCCTTCAACACATTTTGCTCTATGGATGTTAAAAAAAAAAAAAAAAGCAAAGAAAAAAGGGGAAAAATTAGCCCAGTTTTTAGAGGGACACATCCCAAAGACCATATATGAAGAGAACCACTGGAGGTCACTGTGACAGAAAAGGAGAATGAGTCAGATGAAAGCAGGACCTCCAATGCACCAGCCAGTTTGAGGTGGTGGTGGTGGCTGTGGGGCTGAAAGGGTGAGAGAAGAGATTGTATCTTCAGCCTGGCTTTACTGGAATTTGGAGCCACTGGCTGCAGAAGCAAGGCAGGAGATGAGGCTTCTGTCCACATCAAAAGCTTGACTTCTGACCAGGTTTCCCTCCAAAGAACATCAAACTTTTATCTCCTGTAAGTGTTTACCATCTTCAGTCTGGCTGTGAAATGTCCTGCCCTGCTCAGGGTCACCCTGCTCAGGGTCACCCTGCTCAGGGTCTCCCAGCTCTGTGCTCTCTGCTGAATAGGAACTTTTGCAAAAGACAAAGTCATGTCATATCTTACATTTATAATACCAATCTGCCTTCAGAAATACTGTTTTTCCCAGCACTGAGGGAACTTTCAGCTAAGACTTTGCCTCTTCCCCAGCTGGCAGAGAGGTCCCAGCACTGTACACAGCACATGGGACTCGTTCCTAAAAGGAGAATCACACACCGGGTACAGTGCCTTCGGCTCTGCTGCCTATTTCCAAGAACTGCATAGCTTGAAATCCTCTTTATTAATGTGTGTGTAGGAGGGAGGAAAGGAAGCACTGTGGGGGCAAGGGAGACAAGCAAGAAACATCACACCTTTCAAACGCAGGGGGTCATTTTCTGCTTTTTCCACCCTTCCCCCGGCCAGCTGTTAAATCCCATGTTTCTCCAGCCATGCCTGCTGCCTCTTCGACAGAGGAATGCGCAGCAATCATCACTTGCAATGGCTGAAATCACTTGGCAGGACCCACAGGAGAAGAGGTTTGCAAGTTCATTTGGAGTAAGAGCCCAAAAACCTATACAACTTTGCTTTTTTCTTCCCTTTGGAAGTCCCCCCTTTTTTATGCTGCAGAGATTCTCTCTAAGTTTTTGATGTGACCTTAATGCACCCCGTTGCCCTCCACAAGTTTCTGGTGATTTCTTATTCTGCTCAGAATACCTTACAAAAGAAGAAGAAAAGTGAAATATCTGCTGCCAAATAAAAGAACAGAAATTAAGCA
The DNA here is from genome assembly GCA_013400175.1 of Phainopepla nitens. Classification (NCBI taxonomy): domain Eukaryota; kingdom Metazoa; phylum Chordata; class Aves; order Passeriformes; family Bombycillidae; genus Phainopepla; species Phainopepla nitens. The sequence goes on along the minus strand of VXBQ01006211.1, from coordinate 94,418 downwards.
GCAAATGCTGCGTCTTGTGAGTGATGTCCCTTCAAGGGCAGCTTTCCTTTCTGTCTTGTTTTTTGGGTCGGTCTGCATGTATTTTTGACTAATAACTATGCATACATGCACATGCACGTACGAATGTGTGTGGGAGTGAGAGCCAGGGAGCACATAAAGGGTATTTGGGGATTCTTTGGTTTTGGACTCTCACACACAGTTGGGGAAGGCAAGTTATAAACATATAGGTAGGTCCAAGAATGAATACTTTAATATTTGCAGATCCTGATGGCTGCCAAGTGCTAGCATTTCAGGGATGCATATTCACATGCAGCTGGCGACACACGTTGGAAAGTACCCAACATTTTGCCAGTCAGGTTCCAGACTTGAAATATCTCAGCAGACCCACATGTGGATGTTAACACAAAGCAGGGAACGTTTTCCCTTATTCTACATACTCATTAACTAATCAGCAAGCAAAACAGTTTGCAGAGAATAGGAGGATGGAAATCAGTCCTTTACTAGAAATCCTTCCCAAGGCCTCCAAGTCAACCTTCTACCTCCCCAACCTGGAGAAAGACACCAAAGCTTATTAAACTCAATAAAAACCAACCCACAGTCATCCCCCTTTGGGACGCCTCACCTTCAGGATACTTTCTAGGCATTTGTGCTAAATGGTTCTTTGCAGCTGGGCTTTTTATTTGATTTCAGTTTCTTAGGGCCACGTCCTCGCTCCAACATTCCCCAGCTTGTTTACGGCCAGTCTCACCAGTGAGCCGGGTGCCAGTTTCATTTAATTTGTTTTTCCAGTGGCAACAACAATCTGTGTGGAAAGCATAAACAGAGGGAAAGAATCTGGAATCAGCAAATGGTGTGCACAGCTGCACACCATAATTTCTGCTAGTGAAAGTTTTAATTCCGGTCATCAGAAGAAGAGCAGAAGAGTTGGAGGCAAAGAAGAGGTGGAGTAGTGGAAGAAATATAGCAAGAGGAAATAGTAAAATCCAAGGCAGCTGGAGAATCTTGGAGTCATTATAATTAAGGCCCAACAGGTTACAATTTCTCCAAAAGAAGTCAAAGGCAGAAAGCAGCCAATAGGTCTTCAGGAGGAATTGCTCAAAGATGTGATTCTAAAATATATAGTAGTAGAAACAGGAAAATTTGTTAGTTTCTCTTGCAGATAAGAACATTTCACCAAGACACAAAATGAGGGGAAAAGATGTCATAAGAGAAAGAAAACTAAATCAATTAAAAAAAATAAATAATTTCTTAAAAGTTTAGAAGTATTACTATTGGAGGTGAAGTAACTAAAATGATATTTCAAGCTCTTTGATAAGAATACACCAAGTAAACAACAAAGTTGAAAATCATGGCAAAAAGCAAGTGTAAATACAGAAATGAGAGAACTCACCCAGCATGTGTTCCTGGATGGCACCACATAGCAGCTATTATAATTATAGAAGCAAGTGAACAGGCTGAATTTCTAATATCTATATTTTGCAGTAATTAGGGGAAGGAAGGAAGGAAGGAAGGAANCTAGCAGAAGCAGCAGTCCTGCTCTTCTCCTGCTGGATCCTGAACCAGCACAAGGGGCTGGATGGGTGGGCCTCCTCTTCCTCATAGGGCTTGCTTTCTATGGCTGAGAAACATGCCAAGAGGTCACTTTATTTATGGAGAGAGAAGAGGGTAGGGAAGGGAAGGGAA
>VXBQ01006211.1:30096-92713 GCA_013400175.1 Phainopepla nitens | reverse complement strand
GGGAAGGGAAGGGAAGGGAAGGGAAGGGAAGGGAAGGGAAGGGAAGGGAAGGGAAGGGAAAGCCACAACTCTATACCCTCACTCTCTTCCCACATAAGCATTGCAATGGGTCTTGTCAGGCTCAGATTATTGCCCAGGTAATTCTTCTTGACAGCCATTTAAGTTCTTAAATGGCTGCTGATATCAGCATTAGGTGGTGGCATTAATAGAGAGTGAGGTGATCCCTGTATGAGGTCTCAAAAGCAGTGATGGTTGAATTTGTTCATGAACTGACATCTATGTTGACAGCCCTCACAATTTTCTTTTGATCCACCAGCACACATGCTTGAAGACACACAACTGATTGAAGACTTTACTCGTTTAGCAGGCTGGTATTCATATTAGCTTATTTAAAAAAAAGAGTGATAAAATATGTAAGTTCAAATGCTTGCATACCAGACATACAAAAAGAACCCTTAAAAACTAAATAAATGAAATAAATACAGAAAGAAAGACTTCTGAAGCAAAAAATATATTTTTATTATTATTATCCCATAGTTCAAAAGAGCTATAGATGAACATAGACAAAACTGTATCTGAGTTTTAGCAAAGATTTCAAGGTATTGCTAATAAACTTTACTCATTTACTTGAAAATTTCTAGACTGGAAAGTGGCTGAAAGATCATAAACAAAAAAGCAATAAGGACTACATTTTTGTCACAGCTGTCATGTGAGTCATGGATTTTCATGTGCTTTCAAAGTATCCGTGACTTTTGATATTTAGGGATTTTGCATGTGGGCTGGTAAACGTGATGGTTAAAGAGCTGAACCAATTTCTCTGAAAACCTTGAGTTCTGCCAAGTTAAACCCTAGACTGCACGGGAGGCTAATAGAGAGCAGGAGCTCAGCAACAACACTGTGGTTACACAAAGGATCAGAGCAGTGAATTCTCACTGAGAGCTTTAATTCCTCCAGGGATAGAGAGATTTCTCTTTCCCCACAACATTTGCTGTTAGGTTGGATTTGCAAAGGCCAGCTCTGGCAAAACAATGACTGAGGCTAAATGGCTTCTCAAAGCAAAACACAGCTAATTAATTACTTGAGGGAAGGAGGCAGGGAGAAAAAGAAAGAAGAAAATAAAAGGGAAAAAGATGTGTTATTTATAACAAAAAAAAAAAACCCTCACAGCACTTCTTTACCTGTATCCTTGCATCTGTCACAACTCTCTCATGACACTTCTGTAAAATTGTAACAGCAGTGAGTCAGAACAAAGATCTCTCTGGCTCAGGACCCTGTCTCCAAATCTGGCCAAAAGCAGATGCCCAGGGAAAATTATAAGCAAAAGATACAGTGATATTTCCTTGGAACACTCTTCCAACTTCCAGCAATTTGCAGTTTAGGGACTTTCTGGTTTTGTATTTAATAGCCTTAGTAGATTTTTCTGCCATGAATTTGCCCACACACTTTTTGAAGCTGTGTAATTTTTTCTTGGAGTTACTGTCACTGAAGATTAATCAGAGAATTCAGTACTAAACAATGATACTAAATAAATATTCAGAAAGCACAGGCAAATGTGCCAAAGGATTTGCCCTTGTTCCTGTGGTGAACATTCCTTATTAAAAAAAAAAACAAAAAAGATGTGGAGAAAGAAATATTTTTATTGCTCCATCAATTCTCTGGTCCCATAACCAGGATGAAAAAGTGGTCGAGTGTCTTAGGATACACTTGAGCTAATTATACACCAGAACTTCTATATATACAAAATATATGAACGAGAAATAAAGATAGGAAAATAGTGTTTACAGTAAGAAGGGCTGTTAATAGCTATGACAGCATGGAGAGGCATTTCAGACAGACAGATGATGGTTTCCTGAAAAAGCAATGATCAGGCTATTCATCCTTTTCCAACTGCACTTGTTCAAACAGAAGATGAGTTTTGCGAAGGGTCGCTGAGTTTTCTTCAGCCGGGGCACCCAAGGCTAAATCGACCCAGCCAAAACTCCTGCTGTTCCTGCTTTACCTTCTGTGCTCTAAACAGAATAGCAGGAGCTGGAGACTTTTGAAAACTCCTACTCTGAAAAGTCTTACCACAATAGCTCATGAATTTGTCATCAGACTTGTTAAAGAGGCTTTGTATCTTCCTTGTCAAGCTCTCCCTTTCTGTCAGAAGTGTAGCCCTGGGCTCATGCATTACATTCTCCACTAGCAAACATACCAGCTAGAAACAAAATAAATTTGCTTTTTTTATTTTTCCTTTCAAGCTGACATCTTCTTTTCATAAACACAGGTAACAAGAAGTGGCAATCAATAAGACCCAAACCAACAAGATGCAGGAAAGACTCATACCAAGATTGCAGGGAAATCTCTCACATAAGCTTTTAAACCAGATTGGTGAAACTGAGCAAATTAAAATTCTGCACTTCAACCCAGTTTTTGAAAATGTCAGGACAATTTCATGTCCTTGATTTGCATGTACAGTCACAGATAGCATTCATGTATAGAAAGGAATACTTGTCAGGGGAAATATTGCAGTGACACAGCAGTATAAGGCACTTTAAGGGTATTGGATGTCATGAAAAGCCAACCTAACACAAGCTCCTTATTCCATCTATCTACAGTCACTGTGGACACAATTCAACTCAGAAATAATTATGTGCATTGAGCCAGACCACGGGGAAGATGTCAATTAGGTTATTAAATTCAAAATTCAAAGTGCTCTACAGACTGGACTTTACTGCCACAGGCAATGCTGCCAGCTCTGTGTCACCTGTCCAAACTGTACTTTTCATACTAGGCTTTGGGAAGGCTCCTGCCTTGCAAAGGATGTTTCCTTGGACTCCATGAGCCCGAGGCTGCAGCTGTGGTCGAGTTGGAAACCCATCATGGAGAGGTTTTACCCAGCTTTGCCTGCATCAGCCAGTCAAAAATCATTAGTCAATGAAAAGAAACGTTGGGATGGGGTTTTTTATGCTGCTTCCTGAATGTATTATTTACCTTTCCATATCAACATTAGTTTTCTATTCCCTATACAAATAGTTAAGACTCACATAGAATCTTAAGTGCTGATGTGATAAATAAAACACCTACTCATTAATTTTCTGCTTTTAAGGCTATTTCCCATTTGTGTTTTCTGGGTTTGTATGGTTGTATGGAGTTTTATTAAAAGTACCCATTTTCTATCTTATTTGCTATTGATTCTTTTTAGGTTAATTTTTAGTCCTAATGTCCTTGATCACATCCCTTGGAGAGGAAAAGGAGGAGTTTTCCATTATTCGTGAATCAGCCCAAGAACACAGTGGCCCATGGGAATTCCGCAGTGCCATCTACTGTGAGGTACCAAAACAGCTGAGAGTGCAGCAGGGCTTTTTCACTGGATCTCACCTTCCTCACTAGTTCCAAGGCCTCTTTTGCCTCTGTGCAGATCCCAGTACAGTTTGTTCTCATGCCAGTTTCTCTGGCTCCCTTTTGTGCTGTGCTCATGGTAACAACACTGCGCTTCTGATTTCCAGCCCTAATTTTACCATCCGTGTTATTATTTTTTTTGTGGGTGTGGTAAAACCATACTGGTTTCCGAGGTATGACTCTCTCCTCTTGCCAGATCTCTGGCATCATCTTTCCTTCAAGAAGACCTCGAGAAAAGTCCCTTGGGAGCCTGCCCATGCTGAGAGATCCTTGGCCATAGGGCGAGGTGAGACTTTCAAACCAAGCAAAGCACTGACATCCTTCCGGAGGGAGCTGAATGTGCTGCCTCTGCAGCTTCTGCTGGCCTTGGAAGCAGGAGCTGGGGAGAGAGGAATCCACCACTGCTTGGTCTGAGAGCAAAAGAGCAGTGCCTGTGTTCACTGACCAGTTGAGCACAGCCCATTGCTTAGCAAAGTATCAAAGTAATAAAGGTTCACAGGAGCGATGCTTTTTCCTTTGACACCCCGAGCTGTTCCATTAAGGTAAAATTTGGAAGCTCAGTGCTTGAGTGGCAGGCAAGGGGGTTCTTGAGTTAACACTGTGGTTTTCATCCCTGATTTTCAGGCTTTTTGTTTTAGTGAAACTCCAGTGCACAGTGAGACGCAGTGAGAAATGTTCAGCCATTACACCATCACCAGCTGACAGTGTAAACCAATGTTTTGAACAAAAGCTTCTTCAGTGCCTCAACAGATTATTAGCTTTAATATCTTCTAGAATTAAAACAACCTCAAAAAAAATGGATGTTTGGCATAATGAGACTCCACTAAGGCAATTATTCTATCCTGCATATTCCTGATGGGCAAGCAGAAGGGAACTTCATCTTTGGCCATGGACCACAGAGGCACAACCTAGAGCTGGCCTAGAATCTGACTAAACTGAATTAAACTGAACATTTTCACTGCAGCTGCCAGCAACTGGAGTCTACAAATCCCCATAGAATAACAAAAAGGAAAAGCAATGGAATGGAATGGGGAAAATATTAGGCTGCAAATCACAATATTCCTCCAAGCCAAAGTAAGGCATGTTTATTCCCCAGACCGGTTCTCACATCAGATTTGATTGATTGCTGTCGTGTTCTGACCAGATTAGAGAGCTAATAATGAATTATGGACAATATGCAAACACACAAAAGAGAATGAAATATGGTTATCTGTCTATATGGTTCTTTAAATCATAGGCTTTTTTGTACACAGGCCATATACAAATGTTTGAACATTAGTGCATGTTCGACAATTCCAGGCAGGAAGATTTCCTTCATTACTAAAATAGATCTGCAGCCTGTTAAGCACTAGCACAGTCATTAAGGAGTTATGTGTATTCTCTGATCAGAAAATAGTTCTACCTTGCCATGCCAAAACGACATCGATATTTCTAAAATTAGCCAGGGGAGGTCAGTAATCTTTTAATAGCACTGTTAAAAATTGGCAACCTAATTAAGTTATGAATGGCAAAAGGCTTGTCAAGTTGGAACTACTTGCTCAATAAGGAGAGGTTCCTCATCAAGTCTCAATTCCTTTCTGTGTAAGTAATGCCCAGGAATCCTGAGTAAGGGCTCATCCCAGCCATGTAAGTGTCTTGGGAACTGGTTAGCTGGTTAATAGGTGATCTAAGGAAAGAGTAATTGTAAGAGTGGTTTTAATTTTATGTTGGTGTGTCTGTTTTGTTAATCTTGGAGGAAGAAGAAATTCGGTCATTACTCTCACTCAGTTTGGTGATTGATCTTTTTTTTGTTCCATGGAAAGGGCAACTGGCAAACCACTGAGGAATTTCAGCAGGATTAGAGTATTCCTCAATGGGGAACTGGACCTGGCTGTAATGGCCAATGTTTCCAAGGAATACTAGAGGTCACCCAGCTGGTTCCTTGCCGGGCAGCATGGAGGCCAGCCTGGAGGCCAGTCTGGCAGTTCTTCCTTCAGGAATTGCTGTGGAAATGGGGCATCACCAGCTTGTCCTCACAGCAGAACAGTGGTTTCAGCACCTGAGCCACTCAATTTCCAGCACACAGAGGAAACTGGACAGTATGATGCTGTTTACCACAGCCCTAAAATGGGCTTTAAGGCATTTTTAAAAACACTAAATTACAGCTTCCTATCCCTAAACAAAGGATCCCCTTGGAGGTTTGCCCCTGTAATTCACTCTAAATAACCAGGAAGGCCACACAAGCTCCATTCTCTGCAGAGCTATGCAACTTTTCCTTGTGTTGGGGGCTATTTTCCCATGCAGAAATGACCCCTTGGGCTTTATAGCATATTCTCAGTTCATATTTACCTGATCTATTAGAGGCAAAAGCAGTTCTGACAAGAGCAGTAATTACAAGAATGTAATGTTCATTTCTACAGAAGGCACGGTGTCTGCATGCCTGGGAAGGGCCCAAGATGCTTACAGCATTTCTATTTTCCATGCTGTGGTGAATTTGGAACCTCTACACAGCTTAAGACAGAATAAATTTCACTCCAGCACAAATCTCTTGATCATTTCTCCTTCAAATGTGGGAAAACAACACTGAGAATGTGGAAAGTGTAGAGCACATCATAAATCCATGGACACAGGAACTCAGAAAGCTGCATAAGGCACATAAGGTCTGCTATAAAGGAAGCACTGTGCTTTCATATTATTTTCTGTTTAAAATCTACATGTGTGGTTTGGGACAAAGGTCTTTTAGTGTGGAAGAAAGAAGGTTCAGTGTTTTTCTTCCTTTTTATTTTTTCCCCTGAAGAGAGGTACGTCTCTGGAGAGACAGTGGAGAGATGTACTCCAATCTCTAGCACACACTGCTACAGGAAAGGTGGAATTTTTGAAACCACAGAAAGAATTCTGGGGAGAACTCAGCACCCAGGATATAGCTCATGTGTGAATAACCAACAGGTGTTTAAACAAAGATGCAGGTTTGCATGCTGGCTGTCATTTGCTGGAGTTTCACCACAGATTTCTGACGCTGGAACTGGGATGTCTTGAGGAAGTCTTCTTCTACCACCTAATCCCATGTGAAAGCATACCCGATCTTTCTCTTCCCAGGAAGGTAGAGTGTAGGTGCTTGTCCTGGCACAGAAATATGACACCTGCATGCATATTCCTACTGCTGCTCAAGGAAACATATCCCTGAAACCAAAGAGGAGTTTCTGTATCATCAGATTTCTTGGGGCATCTGACTGTGTTTCACAGATCCTGGGAAATCTGCAGGTTCCTATATTCGTATTTTCCACATGCCCGCCCTTTTCCGTGTCCCAGATGAAATGCAGAGTTAAAATCCCCAAAGGACTTTTGGTACAAATAATCTAGACAATCTAAAAACAAATTGCAGATTAGTCATCTATTTAATGAAAGAAGTCAAATCACCAGCATCAGCTGTCACAATAAATGGCATCAACTCTATTTTTGCCCACATCTGCTCTATACTGGGGAGAGATGCAGAAGCTGGATGTTGTGATTCATGTTCACAGTGGGAGTGGAGCTCAGGTGGGGCTCATCTCCCCTCAGTTTCAATCTTTACAGAGTAGATTTCATTCTCGAGCTGAATGAGCTGCTCTGGGCTCCCTTGATTAAGAATTTTCATGGGGGATGAAGCTCAAGTTTTGTTCTCTTTCCCACCACTCAAACCTCAGAGACTGGCTGTGATCCCAACACAACCATGGATTCAAGCACCACTGGCAAAAAGGTGCCATGCAGTGAGAGAACATTACACTAAGAGGTAACTAGAACCTTTCCTGAAAACATCCATCAGGATGTATTCCCACCTGCCCTGTGGAGCTGCCAAAGGGGTACCAGGAGGGCAGTCACAAACAGAAACGGGTGACTGGACTGGGACATCCGAGACCACCCAGACCTCCACCAGGACTAAACAGCCTCAGGTCAGTTTAGGAGCTACCTGGTCTGAGTTCCGTGAAAGAAATCATAAGGTTTCTATTACCTGTGGCATCCTAAAACTTCTTTTTTCCTAAGTGAGTCTAGTTTTCATTTTATTACATTTCTCTCCTTTTCTTATATAAATGCACTGCTTGCTCATTAAAAGAAGGATTTTTAAAACTACAAGCCAAACAAGAAAGATTTGTAATCTAAATAAACCTTTACAGTTTACAGTATGCATACTATTTTATAAATATTTGTTAAACTGTGTACTGGAAAGGAAGCGTAAGATAGTATTTTCCTCAAGAGAGGTCTGCTTAGGTGCAGTGAGTTTCAAAAACTATTGTTGCTTTAGGAAAGAATGATTTTGCTTGTGACACAAACAGACAGAAATCCCAGAATGCAACTAGAACTACAACTATGTGAATGATTAATCAAATTCATGGCCATCACGAAGACTATTCCAGTGTTCCTCCTGCAGATACTCCACAGCATTGCAAATTGCAGAGAAGTGATGTAGCTTGTGTGGAACTGCTGCTGCTGCTGCTGTGGGAGAGCAACTGCTCCTCTCTGCTCCATAAATGTGGGGTTTTGCAAACTGGGGAACTGTAGAAAAGCCAGTCTCTCTGAGTTTTTTCTGTGCTGTCCTTCGGCCTGACCATTTATGATTCAGAGTCAAAGACACCCAGCAACAGCTCCTGTTGTAAGATGCAAAGTCCTCAGTGGGGTCCACACACAGAGGATCAGTGAGAGGGGAACATATAAATAAACATTTGATACCTGTGGCAGTCATTGTCCTGCCCAACTACCAGGAATCCAGTTCCCCTGAGAGCCTACTGCAGGTGCTGCTGGGGTAATTATGCCTCCTATGTGCCAGCCCCAGGAGAATCCTGTCACTCCTGTCCATGACAGGAACCCAGGGACACAGCCTAGCTTGCCTGTGTTCCTACAGCTGGACCCTCCCAAATAATTTCATTTGACTTCTCAGCAGAGAGGGGTATAAAAGCTGTTGCATGGCTGTTAGGTGCCAATTTTCTGTTGGTCTACAAGGAGCTGACAGTTCAGATCCTTGCTGTTCCATCCCTATGCTGTTTCATCCCTGTTTCAGTGGGTTTGTGGCAGAGAGTGATCCAGGAATGCAAGACCTCACCCCAAATTTTTACACATCTCTGGATTCTGGAAAGAAAAAAACAAACACAGAATTGGTGCAAATACCAGGATTAATTTATTAATCCATGCCAATACTGGATTGGAAAGCACTTGTAGAAACCATATGAATCACCACTAAGTTGATGATGTCCCCAATTAGGCATAAAAAGCTCCAGCCACAAAGCAGGAAGAAAGCAGAATGTGTACTTGGGCTATCAGCCTCTAATCTCTGTACCTACACACCTACACAAGTGCAGTGCCTTCTGTGACAGGGCATCCTTAATTCTGCTGAAATCAACACAGGAATCTGTGTCAAACCAAGGCCGTGGTCTCCTGCCCTGCAGGGTATTCTAGATGCCAATGCAACCTTTCACTGTATTGTGTGTAAAGAGGGAAACAAACAGATGCTCTATTTAAAATCCTGCCTTAAGAACCCAGGCAGCTTCCAGCAGGCACCACAAACCTGTGCTAGCACTGCAAGCTGCAGGAGACACGGAGTTGCATTGAAAAATTTTGTTCTACCATACCATGTAATAAACAGCTCTTTAAAAAACCTCTTTTGGTTACTGGCAGTGTAGGTAGGAGAGCTAACCTCCCACCTACTGGAACTCTCTCAAATCCATGGAAAGAATATCAGTGATTTGACTTTGGAGCTGGCTTTAAAAGTGTGCATATCTTACATAAAATCAAGAAGCTGCCTTAAAAAACAAGAGTATATATCTAGTCAAACTTTTCCAAATAGACATGGCTTATTCATCATTGAAGTCATGCCCATCAAATATCTGAATTTATTTGTTCCTGTAATGAATCCACAGTTAACCCCTAATGGGAAATTTGCTGTATTTCCTACAAATTCTTAAAAGTAAATATATATTTTCCTAAAACTGTTACCACGTTATCATAGTCCACCAGCCTCCGCGGTTTTCCAAGAAATCTTTGGGATCCTGTGTGGAAAAGTGTGTGTTACATATGGAAACATGTTCTGGGCTTGGAAACTTCCATGGCTTGGAAAATTTGCGGCACTGAAGGATTTATTCTATCATCCATAGAAATATTAGATCCTTCTGAGAATCTTTCATGGATGTAGGCTCTTTGGGTCTATAAAGAGAGGGAATTTTCAGCTCAAACAAGTGCCCAGCATTAAAACCTCCACCTTAAAAGGACAGAGTGAGGTTTAATAGGCATTTCAGTGCCAGGGCATGTCAGTCAAATTATTATTGGCTCTAGCTGCACTCTCGCAAGCTGTTACATTCTTTACCTGCAGCAGTGTAGCGCTCGAAAAGGTGCAAAATTCTTCTGGCTTTTGAAAACACCAATGAAAGTGAAAAAAAAAGAACCCAACAAACTCACACACCAAAACCAAACCAACAACCCAAACCCCCCAGTCCAATTCACACAGCTGAAAACCTCTGATCTTCATATAAGAAGGGTAGACCCACAAGCTTCAGTAGGAAGGGTCCTTTGAGAGGCAGCAGTGAGTCCACGAAGCCCAGACATGTATTAATTAATTGGAAATCCATGAAAGCAGCTGATTCCTGACATAAATGGCCATGAATTCTGGCCTCGTTTCTCCTGTTACCACACATGGATGTTTGTGTATGCATGGACAGTGTTACATAACATTGCACAAATCACAATAGTGATCTCAGCTTGCTCTCAGCTCAGATCCAATTCACAGAATCAGAACTGTGTCTTGCAGGCAAAATCAGTCTCACTGAAGTGTTATATGGTTCATAAATTCCCAGGATGGGAATTTTTCTTTAGAGAAAATGAATCACATTTGGGCGAGTAGGAAAGAAAGAGAGGGAAGGGGAAAACTGAATTATTATTTTTAGATCACAATGTTTTGAAATGTGATCTGCTCTTTAGTGTAAGATTTCCCAGCTGCCCTGTCTCCTTTTTTTTTTCTTCATTCCTTTTTCTTTTTGCGAGGAAAGGGTTGAGACATGAGGGAAAAATCATATATACACAAAACAGCTTTGTCTATAAACTCTAAAAGTGTGTTTGGCCTTGCAGAAAAGAAGTCCTATATGAATTTGGGGAGTGGAGGCCAGGGGATGTTTTGTGGGGAATCACACTGCTCTGTAATTAGAGAACCTGCATATGTATAAACAAACTCTGCTGTAAGATCAGCAGAGAAAAGACTTGCTCACTTGTCTGATGGCCAAGGAAAATTAAACCAGAGCAGGCTATAAATAGAATAAAGAAGAAAACGGAGGGGAAGAAAAAAAGCTCTAGTGGTTGAGAGAAAAGGCTCCTCCTGGCAAAAGGGTTAAAGCTCTCCTTACAAACTTTGTCAGACCTGGTATAAGCCTCTTTTTCTTTGGACTTCATAAGAGATATAATGACATAGACCTTTCCTGTGAAACTTTTTGACTATCACTTAGGTGTGCTGCAGATGAGTGTCAATGCAGTTCATTTCAAGGTAAGGGTCAAAGTGCATTTCAGATAAAATGAAACAACTATGGCTAGAAATTCCACAAACTAAAACTCCCAGCCATTCCTTGCCTGTGTCCTTTTTCCAGGTCAGAAAAGTACAGCCTGTTGGAGTTCCCGACCTTCCCCAGCTCCGGACCCATCCCGCCGTGCTGCTCCATGCTCTCTGTGGTGGTCTCTGAGGGGTGATCTGCCACCTGAGAGCTTCCAGACACAGCTACATCATCTGCTCACAGCCTCCTGCCTCCCAGCATGAGGCTGGGGCTGGAGCCAGCAGCAGGAAGCACCTGTAAGAGTTTTACATCCACCAGGGACAACACCTCCCAGCTTGAAGACTTCTCATCTGGCCACTACAGCCAGGGACCTACCCCCTCCTCCTCAGGTAGCCAGAGCCCCGGGCCAGAGCGCTCGGAAGCGGCCACAGCTCATGGGATGAAGGCATTTCCTCTCTGCCATAAAATGCATCATTTGTTATCACAATCTTTTTCTCCGTGGGGAATGGCTGGCGATGGATATTTGCTCCTCTCACCCTTCCTCCTCTTCTCCCTCCATTTTTCCACCACCCCCGCACATGTCAAGCCCCGTGAGGTTTCACGGGAAGGAAGAAGGAGGCTGTGCATTGTCTGAGAAGGGTTTATAAGCTGCCCTTCTGGCACAGAGCTAGAATCAGGATATTGTTCAGCTACGTGTCTGAACTAGAGGAACAGGCACAATTGGATGCCACTGGGTGGCTCAGAGGGGGTAAATTAGTCCTCAGAGTATTAACCAGCACATTGCCCCAGCTGCAGCTCTCTCTGCCTTCCTCTCTGCCTTTGACTTTGCCAGGCAATATCCTCACAGCTACAGCACAATGCCAAACGCACCTTGGATTATTCCGTGTTTACTGCATAACACAGCAGCCCTTGGAGACAGGGCTGCAGACAGCTGGAGACAAGGCTACCCACACTGCCTGGGGTCCATCCAGGAACTCAAGGCAGCTGGTCAAGACGGGAGACAGAGTCAAAGACAAGACTAGCAACACTGCAGCTCAGACCAGAAACAGGATCACAAACAGGGCTGGAGCACAGGCTGGGAATCCAGTCAGCAGCTCAGGACAGCAAGAGACAAGCAACACCTCTGAGGCACCCTGGGAGCCCAGGACTGAGCTCAGTGGAGCTCATGGACAGACTGATGGGCAGGGGCTCTATGGATGGAAACCTTGCCCTCTTTAGGAATAAAGTTGTGAATGGAGTACAGGAATAAAAGAAGCATTTCGATGGGATTCCTCTTCCCTTTATACCAGTTTTTCGACATCAGCATATCTAATACCTTGACCAGCTCCTTGAAGCTAACTGGAGGAAAAAGCATCAGACTTTTTTGTTTGGGTTCAGCCAGACTGCTCAGCAACACTGTGATTACATCAGCCATTCAAAATAGCCAGAATGTTCTCCCATTTTTTAATCTCTGTGAGATAAGACCATCAGATGCTCCTGCAAGCCTGTCTGAAGGCACTGTATGACTGCCTGAAGAGAGCCACCCTTTACCCTGTTTTCAAGTGTAACACCCTTACCAACATCAGTCTCTGCTCTCCTGCAGCCTAAACACAGTTTTGCAGTCTAAATCAAATGTTCTACTTTGATACAATGAGGACCTTAAAGTTTTAATCTTAATCTACAAGTCTGAGAACAAAGCCCCTCATCTAAATGGTGCCATTTTGAGTCAGAACCACACTTGCTGTAAAATGTTCCATTTTATAAACCCCAGTCCTTGAGGGCAAACAGATAATTGTTTTATGGTGTTGTGCAAAAATTCTAGAGGTGAAAAATCCCCAAAACACCTGCTGCTGTAGTTAATGCCTGTGCATTTATTTCTAGCCATAACATGCATACGTATAATCTGTCTGTGAAGAGACAGTATGGAAAGTTTTAAAAAGGCAGGAATGTTCAAGCCATTTTCTTCTAGCTTCTCTTCACCAAAAAGACAAAGAGAGAACATGCAGACAAGTGAGATCTCATAACAAATGGTGAGAGGGTTTAATTCCTCTTCAGAAGATGCATATACATAGTGAAGGGCTTCTATCTTGCAGGGTGAAGTGGCTGTGCAATAACTGGATGATAAATCATACCCCAGCCTTGACAATTTTCTGAGAACATGATTTAATATAAGGCAGCCCACTGGCTGTGCTGCCTTCCTGCCACATGAGCTCTGGGGAATCAGACCCAGTGCTCCACTGCAGGTTTTATTGACCATCTGGTTTGCTGTCCTTCCCTCAGGCACCAACTTACTCAGGTGCCCCACACCCTGGGAAAGCATCCCACAAATGGCCCTGAGCAACAGGCAGGAGCAGAGACGAGTTCTTTCACAAGCTGAGTTGGCAGTTTATGCCCAGAAGCAAAAGAACTGATAAACCTCATAATACTTTAACCTCACAAGTTAACTACAGGTATTATTCCTATTCAAGTGCTTAATCCTACCCTGGCTCTCAAACTGTTTGTCTCCATGTCCCACAGCAAAAAATTCCACAGGTTGATTAGATGCCACTTTAAGGTTTACTGCCTTTCAAGTGCTTTAAGCACATATCCTTCCTTTTACTGTGTTGACCCAGCATGAAGAGATAATTGGAAGTGTCCAGTTAATTACTCCCCAGTCAGCCCTCATCCTGGTGAGATAAGAGCTCTCCAGGTAGCCAAGAGCTCCAAATGGCAAGGATATTCCTAAACTAAGGAGGTAAGAGTTGGGGCTCCAAGCATCCTGGGTGGATGTTAGAAACTACAAGGAATATGTGGCCAGCTTTTCTGAAGTGGCATGTCTTTATTCCCACAGAAATTTTATTATATAGTTTAGTGAGAGTGCCGTGGTCTGTTGGAAGAATTGTCATTTAAATTAACACTAGAAATCCTGAAGTTAATTCTGTCTGTCAAAATCAAGTTAGGCTCATCAATGTATTTTTCCCTCAGAGGCAAAACAATAATCCTTCTTTGCTCAGGTTGGAATATTCACCTCACATGTGTCTGCAGAAAAACACAAAAAAACCGTAACTTGCCTTTTGACTATATATTTAATTTCAAAATTGCCAGTTCCATAAAACCAGAGTTCTTAATGGGGACATCTTAATTTAACATAACCTTGATTCTCAAAATTGCTTCTAAATTCTGAATGTGAAGTCTAGTTTTGGTGATTTGACACTCACTTGGAACCATTGTTTCATTGAAAAAATACTTATTTATTTAGATAAATGGGACTGCTCTGTAATGACAGAAAGAGTAAGGTACAGATCTGCCAATAGACTCACAGTCAGCCTTCATCAAAATAAATTGTAGATAAGACTCAGTAGAGCAGCACAAAGAAATCCAGTAGAGTGTTAGGCCTAACCAAATACACGTATTTAAAAAGGCAGGAATATTTCATGTCTGGGGGGACCATGAAATAGATTAAAATTACTGTGCTTTAAATCCTGGTAGAATTTTTTTTCTTTGTGCAAAAATAATTAACATGGAAATCCTCTTACCATATATCGGAGATTAGACTGCCTGGGAAGGAGGAAACCCAAGGACCACAATGATATGAGACAGGAGAGGCTGACCAAATAACCTCAGTGTGGATGATAGCCTACTGATTTGGGCTGTCAGCTGGGATATAAAAACTGCAGTTAAACCTCTGCTGAAGCATTCTCTGCCAACCCACACAAGTGCCCTAAGCAGACAGCTCTCAGCTGTCCCAAGGTGTCTTTGCACGTGTGGGTGAAGATATTTTACAAGGTCTTTTGGTTTTCGTTGGCCTCGCCACGACACGAGAACCTTTCTTGAACCTCAAACACTTCTGTGGGATGAAGCACTCATCTTTCTGCTGTTGAAAGCTGTGCACTTTTAAAGCTCAGCCTCCTGAAAATTTTGACACAAGGAACTGGCTGTGTTAGATCTGCAGAGGATTCTGCTATGCAAACGGACACTGAAGTACTCAAATCATCAAAGCAATGCTTGCTATTCAACAATGAGCTGCCATTTGTTGCCAGAGAAACACTGTGTTGAATGAAATGCATTTAGGAAAACATTATTATAAAGGGAAAATATGAGTAATCAACCTAAAGCAATGAGCCATGGAAGCTTGTTTTATGAAATGTCTTCCGGACTGTCTCAAAACATCAGACATGCTGACAGAGATACCAGAGAGGTTTTCTACTCTTTCTTAGAGAGGTGGTTCCAATCCTAGATTCATCATCCCAAAACTATACCATCTTGGTCTACCTGTCAAGTTGAGTTTTTGAGTGGAGGAGACTGAAAGTCTGAATGTCCTGAGAGAATCTGAAAGAACCTCCTTCCAACCAACATGCTCATGGTTATGCCTTTTTTTGGTGTTTTTTTTTTTTTTGTGTGTGTGTGTCTATATATGAATAATCCTCTCAAGTTCTGTATTTCTTCCTGCCCCTTCCTTGAAGACAGGGAATCAAATCATGCTTCCTGCACCAGGAACAAAACTCTCGTATGAGCAGAGAAGGAAAGCTACGTTCCAGGAACTTAAGCTGACCTCTCCAGAATCGTCTCCCATCTTGAAGCCTCTTGTTCTATAAAATTCATAGACTTGAAATATAGCACAGCCTGACTTACCATGAACCAGATATTCAGTTTTAAGCAGCTTTCTTCCCAGCATGCCATATTCTGCAAGCAGTATTGCAAAGTTATTTGCTACATCCCTGGAAGTTCCCCAGGACAGGATGGACAGGTCTTGGAGTAACCTGGTCTAATGGAAGGTGTCCCTGTCTGTGGCAGAGAGGTGGAACTAAATGATCTTTAAGGTCCTTTCCAACCCAAACCATTTTGTGATACTACAATTCAATACATTATATATATTCTATATTTTCTCTGTATTCTGTAGGCTAGTACAAATGTTAGACTTTCTCCAGCAGGAGCAAGGAGGCAATAAAAAAGGAACTGTGCCTTATTAAATCATGCTTTTTTTTTTTCTTTTTTTCCCTCAGGTGCTCCTGGAGTTACACAATTTTGGCTTTGCTTAAGCTGAGAAAATTTACTGGGAATCACATAGACACACATTGTGGGGCTCATTAGCCTGCTGGGTGATTTTAATAACGCGCTGATATTTGAGGAGGAAAAAAATTACCTCCTTACAAATGAAATTATGGCATTATATAAGCAAGTCTGGTCATATTAGCATTGTGTATAGATCAACCTACAGTGTGACTTTGGTCATTGCATGGAATAAATAAGTGTATTGGTGTATTCTGTGCAGATAAGCAATATCTGCAATAGCAACATCAAGAGGTCAAGAGACATGGAACCTTGAACCCCCTGCATTTGTCTTTCTGTTTTCAAGGGTACAGGATGAGTTGCAAGGTTAACAAAGTACATTTTCAAGTAAAACATGGGGGCAAAGAGAAATCATAAGTGGGTATGAACTCCCACTGGCGCCTGGAGATTTCTTGATTAGCCAGTCAACAGATAGGGAAGGTGGAGCAAAATAAACTTAATTCTCTTGCTCTTTTTGTCTTACTTGGCTGTTAAAACACAGACTTGAAAACAGTCAACAAACAACAAAAATACTGACGCATACCAAACCTTTTTCTTTTCTTTCCATTTTATTTTTTTCCCATCATGTTTCAAGTCTTCTTAGTTAATTTAGGTGTCAACCTACCTTGTAGAAATGCTGTCAGCTTTATGACATTGTTTCCATTAGAGTGTGCACTTTTCCATTTTGATGTCTCTCCTTAATAAGAAGTTCCATCAGAATTAAAACACTTGAGGGTAGGATTATGTCTAAGTATATCCATTACTTTTGCTCAAGGAAAATAAACTGCTGTTGTCACTTGATAGGTAGTTCATCTGTTACAACAGGATTTCTTTTCTTCACTGTAATTCTGCCTTTTTTTGACTGATGCATATTCTCCTATGACACCTTCCTGGAGAATTTTTCCTCTGGCCATATGCATTGGTCATCAGCAAAAAAAAAACCAAAAAAACCCAACCAACCAAACAAAAAATACCATTCCAGGCACGCAGCTGGTTCTAACACATTTCAGGCAATCTGAGCCCTTCCCCAGCCATGGTGCCTGCTCTGTAGGGCCATTGCACCTCAGGGACCTGCTGTCCCTCCTTGGGATGCTAATCCAGAGAGCTCTGAGGACACATGAGCAGCCTGTCAAAGCAGAGCGAAACAGAGAGATCCTCTGTTCAGGTTTTTCACTGCTTTTATCTGACTCTCCAAAATCCTTCCTTACTTACTTATGACATGGGAAGTCTGCTGCTATCCCAACAGTCCACTGAAAGCACTCAACTCCTTGTTCCTGCACTAAGTGGGCCCAACCCAAAATTCAGTGATGCCAGATGAAGTATTGCCTCCCAAGCGTCTCTGAATGGATTTGGGCAGCTGGGGGAAAGGGATTAGTTCAATATTCTCATTATGCTCATGCATATTTAGTACTGCATGGTCAGCCTCAGGCATCCAATAGCTGTGAATGAGCATTCTGCTACCACACAAAATGTTGAGATTTAGTTTCTTTGAAAGCTGAAAACAATAACAGCGGGTTTTGTCCATGTTCAGTTTTTAACTCCCACTAACTTGCTTGTGACATTTAATTTTTCCAACTCCTAGAAATTTGTATGGAGTGATCTTTGGCCTCAGTATCCCCACATGAATTAATTATGCACTCTTTCAGCCCTATGGCAATCCTTCAGTGTCCAAAGAAATCTGCCTTCTGTGTCCACCACACATTTGCTGCTTCTGTGTCTGCAAAAGATCTTCACCTAGATCTTCACCTTCTGACCAAACCAGGGAATGGGTGTTTCCCGAAGACTTCTCTACATCTTACTCAATGCCAAGGCAGAAGTAATTACTTGAGAGGTATTTTGTCCCATTTATTTCCTAGAATGGAAATTAAAGGAGCATGGTGAGGAGGGAAGAGAGAACCAGAGTTTAAACTGACTTTTTTTTTTTTTTTGCCTGGTGATGCAGCCAGTTCAGATGCCCTAAAACAGCGGGTAGTTTCTGTTCCACTCCCATCCCAGGTAAATAACATGGGATGCTGTCCCCCCTTTAGGTTCTCGGGCAGCCTGAGCAAAAGGAGTAGAGGGAGAGATGGCTCAGGATCCTGCAGGAACCCCGCTGAGTGCTCTGCCCCACAAGCAGAGCAGTCCCTGTGGAAAGGCCAGCTTGGCATGGCCACTGATGGCCAGCAGCAGGGTCAAAGGCCTGGGGTGGTTAAAGTGAGAGGTTCACAGCTGGCTCTACTGCTGGAATGAGCTCAGGGACCAGGGTGGCTCCACATGGAAGCAGTTGCTGATGCTATTAATACTATTAATAAATCCTGGGCTTTCTGTCCAACCCTGCAGCTCCATCGTACTTCCCAAATATCCAACCAGACTAAAAAGTAGATTTGGGCTTTTTTGCACAACTCCAGTGATCTAGAGAGGGGAGGTGCAAACCCTGCAGGGTGTTCCTGGCCTACAGAACTTTTCTGAGTAGTCAAGGGAGGGCATCATGACCCAAGGCTCTCCCAGCTTTGGCATGACAGGCACGGCTGAGGAAGAGGCAAATGCCTTGGGCTGAGGAAAATTAATTTAGTCTTGTGGCTGTTCCAGTTCATCCTGAGCCAAGCAGGGATCTGACCTAGCTGGGAATATCAGAAGGTGGCATAAATCCAGCTGTGCCATCCCTGTCCGAGGGCTCCAAAGTCAGAATTCAGAATTTATTTGGCTGGGTTGCTGTGCTCCAGCATCACTAGGCCAGACATCTTTTTTAGATATTACATTTTACATGTATGTTTTAAATAAATAGCCTGTATTTTAGGAGCACTTAGCCATAAGTATATAAACTGCTCTGAGGTTTACCCCATTGGAATTAGAATGAACCTAATTCATAATTCAGACATCAGGCTAGAAACAGCTCAGCTTCGCTCCATGGACCTATAGCTTGATGTCTGAACTGCCCACGAGACGCCCTCTAATCCCAATAGCTGTAACCTAACCTCAGAGTGGTTTCTAAACTTACTAAATAAATATACTTTTTAAAGAGGAATGCACCATATTTATTAGGGTTTTTGCTCCGTTCAGGCAGACTATCATTTTAGAGTAGTTCCTATGAGAGAGGCCATGGAGAGACACAACTATATTAAAAAAAATTTCAGAGCCTAGTGCTTTTTTAAATTTTATTTCTTTGTTTTTAAAGAAAAAATCCAGCCTACTCTGTTTAACTGACTACAGGAAGTATCAGATGGTACAAAGTCTTCAGCATAAGCACTTACCCATGCAAAACTTTTCCTTGCATGGGTAGTCACACTGAATTCACTATCCTTGCCAGCTTCAGAAGGTGACCAAAGAAAGGGCTTAAGCTCTTGTTCTGTTCCTCAATTAACATCTTTTTTGCATGTTCACACATGGTACTCGGGTAAATAAAAAAAATATATCTTCCCAGTTAAAATGGAGTGATGGCATTTGGTTTTTCTTCAGTGTGTGCATTCAACACTCACTCCCACTTTGCAACAAAAACCTTGCTCATTACCAAGAATTATTTTAGAAGCATTAGTGTATGAAGACAGAAAAGCTGAATTCTCAAAATAGTGTTTTTGCAAGAGGAAGGAACACATTAATAGCGTGAAAGTCTGGCTGTCTGATCAGATCATGGCATTCAGATTTTATCTTCATTGATCATTTTTCAACTTCACTCAACACTTTGGATACTGGAAAAGGGCTGTGCAGCAGGGACTTTTCTGAATGCCTTAATACCACAAACTGTATCTGGTCAGTCTGTCTGCTCTCCATGTGTGCCTGGCTTCACAGCAAATAAATGCCAGAAATAGCATTCCTACAGGATTTCCAGTTCAAAAGCCACAAGAATGCTCTTTCTCATGGTATGGCACCGTGCAATAAAATGGTGTCATCTGGAAAATTACAGTCTTGGAAACAAATGTTTTTCCCTCTTGACTGATTTAAATCATCTAAAAATAGATGGGTTGTCATATAACTTTTATATTTGTCAGGGGAGCCCCTCATTTCATCTTGTGACAGTACAAGAAATGTATCCCATAACAAGACAGACAGATCTTCCTAGGGAATCCCCCAGGAATATTTCTTTTCTCTAACTGTGCAAACTCCTCCAAAATGAAACCTGAAAGCAATTCATCAAAGGTTGAGAACCCCTTCAGGGTCACTCCATCAAGGATTTCAGGGAGTATTTATAAAGTACAAACTCAGAGGGATAAGGAAGGAAGCGTCACGGGCAAAACTCCTCCTCAGTTCCTCTTTCTGCTTTCCTAAGTAAGACTTCTTAAAACTGACTCCATACAGAAACAGGTTGTCCCATCTGGTGGCTGAGAGAAACATCATTTTAATCCTTCTCCCTGATCCATGCAGCTCAGCCACTTGGGAATGGTGTTTTTCTGTGGACTTCAGAAAACAGGAAAACCTTGCAGCTGAGAAGTCATAGGATAAGTTAACATAAGGAACCAAGGCTTTCCAACTTGTCAAGGAAGAATCTTTTTGGTTGCTAACTAAGGTAACAGCTCAACATGGACTATGTATTGGTTAAGGAAGGTCACCAAACTACCAAATCTACTGGTATGATCTTCTCTTTCTATTATTCCTGGCTTCCCTCCTCAGACTTCCCATAGAGGAACTTCTCAACTTTTCTGTCACCATGAGAAGCCAGTGTAAACACAGATGTTTGTGAAACCTGCTCTTCTAAAATCAACTGGTCATTGATGGGCAACAGTTCATGTCAACAGTTCCCATCTCCATGTACTTGCTGCCTTCTGCAGAAATTCAAAGAAAAGGCATGGTCCCCATTTTGAGAGTGTTTTATTCCCATTATTTCAGATGATTTTTAACAATCAGCATAAAAGCTTAAAGAATGAGCCATTTCATTAGAAGTCCAGCTCTTCATTTCCATCTGAGAGGGTTCATGCTTTCACTATTTAGAGTTCAAAGGTTCAGGACAAACTGACAATCTGAAGCTGTGCAGACACGGGAATTCTGGCAGTCTCTTGAATGCTACATTTACAATTCTATATATAATCTATATCACATCAAGGATCAGAGACTCCTTATAAGCAAAATAAGTAATAAATTGTAATGTCTGAAAGTGTCTTTGCAGTTTTCAGTGACTCACTTCTGAGAAATGTTAATGATGGAGAAAAGAACAAGTTTACAGGTCGGGAGTAGAATGTCAATTACCATGAGTGGCATGCTAAAATTCAGGTAATAATGTGCACTGCAACAATTGAAAAGACATTTATACACATCTACCTGACAGGAGGGTGCAGCCAGGTGGGAGTCAGGCTCTTCTCCCAAGCAATGAGGGTAGGGACAAGAGGAAACAGCCTCAAGCTGTGCTAGGAGAGGTTTAGGTTGAATATCAGGAGGAATTTCTTCCTGCAAAGCGTGGTCAGGCATTGGAAGGGACTGCCCAGGGAGGTGTTGGAGTCCCCATCCCTGGAGGTGTCCAAGGAAAAACTGGATGTGGCACTCAGTGCTCTGGGCTGGGTGACAAGGTGGGGATTTGGCACAGGTTGGACTTGATGGCCTTGGAGGTGTTTTCCAAGCTCAGTGATTCTGTGGTTCTGTGAATTAAAGGCTGAATTGTTTCTACTCTGGTAACAATTCTGTAATTACTTCTTTCTACCCTACTAAAGTGATAAATGCAAGGACAACTCCAGAGCACCTTAGAAGCCTTTTAGCCTTCCTTTTCTGTTTGCCTTGTTGGCACCTACCTTCCTGTACTAGCTAGCAATGCCCTACATTACAAATTGCCCGATTAACTCTAGAAACAAAAGACATGTTAAAAATTAATTTTTCTAAGTGGGAAAACCTGCCATTCCTCAGAGCAAAAGTCCTCTGCTGAAAGTACTTCCTTGCCCAGCCCCAACAATTAATATCTCTTGGACTGAAATACCTCTGTTTGGCACCCATAGAAGAGATTTGCATGCAAGGTTTCTTCCACATACTTTTGTTCAACAGCTGTATACAAGATCAGCCAGGACAGGCGCATGACATGCTTTCACATGAAATACACATGTGAACCATAAGCCTGCTAGAAATTCCCAGAACCACAGCATTTCACTTGTCATCTTACTTGGCCTCCTTCCTACGGAGTATCAGCTTCAGAGCCTCACAGGCATCTTACATCTTGGTTTCAGGCATTTGGTCACCCACATTCACAGCAACACTGCAACCATGCTTTGACCATATATAATTATTTTTCTTCATCTTTCCTTATGGTTTTGAAAAGTTATCTAGCATTTATGAGCAGCAGACATACCCTTCTCTTACAGGTGACAGCAAAATGACGGATAGTGATGATTCCAATAGAGGAAGAATTGCCCCAAAATCTGTATGGAAAGAGAGGTAGATAACTAGCTTTTGAGCAGTAATTTAGCACTTGAATGAGCAGGCAGACACCAACCAGGATTTTAAATCACTACTTTTTTAATAATCTAAATGCTTTAAAAAATCTAATTCCATTAGAGAAATGGAAGATCTCACTAAATAAGCCTAAGGACTTGGTTACTTTCTGTTTTCTGTTTGACTGAGTTCCTTCTCTGAAGCCCATCTGTAATTGTGCCTTGAGGCATGTCCATTCTTTTGGGAAAGGGCAACCAAGAAAGGAGTGTTGCTAAAACCTTGTGAAGGTCAAAGCACTTTCACCACAGCTCCCCACCCTCCCAAACCAAAACTCAAGAGTGCTGGTTATGGAGAGCAGCACTATTTGCAAAAGCAGAACCAATTTCTCAGCCTCTCAGAAAAGGAAAGCTTTGGGGTAGAGGGGTAGGAACGATGGAAAAATAAGAGAAAATGAGACATTCCCTGCTCCTTGACCTACAGCAGGGACCTTGAGCCCAGCTCCAGCTTACAAACATGAAACCACCCACAGAGTTTCATTGCCAGGTCCCACCTCATTCTTGAGCCCCTGCAAGGTCATCTCCTTCCCTTCTCTCATTCAGTCCTTGTGGCACGAGGTCTCACCGTTCCCTCAAGAATAAAGTAGTGCCAGGATTGGTAACAAACTGATGGGAGGACAAAACTCCCAGCTGACTAACATTTGTATCTCCCAGAGGGCAAAAAGGAAGAAACTGTGAGAAGGAATTTTCATCCCCAGGAGGATATATCTGCAGCAGAGTAAACATGTCAGGGTGATCAGCACCAAAGGAGCTGTGTCCAGGTGGGCCTCAAAGTGGAAGATTAACTTTGCAAGGGGCCCTTCCATGAGGATCAAGACTTGGATTCAGTTGGGAGTTTTCTGGTCAAAGTATGGAAATATCCCAAATGCAGATGTTACATAGTGCCAGTCACAGAGCAACGTTGTGCTGGCTGGAATTTGTAAGGATTTCTGGGAGAGCCACACACACAGAATTTCTCCCACTTGTAAACAGATTTCTCCTAACAAATATTAACCTGAGGGCTTCCTGCAGGGCAAAAAAATGAACAAGGTTTGTATCTGCATCCAGAAGGGAACTGCTGTTGTCCATGTAAGTGCCTGAGCCTGTAGCTTTATTTTTATTCCAGATCCACCAAGCACAAGTCTTGCAGCACTGAGTTGCCACTTGATTTCCTAACAGAGGTTACCTTCACCATCACAACACACTGTGACAGCCCCGAGCGTGCTCAAGATGTTACTATTACTTGCAAGGAAATACATCCAAAAAGTATTTTTAATTGTGGTGGTTTTGTACATGCTTCCCAAGAAAGGTTGCATCGTTGATTCTACACAAACTCAGTGTTTGTATCAGTATTGCCACTTCAGAAATTGCTGCACCCTGCTTGTTTGAGAGCAGGGCCTGGTCTCCCTTATCATGAGAACCTAGTGGGCTGATGTAATTCTGCCTTCATGCAGGGATTGTTGTTTAATAATTTAGTGCTTGCCCCCAAGTTTAAGCTTAAACATATATTCAGCTCATGTTGATACACATCCTGCCAACATGAAAAACCAGGCACTCAAGGAAAGAAAAAGCAGAAGGAAAGAGCATTAAGCAGCAGGAAGAATATAGTACCAAAATAAGTGTTTTGCTCATTAGGTTGTGTTTCTGTCCATGATACTGAAAAATTAAAATGACAAAATGCAGTTTGTTACACTTTCAAGCTTTCTGCATAATTAGTCTCCTGCAGGAGAAGTTTGTTAGTGAAGAAATGCCTAAGAGTTTCAGGGCATTTTCAGAAATCCAGAATTATGTTTAACCAGTGTTGAAGTTGTCTGTCTAAAGAATCTGACTTTATTAGAAATGTCAATCAATAGCTTAAGGTTTTGTAAATTTTAACTAATAAATAACTTGCTATGGACAGAGCAAAGTCCACTTCAGTTTTCAGTGATCACAGTGTAAGATTTCAAATAATTTAGTGGGAACAACAGTAGACCCTGAGGACTACATTCAGGAGGTATAGGCTACCCTTCCAGGTGCATGGATTGTCATTGTCTTCCTCACAGTCACAGAAAACTTAATAATTTTCATAACTTAAGAGATCTGGGCACTCCTACCCTCAGAGTAATATCACTGACCACTCGAATGCTTCCTGAATGTTTGCAACAGGCAATTTTTAAATTAAGAGTTCTTATAATTGCTTTTCATACATAGTTGGATCCCTTCTTCTGTATATCTAATACAGATCTCTGGACTAAAAAAAAAATGGGAACAAAGACAGACCAGGGAGGTTTTTAAAAGTAGAAAGCACAAAATGTAAACAAAATTTACATTGCTGGAAAAAGAGACAATTCTCTCAAGAAATGCAGTGGAGACATTCACTGTTGTTCTCAGAACTGAAATGGCTAAACTTCAAAAAGCAAAAGAGACTCCAAATCTGGTAAAGCAACTCCTCATCCTGTCTTCCCTCAACAAAATGCCCCCCTGAATCCAGAGGAATTTTCCAAAGGAAGGAGCAAAGGAAGAGAAAGTTTGCCAGAGGTTACATAGGGAATTTGCTGCAGAGCCAGGAATGGAGTTAGCTGCTTGCTAAGGAGTTAGATACAGGTCCTATCCTTAGACCACAGCAATCTCCATAGTCAGCTGGACCAAGAGTGAAGCCAGTCAAACAACATCCATCTCTGCAGTCTCCTCAGGGCACCGACGGTTCCCGACGGAAAGCATGACGTGCTCAAAGCCTTGCTTGCCTTGGCTTTTGGGGATGGAGCTGGGCAGAATTTCTGCCCCAGCTGAGCACTGGGAACACAGCAAATGGGTGTTTGAGCTGCCTGGAGTCCCAGGGAGGGCTGTGCACCCCTTCTTGCTGTGTGAGCCAGAGCCCCTGCCCCACACCTGTCGTGGGAACCATAACCTGACATCCCCAGCCCACCTCTGCCTAGTGCTCCCCACTGCCCTGTGCCACAGAATATTTAGGGAGAGGTTAGGGAGAGGGCTTTGTGTGGAATTCAAGGCTTTGTGAAGAGCAATGATTTGAAAGAAAAAGTTCAACCCCATGTCTGCTGCTGTGGTGGAGTCCTGCAGCTACGGAGTCCTGAACCCAAGCCACCAATTTGGAACAAAACCAAGTCAGTGACAGCAATAAAAAAGGGGTTAAAAAGACCTAAGCTCTTCCAAACCTGTATGTAACCTTAAACCAAATATTAACAGAAAAAAACCCTGGCATTTAAGTTGGCGCGTAAGCCCAGTTAATGAGGAGTTCAGATTTCCATTCTAACCCTCTTTTTCTGTTGCTTGTAATTTTCTCAAATAAACTCAGTTTTGGGCTGAAATTTTCCGTGCTTGAGATTTTTTTTGGAAAGTTTATACAAAATCAGTTAAACAGTTTATTTATGTTAGCACTGAAAACAAAAAGCCACACAAAAATATTTCCATGTATGTTCTGATCAGATATTTTCTGCTCAATGAACTCAAAATCAGCCATAGTAAGGAATTTCCAAATTTTGCTTGTGTTTATCCACAAGAAGTTTGGGGGAAAACCCAACAACAAACATACACAAAAACCTCAAGCCAAATCTGGACATTGACAAATTGAGTCTTTAAATTCCTTCCTTTAAATTTCAATTTCAGGATGTTATGCAAATACTTTCTGTCTTTCAAGAGGTAGTGGGAAGATTTATAAATAGTTGGAGTGGCACCATCATACCCTGTATGGGCATATCATGGGCTGCATTTTGGGTTTGACCACTTTGAGTTAATTCCACCTGAGGCTGTGCCAACCAGCCTTGTGGGCAAAGAGAAGCTGAATTCCACTTGTAGCAACTGTGCTTTGGCTGCACCAGTTGTCTTTCAGGCCCATAAAGCCAGTTTTAATTGCCAGTGGTTCCGAGGGGAAAAGATAAATTCCAGTAGTGCAAGTTCTTTGAAGGGTCATGCTCAGAAGCAGCAAGCCTTCCCCTATGTCAGTAACTCTTCTTTGAAGATTGCACACAAAACCAGTGTGTGCATTGCAGTGTGGTCCTTTACAGGGAAGTAAGTCAATTTTTTTGTATAATTAATCAAAATACCTAAACATATGCATAACTATATATATACTTATAGGTATGTACACATCTATATGTATAAAAAGTATATATGTCAATTAGCTAAATATGCCTCATGGACAGCAGTGTTTCCTTGCTGACATGAGGTCAAGAAAAAGATGCCAGAACAGAGTTTAGCAGAAATTTTGATATGGTAAAAACACAGGACACTAACTATGCAAAACACTTCGAATATGTGTGACATTTCTTAAGACAGACAACCAACCAAAGCAAGATAAATCAATTTCCTGGTTGGCAATCTGTAATATCCTTTGTTTTATTCACCACTAAAAATGTTATTAGTGGCTGGGTATGTTCAGCATGCTGATGAAAAATGTATTTCAATCCCTCTGATGAACGATCTATCCATAGACAAAATAGCTTATTTCCACTGAGAGATCTTGCTAGTTGGTAACAACAAAAAAATACAAAAGAATGAGAAAGAGAAAAGAGGTCATTACTTGCAAACTCCAGCAGTCAGGAAGAGTTCACTTCCTTTGTATTGCACTTTCTTCTGCAGGCATTTCATTTCTGGGAGGAAAAAATCACAAACATTATTCTCATGAATGAAAATTCCATACTCCCTTGTAATTTAGTTTGTGTGAAGCTCCTCTTTTTCACTCATCTGATTAAAGCCTCCTTTCACCGGTGAGAACACTGAACAAAAATACCACCCTGGACATAATTCATAGCTGAAGTTACTGGGTCACAAGTCCACAGAGCACATCAGTGGCAGTATTTCTGCTCTCCAAACTCACAGCCTTGGCACTAGTTCAGCTAAACATTTAAGCACACATAAAGCACAGGCACAGGCGTTTTTTTCCTCCACTTTTCTGCTCACGCTGATGTGTTGTTGTTTTTAACCAGAAGTCTTATTACAGTTTGTCTCTGAGCAGTTTGGAAGCAATGGGAATAGTGCTGCCTTTGGGTAACCTGCTTTCACAGAACTAGCAAGCAAATGATGTTTGGCAAGGTCTGATGAGAGGGAAATGTGTTAACTGAAAACACAAAAAGCTCAAAAAAAATCCATATCAACATATTTTGCTGCCTTCAGACAAAAAAAAAAAAAAAAAAAAAAAAAAAAAAAGAGAAAAAAAAAAANAAAAAAAAGAAGAGAGAGAAAAAACCAGGCAGACTGTCTGAACCACAGACTCCCTTCAGTCTCTGAAGCCCACAGACACACATTTTGTACAAATATATGATCTTATCCACAGACACACAGATACTCCCCCCCTTCCCCTCTTCCTTTGCTGCCATCCTTACTCACAAGGGTGGTATGTGGGCTGTACATAGTGAGTACAGACACTATAGCCTGTCTTGGCACACACAGCACCCAGCCCTGGCACAGACACACAGGAGGATGTGCACATGACTCCCGAAGCCAAGACAGCAATAACACAGTCAGAGGAAGCAAGAAACCACCACACTCTCCTCTATTAGTACTACTTGACACTTCCAGAGGGACAGCAAATCCAGGAAACCTGAAAAGCTTTCTCCAAGCACAAGGAGTATTTCATGTAACTTGTGTTTTCTTGATAAGCACCACTATACAGGCAGGAAAGCTGAGGAGCATGGAAGTCAAAGGAACTGGTTTCCCTCTGAGTTCAAGCAAGTCAGTGGCAGGGCTGGGATAGAAGATTAGACTCCTAATTCTTCATTCATTTGTTCATTCATTCATTCTCACCCCTGCAAGGCAGCCTCCCAGGACAATCTGAAGGCAGATCTGGAGCAGTGCAGAGCACAGTGGTGACCCCAAAGTCACAGCACACCCTGACAGGTGGCAAATGCCACAGGCAGCTGCAGGAGCAGAGAGTAGGAGGGCACAGGAATTTTGCCAATGTCCTCGCCAGTTCCAGATCCACAAAGCTTCCTTTATTCCACAGTTCCTCCCACTCTATACCAGCTTCTAGCATGGGCTGAATTGGAAGAGGAAACGCCTCTTAAAGGGTTGAGAGACACTCATGGGATCAGGGAGGGGATGGAATGCAGGGGAAGAAGTACAGGGCTCAACTCCGCCCGTCTCAGCTGGTCAGCCTCCTGACAGTTCACAATCACTACTCTGCTGTCTCCCCCCAGCCTGCACTGGAAGCACCAGCTCCTATTCATTCATTTTTCTTCTCTCATGTCCTCACATAAGGCTTAGCAGAAGACGTGGCAGTTTTGGTATCTAGGAGAAATACATAAGACAATGAAAATGTTGGATATTAGCAACAGCACCAAGACTTTTATAAAATGACATCTTCCCCCAACAAATTATGAACAACATTTTCCCTCTTGATCAGTTTTATTCTGTATTACAATTAACAGGTTGTAAAATACAGCAGTATATCTAAATGAGTGTTTAAAATCCTTTATTGATCCACTTCAGCTGATGTCAGCTACTTCTCTGCTTCATCTCCTTTCCTGCCAAAGATTCTCCACATTGCAGCCTGAATCAGAGGTGGGAGAGGTGAAACTGCCAGCTCAGCACTCACTGCCATGGCAAGAACAGTGTGCTGGGAGCAATGAATGCTCTGGAGGATCAGGAGCTCAGCTGGAAGAGGGACACTGTTTTTCAGGGCGGACAATTGCCTCTTGTTAATCTGCACAATACTGAAAATCAATTCATTTCAGTAGGTAACACTCATCTACGAGAAATCACTCTGCTTTTGGCAGGGGAAAGCTTTTTCCCCCCTCCCATCCTTTCTAGGGACACATGACCCAGCAAGATGTCTGTGGGGTGTGATCAAAATGCCTGTACAGCTGGTGACGTGCAAATCACTTGATTCTGGAGATGAGGAATGGGTGCCAAACTCTAAGCACAGGGGTGATCCCTCCTGGAGCAGGTGCAGCAGGTAGGCCTGCTGCTGGGGTTATACCTCAGATCTCGTGTCCAGCTCCGGGTCTGTGGACAAGATGCACATTGAGAGGCTGGAGCGTGTCCAGAGAAAGGAAAGGAGCTGGGGAAGGGTCTCAAGCACAACTCTGATTAAGAGCAGCTGAGGGAGCTGGAGGGGGCTCATCCTGGAGAAAAGGAGGCTCAGGGGGGACCTTCTGGCTCTGCACAGTTCCCTGCCAGGAGGGTGTAGCTAGGGGATGTCAGGCTCTGCTCCCAAGGGAACAAGGGACAGGATGAGAGGAAAAAGCCTCAAGTTGTGCCATGGGAGGTTGAGTTTGGATCTTGGGAAATGTTTCTTCACTCAGCATGTGGTCAAACACTGAACAGGTTGCCCAGGGAAATGGTGGAATCACCCTCCCTGCAAGACTTCAAAACACCAAACGTGGCACCTGAGGACATGGTTTAGCACTGAACATGGTCTAGTGGGTGGATGATACTAAAGGTCTTTTCCAACCTAAACAATTCCATGATTCTACTATTCCATCCTACAACACAACCTCCTTGTACTATGGTGGTTCCACAGAGAGTCCCCACCCTTGGTATAATATCCAGTCTATCTGAAAGGATTATATCTGTTTGGATGTGAGACAAGCCATACATTGAATATGGAAGCACCAGCTCTCTTAGGCAAAAAGAAATCTGCTGAAGTCACTTTTTATCGGTGCATTTCCTACAGTCCTTTGAAAGTAAAACTGAGCAAGCCAGCTATCATTTAAAGCTCCAAACATGATGGACACACAGTATGCAGATGCTGAACTGTGTGAGAGGTTAGTTTGTTGAAGCTAACAAGTGCACAAGATTGAAGTTCAGCACATTTCTAGGTGTTTGCAGGACCAGGGTCAAGCTGCTGTACTTCAGTCAAAGCTGAGGGGTCACTGTGGGCCACAACAGAGCTACTGAAATGCAGGAACAACAGAGAGATAGCCTGACACTTGGGCATTCTCACAGAAGCCAGTGCTCAGATGCCATCAGGTGGGGATTTAGCCCAGAAGAACCCTGACACTGGGACAGGACCCACACTCCAAAGAATGTCTATCAAGTTGATGTTGGTTTTAATTGGTTCAGGGATGGAAAGCTGTGGTGTCACAGAGAGCCCCGACGTCCCTTGGTGGACCAGGCAGTTAATTCCGCATTACCCAAGGTCTGCCTGGAGGCTCGAGGTCAAGAGAGCTCCTAAAAGGATTTTGAAACTTTCTCATAAATGCTGAATGTTTAAGTTATGATTAAGTCATATTTACCCATTAATTGTGCAGTAAATAAAGCTGTGGCTTTATTTAACCTCCCAGTGGCAGCGAGGCAGCGTGTTAATTAGGGCTGAGAGCCTGCCAGGGCTGTGCTGGGAGGGGGCTGGAGGCACAAGTGTGTTATCAGTTGTGCTGACATGTGCTGAGCGCTCTGTGGTCGCACCGCGCGCCCGGCACATCCAGCGCGGCTCCCCCGCTATGAAAGGGCTGCTGTCTGAAACACTTGGCTCCCAGTCAAAGTCTCGGAGTCTGAAGATCAAGGCTTCGTTGGGTTGGTGGTTTTTTTGTTGGTTTGGTTTTTTTTTATTCCCTCTCTCTCGTTTCTATTAGTTTTTATAGATCCACTTGCCTGCTCACAGGGGGGCTGCAGGGGGAGGAACAGGCTGACTCATACGGCAGCAGTGCATGAGCCTGTGGAGAGGGAGAAGAAAGGGTGTAAAGGTTCGACTTGCAGCTCTGCTTCTATTTATTCTTTTCCCACTATTTCTAACCTCAGCCATTTAACAATACTTGGAACTTAGTCCTAAGATGGGACTTCAAATTTTCCCACGGGCTGAACCTCCCTGGATTCAGAAATCCGCATGAGCCATTTGTAAACATTTACCAAAGCTGTCTACTCTCAAGCTTCCAGGATGTTCCTAGGGTGCTAAATGGAGATGCAGGACAAGAGATGGAAGTGACAGATACTTAGGCAATGTGAGGAGGAGAAGGTGATGAAAAAAGCCATTGGTTGTTCTCAGAAACACTCTTGCAAAAGTGCTTCCCAGACAACAGAAATCTAAATATTCTCATGTGAACTCTGTCATGGCATCTACATCCCAAATTTATACCACTCATGCCAGTATCTTTTCTTTGCACCTCTATTCCTTCTCCACGGGATATTTCTTCTGAACTTGTCAGGATCATAACACATAAAAATGCAATGATCTATTACAGCAGTAAGGCAGTCCTGATTCACCAATCCAGTCCACAAACAAATTGCACAACCAAAATCCAAGAAAATTCTGAAAGAAAAAGGAAGAGATGTCATTGCCTTAGAAATTATTATCTGATGGGGAGAAGTGGATGGATCTTGGAACAATTCAGTATTTTGTTGCTTGGGGGGATTTTTCTGGTAGTGTAGCATTTTCTTAAAAGAAACCACAGGACTTGAGATATTGCAGTCCTGCAAACACAGCTGCGAGCTACAACCCAGGAAACACAGATCTAGTTCTCACTTCTGATTCATTACATCACTTTCTGCTTGGTGACCCCCCCATTTTTGTCTGCCAGCAATATTTGTTATAATAACAATCACTATTTTATTGTAAGCTTGTTGAAGCATGAATTATCTCTTGCAGAATAAGCACAATGAGGACATTAAATCCAACTATAGCAGGGAGTGATTTTTTTCACAAACAGAACACATGGTCTCTGTCAGAAAACACAGCTCATCTAATATTTATTCTCTACTTACATGAAAATAATACATCTACTTTAACATTCCTCCATCAACAAATTATCATTGTGGGCTTGTTATTTGCAGAACAATTAAAGAGACTCTATCCAGATGATCGATGAAAAACAGCAAGAAAAAAAGTGGATGTCACTTTCTTCAGTATGAAAGCCATCATGTTCCTTAGAAAGAGCTTCCAGAAATCTCTACAATTCACACAAAAATGCTCACTTTGCTGTTTAGATGGGAACATCCACAGGTATGTGACAGTATCAGCAACACCAGAACAACACCTCTTTCCAGTTCATTCCAAGTGGAAATCAGTCAGTGGGAGATTAAACACCTTGCCTGGTCAACCAGCAAGTCATTGGCATGGACTGAACTAGAACAGAAAACTCTAGGATCCTCTCTTTGTCCTTAATCCACTCATTTCCATTGGCCCAGGAATTCCAAACTGTATGCAAGCCAATTACTTTTATGGTTTTTTCTTTTAAATCAGCCATAATAGGGGTATTTTGGTCTCTTTCAAAAAAAAGCTTGAAATAAAGGACAATCTATCTTGTTATTGTTTGTCTGTCAAGGATATAATTTTTGGGAGACAAAATCCATGGACTGTTTTGACAGAGCAAATTACTGTAGGATCTGTGCAAAGAATGAAAATCGATTTCTCATTCCCCAAGGGCGTCTCCACACATGGGCGTATTAAATTAAAAGGCTTGGAGCAAAAGGTCCCTTTTACTTCTTCTTGGTACAACTCCTATTACTTGAAAGAGATATTTTGAAATACCTCACGCTTACATGCAGTTATGCATGGGGGTTTGCAGACACAACTTTAATTGGTCCCCAGGACCTTGCTTTGAAGTGGTGACTCACAAAGAGTATTTTGTCAAGCCAACTGTGCCATAAAAATATTAAGTGTGGCTTAAAACAGTAAAGGTTTTATTATCCTGTTAACTTCCTGTCATGAAGCATTGCATTAAATTGTACTTTTAAGGGATTAATGACCTATTTGCTTCATTCCTTGCTGCATTTGTGGTTATAAAAGCTATTAAAAGCCATGTTATCAACAACAGTGTTAATGAAGATATTGGAAAATCATTCAAGCACAAATATATTCTAATCCATAGTATTAATCCAATTGCCTTTCCCTAAGAGAGTCTTTTTTAGTGTTCCCTGGTGACTTTGCAGCATTGTGGCCCTTTTGTGGGCACAGCCATGGAAATTAAATCCTTGGGAAAGAAACACAAGGGAAAAAAATGCCTCCACCTACGTTACACAAGTCCGAAGCCCTCTCACTCAGGAAGGAGCATCCAGAAGTGTGGAAAATGTCCCTGTCAACACAGACAACAAACAGCACAACATGTCACTACCACAGCTGAAAACAAATACCCAACTATGGGAAACAGCCACCATTCCCGGGGTTGTTATTTTGGACAGACACACTGCAAAATGAAAATTAATCCAATTTATTCCGTTAGAGACAGATCTGCAAAATCAGCTTTGTGAAACAATGATGAATTCTTAAAGTTTTTGTTTATAAATAGAACCGAGTAATTGATTTCTTTGCTTGTTTGGCAACTAGCTTATCCACAGAACTATGTGGTCCTGGGAAGCTGAAACCATTCATGAAGTTCTGCTGAATTTTGCAATCACTTTTGACTAAAAAAAGATTAAAATGTAGGAATGCTGAAATGCGTTGCACCGATGCTGTTGAAACGTTTCAAAATTGTATTTTTCACTTAAAAAAAAATAAATAAAAGCAGGACTTGAGAAAAAGAAGCTAAAGGTAAAACATTTCAGGTAGACTTAAAACAGGATCATATTTTCAGTATCACTGCTAACCCAAGCTCCCATTACTTGTGTAGCTTAACACAAACCTTTTTTTAGCTATCAAATTGCCAACCAGTAACAAAACAGCGACACACTGCTCCATACTGGTATTCTGAATGCCACCTCAGGGGTTTTCACACCAAGCTGCCACCACTCAGAGCAAAAAGGACACCAGGACACCGGTCCAGCACACTGATGAGACATCACTGGAAAACAGTGAATGCTCAACACCCCCAGACACTGCACAGCAGAGGAAAGGAGGGATGAAGGTAAAAACAAGCAACCAAACAACCTCTCAAAGCCCTATCTTTCCATGTACAGGGATACAGGAGGTCTCCCAGCCATGGGCACCCTCCCTGCGTGGTGATTTCACCTCTCCACCCTCAGGTGTTCACTGGGAGAGGGGCTGTCACAAAAAGGAGCTCCGAGCTCCGTGATTTCCTTAACCCCACACAGCCACTCTCAGAGAGAACTCAGCTCAGCCAGTTCCCAGCCTGGTCCCTCATCAATGGATCTATTATCTACACAATGCAGTTTTTAACATCCTATATGAAAGCCCCATACATATTGAGATGCATGGCACTCAATTTATTTACCTCAGAAAGGTGAAGAGATTCAAAAATTCTGACTAGTGAGTAAATTGTGCCAAAGTAAGGAAATAAATGTGAGCTTTTCTTCCTTCCAGGTTATCTTGTTATTTTTACTGACTGCACGCAGTTAGTGATGAAAGAAAATCTGAGTGTGACTCTGCAGATGATGGAGAAACATTTGAGGATGCTGCTCTCACAGTGGGATTGTGAAAAGAGCCATCTCTGACACCGAGTGCATATTTAGCAGGTCGTTGCTTGTGCACTGCAAAGTAGGTGAGTTCTTTCTTTACATCACCATTTCACTGTAAAAACACAAGAATTGCAGTGAAACTGATGATGAGAGTTTTTTTACTCTCTAAGTAATCATTGTAGGTTACTTAAGAATGCCTGAACAGGCATTAAACTTTTTTAAGTGAGGAGTATTTTCAAAGGTATTTCCAAGGTTAACAGTTCCAGGGTGGTGCCATTTACCATCAGCTGTGTGTGGCTTAAGATACCTGAGTGGTGTCAAAAGCAGAGATATGTCAGCTGAACTGGTTACTTGCTTTTTATATTTTCCTTTTATTTCTCTGCTTTTAAAATCTCTTTTAATGTCTTCTTCATCCTTCTCTCTCTCTCTTTTCCTTTCTTTTCCTTTTTTTCCTTTTTTTTTTTTTTTTCCCTCTGATTATTGTGGTAGCCAAGGATTGTTGCTCATCTATTCCTCCCTCCTTTCTGGGGAGTGGCTGTGGCCTTTCAGAACACAGGCAGAATCTACAGCTTATCCAGACCCAGAATTTTAGGATATGCAGGTTCTCCATCATGCAGCTGTGCCCTTGGGAAGCACTGAGTGCTGGAGAGGAGCAGCCTTCAGTGGTCAGGACAGTGAACAGCCCATTGAACCACGATTTCCAAAGCCTGGATGTAGATCCTCCATCTACTGATACCAAGTGTTATTGATGCAAATGTTGATACAAGTTGACAGCAATTTGCCAGCAGTTTTGGCTCTGCATAATTTGAGTTGACTCTGAAAACTGTTGGAAACAGAAATCTATATATAGCTTACAGGTTTAAAACAAAGCCAGCTGTTTTTGAGGGAATGCTCTGCATCAAAGGAGCTTTCAGAGATGTTGAGGAAAGGTTTTTGTCTCAGATTTCTGGGAAGAAGATAGGGAATCTTTTATATAAGTGGTTTTTAAAATATTTTGTATGCTGTATCCCTAAAAATCTCCAATGACTTTGAACTTCTAAAACTTTCAATAAAGACAGAGATGGAGAGAAAGGCAAAAAATGCATGCCCATAGTCATGCACACTCTTTGGGAAATGCAGAGATAGCATAAGCAATATCACTAAAAAATCTATATCATAGCAGATCAGCTCATCTAGTGTCAATGGGATTCAAGCTTTATTATTAAAAACATTTATTATTAAAAGCACTCAGAGAGCAAATGCTTGTACCTGACACTACATTTCTCAATTACTCTGATATATTTGATATTCATATCAATGAAATAATTCTACATACATGGGGAGTAGAAGAAATATAGACTAATATAATGCTGCCTGTTGATTCTGATTGACAGCTGTGACGTATGGCCACATCTGGTTGTTAAAGTTTAAAAGGATTTTAAAATTAGAAGTCACATTTCTGAGCCTAGCGCTGAAAAACCCTGACATTTGCAGTGCTGGGAGCAGGCTGTGAGAGGGATTTCTATCCTGGTTTCCCACCCAGAAGAATATATTTACTGTTCAAACATTTTGAGGCAGGCACCCATGGAAATCAACGGGAACTCTGCCACAGGTTTTAAGGGGAGCAGAATCTGTCCCTATGTGTAAATATAAAGCAATATATTTTTTCGTCTGACTGTTAAAAACCACCATCACAACTGGATGGAACCCGGTTTTAAACACTCAGACATGGGGCCTCTTTACCACAGGAGTCTCCAACGATGTCCATCCTTAACACCACACCAGCTGCCAGCTGAAGGCTCTGAAATGCTGATTTTAATCAAAAACTTTCCTTTCAAATCTACCTTACAGTTTACTCACAGCGCAAAATTGCTTCTCAGCACTGGAATTTTCAGGATGCGATGCCGAGCCAAATACTGCAGGCACAGCTTGCTCATAAGACAGCAATCTCGTGGCCCACCTTGGAGGCTGTAATAGGGCTACTGTGCTCAGCCTCCCACCCTTGGTGAAGCCCACTAATAGCATCTGTTTTATAGCATTCACTCCTGCAACCTGCTAGTTCCTTGGCTCTCCTGCTGTCACAGAGAGGATGTGCTTTACTATGCTGCAGGTCTGGTGGAAAGTTGTCAGACTTCAAGCCAAATGTAAAAGCAGCCAGTGCTGAATAAATGACTTGAAATACTTTCTCCAGGGACCCCTTCCAGGTCCAAGATAGGCAGATTTGGCCAGTGTTTGTAGACAGTCTTGCTCATAGGCAAATTAAAAATCAAAATACAGACACCGTTTGAAAAACATCGAAAGCTAGACTCAAACATCCACCATGTATTAAGACATTCTTATATAAAAATAACCACAAGGTTGCAAATTCATACTTTCCTACTTGGTGAGACCAACTGCAACCAGGAATAAACCTGGACATGTGTGGGGCAGACTGCGGTACTGCCTTCAGAGAAAGCATAAAACTGGAGGTGGAAAGCTGGAGTGAGAAAAACAGGACGCTGTGAACCAGGTAATTGACTCGAGCAGTGGGTGGCACACAGAGCAGGACCCTCACCTGCCCCAGGAGCTGCCCCACTCAAGCCAGTGGGACAAAGCAGTACACTCACAGTGGAAATACTAAAGTTTTACCCGGCTAAGTCCATGGTACCCTTAATATCCGACTCACAACCCATCCCTCCTCATCTCTCGCACTGGTTCTGCTGGGGCTGGACCTACACTGCAGTTTGGGAATCTGGATGCCAGCCCTCAGCACCAGAGAGCAGGAACGCATCCTGCTTCTGTTGCATGGGGTGAGAAACAGGAGGGGTTTGCCAGCAGAAGGTTTGCCAGGAGACTGGAGGGATCCTGAGATGTGGGGCAGGAGCAGATGCAAGGTAGGGCAAAGATCTCCAAGTGTGTGGGTATCACAGAATCACAGAATGGCTGGCGTTGGAAGGGACCATTACAGATTATTCAGTTCCCACCCCCTGCCATGGGCAGGGACATCTTCCACTGCCCCAGGTTCCTCCAAGCCCCATCCAATCTGGCCTGGAACACTTCCAGGGATGGAGCAGCCACAGCTTCTTTGGGCAACCTATGCCAGGGCCTCACTACCCTCACAATAAAGAATTTCCTCCCAATGTCTAATCTAAACTTCTAAATCTCTTTCAGTTTAAAGAAATTCTGTTTTGTCCCATCACTACTGTCCCTACAAAAAGTTCCTCTCCAGTTTTGTTGTAGGCTCCCATTAGGTACTGAATGAGGAGCCATGAGCAAATGCCACCTACCTGACTTCATTACTGGGGGGTTTTGTACCTGCAGAGCATTAAGAAAGCCTGCACTCCAGCTGCCAGGTGTGGCAACATGAATGACACACAACTGAGGGGGTCAGGACACCATAGAATGGGTATAGAAGGGTGGTAAAGTGGAAAAAGAGACAAGGGAAAAACTTCAAGCCAGTTTTGCTGCCAGACTTTATCTGAGAGAGCTACAA
This sequence comes from Phainopepla nitens, assembly GCA_013400175.1. NCBI lineage: Eukaryota > Metazoa > Chordata > Aves > Passeriformes > Bombycillidae > Phainopepla > Phainopepla nitens. Next base: position 54,812 of record VXBQ01006211.1, on the reverse strand, counting down.
CCTCAGACAAAACTAGTCACCTTTCCAACCAGCAGCCCCTTCACATGACGCTTGTTCTTGGCAGTCATTGCTTAGATTCTCTCCTGGGTTTATAGCCTGGCTATATAAGAGATTTTTGGGCATAACTGAGTGACACAGAGCATTGCTGAGTGCCACAGCCCAGGACTGACACCAGCATCTTGACCCCTGTTGGACCACAGACTGTGCTCAGGGATGACTTGGAAGCAGCCATGCAATTGTTAGGGCAAAATCTTGTTTATAGCTATTGCTTCCCACGACACAGAAAGAGTAATCTCAGCCCATGAAGCTCCTTTGTGTCCTCCTGCTCTCCCTCTCTGTGGCAGGATCACGTAGCACAAGCCACCTCACTCCTCACAACACCAGCTATCACTGCAAATCCTCAGAGATCCAGGAACTGATCATCCTGCCTCTCCACATTGCTCCTCTTGCCTACATCATCCCCCCTGCTATCTGGGACAGCCAGAGCCATTGTCAAAGCTGCAGGGCTCCCATAAAAGCCACTCATGGCATGAGTCATGTCTCAGTGCTGCTGTGGTTTGGTCAGCCCCTAATCATTGCAAACCCATGGCACAGCTGGGACAGAACACCCTGCCAGTCAGCACTGGCTGGCTGGGGACACTTTTCACCTTTGTATTCACTGTTCTTCACTGTCTTCATCTGCTCATCAACCTCCCTGTGTGTGGCACTCGTCCCAGCAACACAGAAGCAGCAAAATGGAGAGGAGCCTGTGCTTCCGTGAAAATGAAAATGTATCCTTACATCCATATCTGAACAGAATCTCACTCAAGCACTTCATACCTCACGGTTAAAATCTTAAAGCAGTCATTGCAGGATGACTGCAATGACTGTTTGTGCAGTTATCAGAAATGCTCTTGTATTATCTGGATTTGGGAATGACTTGAAATGTGTTAAAAATGATAGTAAGGAAAAGAAAAATCTCCCAAGCAGTAAGGAGGAGATCAGAATTTGGGGCAGATACCCAAACTGATATTTAACATAAGCTTCAGCCAACTCAAAGCCCATGTGAGACAGTATTTGCCTGGTTTAAAACATTTGCTTGAACACCAAAAGTAAAATTGTGCCAAACAACATCACAGCTTCACTACAACTTATTTTAATTATCATTTTCAAGAGGAAAATGTGAGTTAGGAGGCAAAATGAAGAGATAACCTGGAATCAACCACATTCTCCAGCTGTTTAAGCACCACAGAACTTTCTAGTGTAGGCAATTACTTTGAGCTTTTTAAAATCCAAATTTTTACTTTAAAATAATAGCACTAACTTTGTTTTATGTATATTCATTAGGCATTGATACTGCTCTTCATACTGTACCAGTGGGCTTGTGTGGGGGTAGGTGAAGAGCAAATTTCTGTAACCATCAGGGAAAGAAATGGAGAGAAATAATCACTTCCAAATTTGAAACAAGAAAATGAAGATGCTTTTGCTGTGTTGCCCCAGCTAACTAGACATCAAATGATTAGTCAAAGCGGTATTGTCTGTTTTGCTTTGGGTTTTTCTATTTTTTTTTTTTATTTAATTTTCCTAGATTTGAACAAAAGTAAAGCGAAGCTTCTCATGGTGTTTAATGCATAAAAGAGCCTGGGAGCCCTGGAAGATGCCAAGAGAATTTCTCAACATGCTCACTGACACACAAAATGTTTTAAAAGCTTACACAGAAAAGTCTGTCTTCAAGAAACTGATAGGACCTCATGCCAGCTCTGGGATACCTTTAATATTGAAAAGAGCTGCCAATGTTTATTATTTCACATCCAATTTGTTGCCATAAACAGTTCAAAAGAAAGTGATTAGCTTCACATTAAAGAGGCTCTGCCAGCAAGGGAACAGAGAACGTCAGAGATGCCAGAGGCCCCAGCTTTGCTCCTGGCCTGTTGGGAATGCTTTCAAATCACACAGCATCAGACAGGAGTAGTGCTGGAGGCAAAAAGCAGAATAAACTGAAAGTTAAACAGCGTGATGGTGTGTGTGTTATTATTGTGTCTTTCTGCAGCGCTGTTATTGCAAGCCCATTATGACATCAGGATAAAAGTGCAGGCAAACCCATCATATTTTTGTAAGGGATCTCAAGGCTCTGGAATATTTTGACTAGAGGGGAAAGCAAAGTCGATCTCCCATCTTCCACAGCTAACAAGAGCTGACCTTCTCTGAATTTCCTTTGAAGGCTGTACAGTGCAGCAATAAATGTGTTTTGTGCAATACATGAATCCTGAGTGGAGGAAAATAAGAGTTTTAGATTTACACATATAAGGTGAAATGGAGGCACAGGACAGTGAAAAGATACATCCAGTTAGACCCAGGATACACCCACAACATGACTAACAAAATGCCAAAAATGCCATTAATCTGGGAACATGGATTTGATCCCACTGGTGTGTTCTAGTATGCTCTCTCTCCTCAAAGAGGGAATCATCACTGGTACAGAAAAGCCTAAGAAATGAGATTTCCATCACAATCAAGGGCTGCAAAAAATACAATTATAATAAGCCTCCACTCATGGAAACTTTTTACTTCATACAAATAATCCTTTCAGAGCCAAAACCATATATTTATTCTAGATAACAGATGCACTGCTGTTGCAAAAGCAGGCTTTGCAGTTGGTATAGCATTTAGTACAGCAACCCCTAGCAACATTTTCTTCGCCCCATCGTGGGGAAGTCTGCATCTGTGCTGGAATAGGTTAGATAGCTACTTAAATATTTACTAAAGGAACTATATTATATGCTAAATATTTATAGAATGCATGGTATACTTCACAAAAGCAGTGAACAATTGCTGTGGAATAAGTGCATTGGATTTATCCTAGGTATATAATTTTACTTTTGGAAATGTTCTTGACCAATGCAAAGTGTGACACTTTTATAGCATGAGACAAATGGCAGTTTGTGTTAAAAACATATTTGGAACTGTAAGTTTAGGACAGAGTGTGTCAATAGATCATTAAGAAGTCATTAAATCTTTCTTACCTAGGGTATAGATCCATATAAAACTTGAGAATGTACAAGTTTTTATGTTTCAAGTGACAAGATTATTTTAACTCTGTGGTTTTCATGTGCTGGAAGTGTTAAATTTTTAATTGGGCGCTCACAATCATCTTGACTGAGAGGGCTCATTTGGAAATGAATTTCTTTTAGATAATACTTCTCTTAAAGTTGAAGGAAAAGCTTCGCAGAAGTAACAGTGACAGGCAGATTTCTGGAGCAGGGACCTGGATGAATGTGTGCACAGACTCTTTTATACACACACCCAGACCAAAAGCAGGGGAACCACAGGGTCCCTGCAGGTTCTCACCAGAGGGGCAGCTGAGGGTGTCACAGACTGGCACAAAAGGTACCCTGGTGCTGTGGCCAAACAGAGCTGGTTCAAACACATGCAGAAAAGGGAGTTCTCATTCCTAATTGCACTGGGCTGTGAAGTTCCACCAAGGCAGATTCATTCTGATCTGAGCCTGAGGAACATTTCTTCGTACCAAAAACCTCTCTGAATGCAACACAGCCCACCTGATCCAAAACAGATTAAACTGACAACCACCTGGAACAAGTTCACTGTTGGAACACTCTCAAGGTTCTAGGAAAGGCTACACATCTTTCCCTCCCCTATCCAGCCACCTCTTACTGCTGGAAAAATCCATTCTCTGGTGCAAATCAGTAGGAATCAGCCTAAGATTTCTGCTCTGAGTATTCCCCACTGGCTCCTTTTTCATAGAGATCACCGGCAAACCATGGAGATCTGTGATGGCAAAGCCTGGGAAGTGTTTTTTCTGAGATCACCAAAAAAGTACTATGCAATATTCTCCCAGGTCTTTGTAGAAAACCGTGCCAGGTCCTTGTAGGAAATGACCAACTAAATAATTTTCACAGTTGCTGGCCCTTGTGGGATTCCATCAGCATCACAACACAACATCAAAACTAGTATTTGTTGTGCAGATTTGAGCCACAAATTGATAGATCATTACTTCCCACAGAAAGGAAGTTTTAAGTGAATAATGTAAAAGGTGCAGGAAAAAACTCTGGGTCCTAAATATTCCTCAACAGCTACTGCTGTCAGAGGACAAGTGACAGAGAGAAGTGCACAGCTGCTCCCTCTTCCCAAAATCATCTAAAACATGCAAGAGATTTCCCAGTCATGGGAAACACAGGAAATGGGAGAGGAAATTTAAGGGTGTAAAATGAGGAGATGCCTCTCAGCATTGGATAAAACAAACTCTGGCTTAAAGGAAGTACAAAAGTGGGCAGATGGTGGACAGACACCTGCATGAAAGTGGTGTGCATCCAAACCCAGGTTATCACTTTGTTGTTTATTTCCTTTATTTCCAAGTACTTTTCTTTCTCTGTCTCTCTTCCTTTGAACATGCACTTCCTCTGTTGCTACACTTCATGCTTAAATAAACCCCACTGCGTGGCTCTCCTGCGTCACACGATTCCTGTTTGCTGATCACTGCTCAACAGCTTTCAATGGACAGGGCAAATAAAATAGATTTGAAATTTCTTATCTGGAATGCATTGCACAAAAACTGTGGAGATTTGAACTGGAAGAACTGCACTTCCACACTGGAAGTGAGGCAATATTTCTGTCCAGATAACATGGCTTGAGGGAAGCCAACCCAATTTAATTTATTCCATTCAACAAACAGTGCTTTTCAAAGCTGTAAAGCTTTCAAAAGAGGAAGATACAGAAAGCTGCTTGGTAAAATTTACAGAAACAGCTCAGAGTGATTGACTAGACCTTCTAGATGCCTAATTAGAAACACTCCAGAAGGCAGTTAAGCAATGAACTTTTGAATTAGAGTCTGTTCTGGAGAGCCTGAAATTTAATGTCCCCATGTTTAAGGCATCACAGATCGTGATAAAAAAAAATCTCTGCACCTTCTTCCTATGTTTCCATTGCTGTACTTATCTGTGAACACTAAAATTACAGGATACTCTGCACCTCAATTTGCTTTTTCATTGTACCACAACATTTTCCTGACCATTGCCTTCATTCACTTTTAAAGCATAAGTGCATTTGAATCCTGACAAAAAGACTGGCAGATTTTAGCATTAATATATATGATCCATGCTTGCTACAGAGGGTGGAATTCAAATCCCAAATTTTCTGCCTCTGAAGAAAATCTCAAACTTCTGTGAAGACCTCCCACAGAAACCAGGAAAGAATTAATGGGCTGCTGAGTTCCTAATATGTCCCACCCTGTGGCACCTGAAGGAAGTAGGTGTTAGACTGGCAGGGAACAGCTTGACAGGTTGAATTTCCAGCTATTTATGGCGACTGACTGAGGGGCCTGGAGCCAAGGACGACTGCTCCCAAGTAAAGTCTGCCTTTGGCAAAGAAAGCCTGGCAGAAAAGCAGTGATTTTTCTTGCTGCCAGTGACTTGGGGGTCTCTGATACCAAGTGGGATGGAAGTATTTGCTGTTGTTTTTTTCCTTTCTGACTTTTATTGATCACTGGAGGGCTGAGGAGGCTGCTGAGTGCTGGGCCCAGAAGGGGTGAACGGGTTTATGTTCTTGTGTGTTTACTTTGGACTTCAGGGGCCATAGAGAGAGTGGAACTTTTTATGCAACGCAGCTGGCAGAAGAAAATCTCTCTGATTTGAGTGTGTTGGAGGGTGGATGGATCAACAAAAATTCAGAAGGAAATAATTTCAGAGTTACTAATAAATTATTCTGCTCAGAAAGGGGATGTTCTCTGGGCATTACGGCCACACTGATCAATTCTCTCTCCTCAAAGTGACAGTCAGCCCTCACAGCCAGCCTTGAACAGCTGGCTCAGCCCACTGTGCCCAAGCTCCCAGTGAAACCACCCTGCCAGAAGAGCCCTGCCCAGTTCCCCTCAGACAGGTACAACTATTCCACGATGATGGACAGACAGACACTACTGTTTCATGAGCTGGTTTACAAATATCCAGAGGATGCAGCAGGAACAATGTTCATTTCAATACTCCAGTAGCTGAAACAGATGTAAAGATAAAGCAAGGGGATTAATATATAGGAAAAACAAGCTTGAACACCCTGATTTTGGTGCATTGTACAGATGTTTGATGTGTAGACATCTTGGGGTAAATATTTTATTTTCTGAAAACCAGATGATTTAATTATCTCACTTAAAGCCTCACAATTGTTTTTTTTGGTTGGTTGNTTTTTGCTTAAGCAAATAACAAAAACGAGTTACCCACACAAACTGAAGAAAGAAGGGAGTATGTTTACTGGGAGATTTGCCAAGGCACAGGAGATTTAGGTTTAAGTCTATCCTCTTCCTCGAGGATTTCAAATTCCCATGTGGGACACACCCTTATCTCTCCTACAGAGGGAAACCACCCTGAGGTGTTTTGTTCTCAGAAAAGTTCCTGGAGCTGTTTCACCTTGCATGGAATATCAGCCAAAGTTCTAATCCTTGTACAAATAAATCTTCTGTACTTGTATATACTGACAGTAAGACAGGGATGATGCCTGTCAGTCCCACATGACCATACTCATTTTGTTGGCTATGGCATTATCACAGCCCATGAGAGAAGGATCCAATACCTGGATACAAGATTTTTTTTTTTTTTGAGATGCTATTGTGCAAGAAAACAAATAAACAAACAAATAAAAATCTCACAGCACCAGGATATAAAGGAAAACATTTCAACCTCACCTCACACACCACATTTCTTGGTAGAAGGAAACACAGAAATGCTTTGCTGGTCAGAATCAGAAGTATGAGAGCAATGTTTTCTCAGTGACTCCCCACCAGCATAATTGTAGAGAAGTTCACTCTCCCCAGATATTCCTAGGAAAACATCATTCTCCTGATTTTTTCAGAGCCAGTATATTTGATAAACTTGTGTTAACACAATGGACAACTTCACAGTGAAATTCAAAAACCACAGATGGGGCATATCAGAGATCACACTACACCAGGGCTCCCCAAGCCTATGCCCCTTCTTTCATCAGCCAGTTGTACAGTTAACATCCCTCTGGATTCTTTCAGAATTATCTAATTCACTCAATCATGTGCCTAATTCCAAGACGGTTCTTTTTATTAACATCAAAAGGCTCTGGATCAGGGTCTACTTAAAAAAAAAAAAAAGCAGTTTTTCTACAAGGCTATTGTGCATTTTTTATCAGGTACACAACAGTGCTTCTGTGACTGTCCTCCCTGCCTCACCTATCATCACACACACGTTAGCAGATAACATGGCATTGAAGAGCCATCAGTGTCCTCCAGGAAAGCTGCAGGAAGGTTTCTTGGCCTGCCAAGCAGCAGCTCTGATAAGGGATCACCTGCACAAGCAGCACATTCCTACCTCACTACCAACATTCTCTTCCAAGCATACAGATGTCTTGCCACAAATTACTGTGACTGAAAGGGTTTGAGTTACAGCGGGAGAAACGGGAAGAGGGAAAAAAGAGTTGTTATTTTAAAAGCATTTCTGCCTGATTCTGCAATTGGAAATTGCTTATACCCAGAGGTTAGAGGGTGGCTGTCCCTAAGCATCTCTTTCCTGGCTTTATCTCCACCCCTACCACCCAAAATCATGTTTCTATGGGCTTCACTGCAGTTATCAGCAATCAGTAATTTACAGCTTCAAAATACACATCCTCAAATGACTCAGCTCTGGTCTTCATAATAAACCAAAGCCCAACCTGTAAGAGGGCAAAACTTCCCTTACAACCAAATAAAAAGGCATTCAGTGGGATACCAGATAATTATAACAGCCCCAGCAGAAAAAGTAAACTGTAATAGCAATATCCAAAGATGAACATTGAGTCCTTGTAACATCACCTCTTCAGCCACTGCTCAATTGCAAGTGTTTTAACTTCAGTGAATGGTGTAAAACTTGAAATCAGTAAATTAACACAAATAACTTAGTTAACTGTAAATTAGACTAAGTTTCAAAGGAAATTAAGTAATGACACTCTTTACCTTTCAGACTTCGCACAGCTGAAGTCATGCCCTTGAAGAACTACAGATATTTCTCTGCCCTTACACTGTTGAAACCCATGATGTTGTCAATACTAGGTACAGAAAAGTACTCAAAATTCTACAAAATCATAACTTCAAAGCATGACTAATAAAAGTAAACCAGAAAGTTTATAGAGTGAGTCATTTTGAAGATGCTGAAAATTATTTATAAAAGGTGTTCTTATCACAAGACACACCCTTTAACACACCTGGAAAATATCAGAGTGGAAAATCACCTGCGCAAATAATCAGAAATTTCAACTGAAAAACGGAGCGAGGAAGGATGATTACAGTTTATGTTCGCTGCTCAGTCTTAAATAATGGTCTAAGTACCAACAAACAAGAAACATATTTGCTTAATTGCTGAATGTTTTTCTCTCCTCCTGAAGCATATACAGGTTGAAGATGTGCAGCACATCATGTAACTGGGTACTCTAAAAATGGACCCTGTATAATCAGACTTCCACTAGAAAAGTAGGAATTGCAATGAATCCTGATTTACTCTTCTAATTGCAATAAAGAAACCGAATCTTACTTTAGAAAATACTGTTATTCACAGGACATAACAGCATGTGTTTACTGCTAATGTCACGGTTTTTTAGAAAAAAAAAAAATCCATATAGCTTATATAATTGGGGGAGTAATTTTAAATCTGTGACTGCATGATCCCTATCAGTTCACAAAATCCAGACTCCTTTTCCAAACCCCATTCTCCTTCTCAGGAAATAAACAAAACAACCCAGAGGTTGCACTAAACCAGGCTCAAAGCTGGTTAGATGGAAATCCCAGTCCAAGAATGGTAGTAAAGAGTTTAAATTTTCTGTCTGAGAGCATCAACGCTGGTTCCTAAGCCTTACTGTGGGGCTGGGGAGCCACCCTTTGGTCACTGCCCTAAGTGCAAAATCAATTTAACAGCGCACTCTGACAGCTTCTGCCCTCTGAGGAGGGCTCTGGATGAACACCTGTATATTCGCTGGTCTTGCCAACAGCTGTTCCAAGCATGTCTCTGGTTTAACACCATTTACAGAGGGCATTTTACCTCACAGGAACTGCAGGGAGGAGCAATTTCTGCATGTGGGGGGCTTTGAGCATGTTATGTGCTAAAGGTTGTCATCACACTCTGTGCCCTCTGTTCTCTGTCCTGTCATGGACACAGGACACATGGACACAGAGTGCCTGCAGCATCATTTCTCACTGAAATGAGGATGGAAGGAAACTGAACATTTGTAGCTTTGTAGGTTTCTCTTCCCAGAGCCCAAAACTGACTAAATGAAAAGGTTACACCTGAATTACAAACTACTTTGTGGGAGTCAGACACAGATGAGTGTGAAAAGGAGAGCAACACACAGAAAAGACCAACAAACTGCTACCATATGATTTCAGCAAAACGGGCTGGATGCTGATGTAGAAAGGCAAAATCCTCAAAGAACGTAAAACACAGATATTAAGCTCAAGAGAGGTCAGCTGACAGGGCAGAAAGGGAAACCCATGGAAAGCAGCCAGAGAGATTAAACTTAAGCCCCACACAACTCTTTATTTCACATTGAAAACCACAAATCATTCCCGGAAAGGAAGAAACTTTTATGCTCCCTCTTAGCCTTGATGTGAGCAACCTTCTTAAATGTTTCTGCATTTTACGAGGAGGGACTGAGCTCCCAGAGTTTTCAGTTTACTCCTCCCTCAGGACTTTTGGGGCTGTTGTTCTTTCTTTCAACTTGGGATCATCCTCTACCACAGTCAGCTTTTGCTGGTCAGTATCAAGGGGAACCGGCCCATGAGGCAGAGAAGATAAACAGTGATACATAAAGTACTGGATAACCCAGACACAGCAGGAAAGCAGCTGTCTGGAGTTTGGATACAGACTTGAGGACACCAAGACCAGGAAACTTAGATGAACTAAAGACTGCTGGGTGACCAAATAGAAAAAAAGAAAGGAAGGAAGGAAAGAAACAGGCTGGATATATCCACTAGTTCAAAATACAGGTAATTAGCAGAGGTTGAAGTATTTAGCCTTGCTGAAGTAATTAGCACTTGCTGAAGCAGTCTGAATAGCCAAGGAAGCACCTACAGCACTGAGGACAAATGTACTTCCCATGCTCAGGAACTCTTTCAAACTCTACATATCAGACAAACCTTGTGCTCCCACAAGATGAACATTCCTACTCACATGTCACTTTTGGAGATGCAGATGCCAGGAGCTGGAAGGATCTCTCCAAGCCCACATGGTAAATCAGGAACAACAAGAGGAAAACAGAGGAATTTCCAGTTGCCCAGACTGCAAGGACTCTTCGGCTACTTCTAAATTTAAGGGCCTTTTCTTCCCACCACCAGAGAAAGGAAAGCACACTGGATCACTGAACAATATTTCCACTGGCTAAAAAGCAGTGTTTGAATTATTCTGTTAGTGGCTCTCAGACTTCCTTGCCCCAAAATATAAAAAGTGAATATGAAGTGTAAAAGTGATAGAAAGAAAATGAACAAGGCACAGGATGGTCATTACAGTGTTTGGTTTCTTTCCTGAGGTATGGGGCCACACACACTGCATACTTTTCTGTAAAGGATTTTGTTTTTAAAAAAGTATTTATTTTTATTTCAGACTGTAGTAATTAAGTACATTTAGATTATTACACTAATTAATGCTACCACTAAATTAGACACAAGTTTTGATTTGTGACTGCAGTACTGTTATATGTCAGTGTAGGAGGCATTTGCACCATGGAGTGACAAAAGGGTCTGATCTTATTTACAGTCAGACACATCTTTGTCTTCTGCATTGGAGCAGGTTTTCAAGGTGGTCACTTGATTGCTGCAAGCTGAAACCAAGTTCAACCCAGTGTGGAAAGGCCTCTTCTGAAAAAAAAATAATCACACCAAGAAGATGATGTCATAGCAGAATTATGACTGCACTAAGAAATTAATGGGTTTGAAAAGGACTTGATTTGATACAGCCCACTGCAAATGAAGGAGTGATGGGGTTTCTTGGTTAATTTGCTAGGAAAGAGAATGCTGCGACTTGGATGTGATTCCCTGCACCAATACTGGTGACAGTTTACTGTAGGGTACTGAATCTGGAACTGAAAAATTTAGGAAAGCAAATAGTGTAATGTGACCGAGATAATTCATCACCAGGCAATGGGCACCCTGCTTATATTTATTCTGAAACACTTCTGAAAGAAGCATCTTATGAACATCACCTTATTGCTCCATTGGACAAGAGCAATTGTGTGGTCTCATACTGCTGTCAAAACACAGCAGCTGCACAATGTCTTCAAAAGAAATAAAAACACATTTACGTGGACTTAGCTAACTGAAGTCCTACAGAGCTGAGTGGCAGGCACCAGTTTGGGCTGAGGCATGACATCCTCCACCAGGCTGCAAAAGTTCCACCCAAAAAGGTACATCTTAGACATCCAAAATACCTTGTGTTGTGGTTGCTTTGATCCTAAAAATATTCAAACACAAATGCCCTCATTCTGGAGAAGTTTCCTGGGATTTTCTGTTTGAGTTGCTACAGGTGATTGGAAGCACTAAGATTAATGTGTGAACAGTGACTGGCAAGGCACTTTAAGACCGATAACCCTTTAGCAAGCACTGATTTCATTCAAAACCATGGAAAAGCAAGAAGTTACAAGGACCTTGAGGGAACCATTGCTGCCTCCTCCTCCTCCTCTGTACAACAGGCCCCTGTGTCTTCAAAAGAAGATTCAGATACCTGAATTCTAATGAAGAAACAAAAAGGACATCTCCACATATTAGGAATGTGTTCAGGTGCTTAAAATCTCATTTTATGATGTGGATGAACATGTAGAGCAGAACCAGCATCCCTGCAATGTGTTTAGCACATGTCTAACCTGGCTCTTCTCATGGTGACCCAGAGCTTTTCCTCTCTGTGTGGTGAGGACACACACTCCAGACCTGGGCAGGCACCTCAAGGAGACGCTTTTGCACTTGTCAGCTCCAAGGAGAAAAGGGGACAGTCACAGCTACAATGCTGTCAGGCAAGAGGCAGGAACTGGGAGAAGCTCCTGCAGTATCCACTCCAGAATCCCCACAAAGGAGCATTTACAGTGACCTCACAGCCCCCTTTACAGAGAGGAACCACAGATGTTCGGGTGGCAAACCTGAGGCAACTTCTCCTGGTGACACAAGGAAGAGCCAACACTCACATGTCCCTGCTGTGGGACATGTTCAGGGAGGCATTTACAAGAGCCGTCCCTTCCAGGCGTGTCCCACAGGAGCGTTACCAACCAGGACGTGCTGGAGCAGGATCACTTCTGCACGTGCTCAGGAACATTTTCACAACATGCAGCTTGTTGCCAGCTACCATTTGATCTCTAAAACTCAGTTTTAAGTACTACAGAACATAGCAAAGTAAGTAAAACTTAAACCTGTATGACAATTAGAAAACTCCACCCTTTGAATAAAGAGCCTTTTAACCTCTGTCTCAATAGTAGAAAGAAATGTTGCCAACTTCCATTAAAGGAGCATCTACTTTCCAATTAGCAACTGCAGCCTCTAGGTAATTCCTACCAGTCCCTGGCAAAGCATTGCACCACAAATAATTCAGAGGAAGTTCTTCTTGATGGGACCCCAGTTGCTGACACCTTTGAGAATCTCACTTGCTGCCACGGAAGAGGTAAAAATGGAATAGTGTAAGACAGAACATTACTTGAGTAAAAACTGTATTTGGAAAGAAATAAATCCTGTTGTGGTTTTGATTATACTAATTATTTACTTTATTGAATTATTTCCACTTCTAAAATGTATATGTTTTGTTCTACACTGTCTATTAAGACGAAGAATAAAACCAGACTGATCAGTTTTGCCTTTGGAACTCCTGTATCACTTGCCAACACAATAATTTTATGCTTAAATTGCAAACAATACCTGGTGAAATTTTAATCCAAAACAGTAAAATTTTTAAATCAACATCTTAAAACTGTTTCTGGATGCATTTCTCTTCGTACTGGATTCTGAAACCTTTTTAGAGAACAGAATCAGTATTTTAAGCCTGCATTATGCAACCACATTATATTCTGAAAATGGAATTATTCAGAGGGAGCAATACTTCATCAAAGAATGATTAATGCACTGAAAAGAAACCCTCGTGCTGTTACCCTTCTCGCCCGTCAGGCAGATACATAGAACAGAGCAGGATGTTTTGTCCAAAGGCTGGGAAGCGCCCCAGGGTCTCCCAACTGTCCGTGAAGATGTTATACTTCAGGAAGAGACGCTGCTCCAAGCTGGAGGACAGAGTAATATTCCTACTCAAGATATAGACTCCATCGTTGTGGAGAGTGCAAGTCAAGTTAAGGCCGGATTTGGAGGAGTTCTCATTGAGGTAGAGCCACTCTCTGGTGGCAATGTTGTAGGACTGCACCGTGAGCACGTCCTCGCTGGGGCTGGATCTCTGGCTCGGTGCCAGGTCCAGGATGCAGCCCCCCACCAGGTAGATGGTCTCCTCCACAGACAGCATCTGCTGCTTGCGGACGTGCACGTCACACAGCTCCAAGTTGGTCCAGGAATCAGAAGTGGGGCAGTACTGCAGGATGCTCATGTTCCTGCCTGAAACAGAGAGGAGACAGTCACAAATCAATGGTTCCAGGAATCACAAGTGGGGCAGTACTGCAGGATGCTCAGGTTCCTGCCTGAAACTCGTGGGGGAGCGTTTTTCTTTCCTACAAAGCATCCCAGCCTTTACTGCAGATTGCTTCCACACTTGCAGGGCAAGCCAGGGGAGAAATGGTGATCACTGAGAACTGCAGCTCTCTGCCCTCGACAAGAAACTTTGAACGTTCTGTTCCTTGGCACAGGGGAAAAAAATTATGCTGCTTCTGGAACATTACCCGATGTAAATTGTATGGGCCCGCAGATTTCAGCAGAATAATCCCTACCTTTTAGCTTATGTTTTTAATGTTGTCTCTGATTGACACGTAAGTATTTTTTTACAAAGAGGGAAATGGAGCAATATTCCCCTCTCCAGAAGTGGTCACAGATGAATCAAACTATCATGAAGACAGTCCACCTCATTAATGGCTGTCAAGTGATGATCTATAGTCCAAGCTTAACTTTGATACTTCACATTTCATTCCAGAAATCAAAGTTTTATGGAATAAAATTTGTAAAGCTGGTTACATTTCAACAAGCGGCCTGGATGACCTAAGGGCACCTTATAAAAAGAGAAACACACATAGTCTAAATCATCTAAGAACTAGGAACTCTTCTCTGCCATCAGACAGAGGCTCAGAGGGAAGCTGAAATCATCTCCATAACTCACAACTCAGTGGGTGCATGTGTTTGCAATAGTGTTATTCCACAAATTGTTACAATGCCACCCTGATTTATGGTGCAGTGATGACCCTGGCTGTGCTCAAGGCTTCACTAAATTATCACAGAATGCATACAACTCAGTAAATTCAGCTCCAGTCTCTGGAGACCTGAGCTCAAATCCAACCTCAAGTGACAAGCAGGAACAGGTTTGCAAACTCCAGACATGTCTTTTATTAAATCTGCTCCCTGCTACCAGTCTGTCCTGCATGATGACTTCTAGATGAGCTCCCAGGGGGAAGAGCAGACAGGGACATACTGACAAGTTCTGTAAGGGCACAGGCATAAATAGCCAGAAATATAACTGGATTGTCATGAATGAAGTGCATCAGTGGCATGATCAGGGAGGTGCTGCTCCATCCAGCATTTGCACTCTGATTATTTTCATGGCAATGCTCTGTGAAACTGCAGCTCTACATATAGATGACCTTTGTCTACAAACAACCTATCATTCTCTGACTCATTAAGGGGAACAGAAGTCCTAATTAAGTTTCTATGACTATCTACAGCAGTAAACTTTCCCTGGAAAACACGCTATTTGAGAAGAGGTGTATGAAATAGAAGTCCAATGCAACGTGGCCCTCATACTCTCAGTCCATAGCCAAGGTCTTTTATATCCACTGAAACAAGAAAAAAAAAAAACCCCAAAAAACCCCAATACAAAATATGAACACTACAGTGCCTAACTTGGAATTTCTATTAGGACTTAAATTCACAAGTGAGGGCTGCAAACTCAAGAGAAGGACTTATTCAAAAAGCATTATAACTTACAGTGGGAAATTCCAGATCCTGCCATCTTTTGGAAAGTGCAATCTCAGGAGAAAGCTCTACATAAATTTAAAAAATATCCCACAGAATCTACAAAAACTGAGGTATACACAGAAATACCAAAAATTACTGAAAATAACATAACATAAAAAACATTAATTGCTGCATGTGTTTTATGTAGTAAATGTAGCAAACCAGGAAACAAACCTCAGTGTTTCTCAGATCTTTAGGTCTCAACACCTTCTGACATCGGCATAATTTGGAAGGAAAATCACCAGTGTAACTGTGGCAATTCTGGTTTCCAAGTCTGCTACCTGTCCTAAGCCAAGATGTCACAGAATATCTGATTCTAGACCCTTGTTCAGGTAATTATTTATAACAAGCACAGGTGTTTGTTGCCCTGAGTGATCCTGGATTTAAACAGAAGCCTAAATGTGCTTGTTATCCACTGCTCAAAATATCCTGTTGTTTTACTGCCCTATTTCCACTGAAAAAGGCTTTTAGGAAAAGACCTGGGAAATGACAGAGGTTTGGAGGGCAGCAGCAATCCCCTGGAGTGAGGAGGAAACCAGAGGTAACTCACAACCCTCCTTCAGCTGAACTCACAGGCAGTAAGTACTGAGTCAGGAGCCTGAGACAGGGCAGCAATCCTGACTGCACATGCCTTGTTCAGGAGTTTTAAAGGAATGGGATCTGAATCAGCAATATGCTGATCTTCCTCTTCATGACACCAGGAGTAGGCAGCCTGATGAAAGCACAGCACAGGCATCAGAAAAAGAACTTGCAGAGTGCAGAGGGTGTAGAAGAAAAGCTGGTCTTCCCATAATTGTGTGGCACTCAACCAAATCAGCAGTTTTTCACCTTACTTTCTCTCTCTCTCTCTCTCTCTCTCTCTAAGAATCCTAAACCCCTAACCCTGGGCTCTTGAGACAAAACTTCCCATGAACCTGTTTCAACCCCTTCTCCTCATTCTCTTGTCTCACAGGATGTTTTCCTTTGGACCTGACTTCTCAGCATGACAAGTGTTTCATGCCAGACATCCCAGAGTCCCAGTGTTGGACATGAGGGAGCACAATGGCCCCAGCAGATCCCACAGTGGGGGTGACCAGAGGACTGGGACTGCAGCACGCACAGCACAGCACAGCTCTCCATACAGACACACATTACCTCACAGAAGCCACCAGGCTCTGGGTCAGAATGGTCTGGACAAAATGTGTTTGAGGGTTTTCATTACCAGAAAGTCCTTAGGGGGTGGCAGTGAGCCTTTTATAAACTTTAAAATGATTCAGAGCTCAAATCTGCTCAGACACTAGAAGCTTGTTTCAACATCAATTTAGCTTTGCTTGCCAGAGCTTGCTGTCTCTAAAAGCTGATCTGTCTTCTAATTTCTTTCTCTGTTTGGAAAGAAAACCCTTAAAAAAATGCTGTGGTCAACTGAAGTGGGCAAAGGCCAAATTCAAACTTATGAAATCCTGGTAAATACTGAACATTTGACGTATTTAAAAAATTCACTTCTAAAGTTCTGAGAAAATGTCTTCTTCCCAAAAAAATAGCACTACGTACTTAAGGAATGAACACATGACAGCTCTTTTTAACTGAACTTGTTTGCCCACTGGATAAAAGAAAAGTAGTTGTCAGAAGAGAATGAAACTTCAAATCCTTCCCTCTGTATGGTGTCCTCAGTAAATCTGGTATAAAAATTACATAAGCCAAAAGTGCTGGTTCTTGCTTCAGCTTTTGATTCTTCTATTAAGGTATAGCTTGAATTTGCTTGTGAAACACTGAAATACTGTAGTGAAAAGACCATGACATCTATTAATACATGAGAAATACTAAAGCAGGCAGATATTTTCTATTAGTTTTTCCTTCTGACAGTCTAAACCAGGTATTTAAAAAGTAAACAAAGTATTTCTCTTGAGACCTCTCTGTACTGTGTGACCGAATTCTAAGAGAAGGGGTAGTGGCTAAGCTGGGTGCTGAAGTACCCATCACTTTGTTCTCTCCAAGCAACAGAGCCCCAGGTCTACACAGGCTCTGAAAAAAAATTATAAATACCTGATTCTTCCCTGACAGAGCTATTGTTTTGGTTTGTTTAGTTTGTCAATTATTTTCTACCAGTAATTTATTTATACGTATTTTAATCAGCATTACGCAGCCTTCTACACGAGTCCAAAAGCTTTCCTGAAAAATAAAGAGAAAAATTATCTGGGCCTTGGAAACAATCAGGTAAAAACCAGCAAGAAGTAACAGCAAAGTTGTTACCTCGTGCAGTGTATCCTCCAATGACATAGATCTTGCCCTTGCATTCACAAGCTGAGAATTCTGCAAGAGGGTTTGGCATGGACGCCACGAAATTCCACCAGTCATTCTCTGGATTGTAGCACTCCACGTTGGAAAGAGACTGGCCACCAATGGCATAGAGCTTTCCACTGACAGCCAGGAGCTTGAAGTTGGACCTGAAAAAACAGATTGCAGCACTGAAACGAGGTCCATCCACGTACAGAAATACAGAGGAAAGTTCTTCCTCCCCGAGCTCTGACACACCCATCACCACTCCGTTTGCTCCACCACTTGAGGTATCTGCAGCATGTGAACTCTTCTGTGCAAGGCCAAAATGCTGTAACTACACTGCACTTACTCAGGACAGTAACCAGTGACAGTCTGAATGTTATTGATGATGCTGCTGAGACTGAGGAATATTTCATTTTGTATTTCAGTCAGTGCCAGTTCAGCTCTAGATGTTCAGTTAACCAATGTGCTCGTTTTATCAGGCTTTGAGCAACGTGCCATTGGTAGAGAAAAATGCATTATGTGGAAGGACACAGCACTTACACAGTGAAAGATGTAATTTCAGTTACAACTGCATAAATTTCAAACAAGACTTGATGATGCCAACGAATGCATACTTGTTTTAGGCTGCATTATGGAATCTCCTTAATAACCCTAAAAATAAGCAATTTAAAGTGGAACACATTGAATCGTGTCCTGAAAAAGAAAGAAGAGAGAATCTTCTGTACCCTATTCACCATTAAACTACTAAATACATCCTCTGAAGGAAGGATACATCCTCTATCTTGCTTATAGTAAATTATGTTCTACTTATAGCCGAACAAAAATTGCACCCCATGAGCAATACCCTTCAAACTGGTAATTTATTTCTTAGTCTGTTCCACTGTACTCTCAAAATTCACACACGGCAAAGGGCAGCTTCCTAATTCCTGAAGCATGAGAAGTCTCCTATCTCACACCCTGAAGGTAATTCAGACAGAAAAAAAAGGTCTATGGGTATTAAAGGTGCAGGTCTGGAGGAAGAAACTGGAGGATGTGAAGATAGAATTCTCATATGTAGCTCTTCCTTCCAGCTAGGGAAGCTGGTCTAACAAAGGATGAGCTCTTCCTCTCCCCAGGAACAGTCTTACTGCCTGGAAAGGTTGTTTCTTCTCTTCTGCTGAGCCAATTGAGATTTTACCATGAGTATCCCAATTAACTGGATGTGTGGCAGTCCCTGGAGTGCACCAGCTCAGTGCAAACGGGGAACTGTGTCATGTCTGTAAAACTGAAATGATGTTTCAGGGAGTTCCACCCTGCAGGAATCCAGCATTCAAAACCTACTGGTAAGTACTTTTGCAGGGTTTTGTCTGGACAAAATGAACCCTGCCTAGCTGCAGACTGCCCTGCAACTTCTTTTTATTGCATGTGTTTGGAAAAAGGATTTGTTGCCAGATGGAATCACTTTGTTCTTGTCAGCTTGATACAGCTTTGGAAACTAAAATGCTCCTTTGAAGGAATTAATTGCTTTTTACTCTTTTTTTTTTCCCCTGACATTTACGATTAGGTCAGTGTGTTCATATTCCCTCAATTGCAATTATGCTTTCCATTTTAGAGAATCCAGAATAACATGGCAATCAAAAGCAGGTATGAAATGAAGATAACTACTAGCAAAACATTATGATTTTGAAAGCGATATACCTATTGTAAAAGTTAGGACAGAAAAAAGATTTCCACAAATTAACAGAGGGGCAAAATCACTGGGAAAATTATCTATTGAAACACAAACAGCACAACTTTTGGCTTTAAATATTCTAAAAGGAGTCCACAGACCTTTCTGTCAGTCATTTAACCACTTCCAAACACTTGTTAATATGGATGACATTCAGTGGAGGCATCTCAGATTTATGGAATTCATTAACAATAAGGTTCATTTAACTCAAAAGTAGCTGCAAGTATCCATCAGCACACTTTATATGAAGTTTGGACAATGGCTCAATATGTTATGAAAAACTTCTGCCATTCACCTTTCCATGCCAGTAACAGCAGGTGGCTTTATGGAGAGTGAACATTAGGAAATATTCAGTGTGTTTTTACTCTCTTTTAATGTGTTGGAGCAGCTGGAAACAAGGAAAGCAAACACTGAGCAGGGAGCCAGCTCTCCACAACCAACGACTGTGCTGTGGACTACAGCCTGGAAACAGCAGGGTCAAATCCATCAGATTCAACCACGACAGAACTCCACTCGCACCTGCGACCTGTCTAAACCTGAGGGATCAAGACGTACTTTCCAAAAGCCAGGCCTACTGGGTCCCTTCTTGCTGTGACAAGCTGAGGTAAGAGCTGCCTTCTGCTGCCCCCACTCACTCTGAACAGGACCCCAGGAACAGCAGCGAGTGGGAGCTGTGGGGTTTCACCTCGCTCCAAATCCATTCTTCACTCAGTAAAGGGCAAAACGCCGCGCGCAGGAAGGAAGGAAAATGTAACACGAATGCAAAGGAGCTGGAGGTCAGAGAGGCTTTCTGCACACAGGACAACATTCCACAGCTTCCCAAAACCCCACAGTGGCTCTGGATTGTGCTGGGTGTATCAGGAGGTCGTGGTGGCTGTGGCTATAAGGGATCAGCACATATGGCTTTTCTTCACTGACAATCTCCCTTACTGTACCTCAAAAAAAGAGTTAGCCCAGATACTGGGGAGGGCTTTCTGATCAGAGGGGTGGCTAAACATGGGAACAAGACACCTGGGAGGAGGATTCCAAGGTAGGTTGGAATCTACTGCTGGAGGATTTCAGGTGCAAGTTAAACGTGTATTTATTTGCAAGGTAGCTTTGGTCTTGCTGCAGAACACCAGCCTTGGATTAACCAACATTATTTCTTTCCACCAACTGAACAACTTAACTTTAAAATTTCTCAAAAATTAGATGACTTCTTAAATGCAGAGATAAAGCACTTGCAACAGTGACAAGAAATCACAGTTACGGAGCAATTCCAAAGTGTTTTACATGTAAATTTTCAAAGAGTTACTTCTTTTTTCCTTTTTTTTGTATTTCTCACGTGAGTCTGCAGAGTACACTGCAGCCAACATTTGGCTCTGGATGTGTGCAGTACATTTGTGATAAGTAAGGTACAGATGGTCGTAACTTAAAAATTTCTGAAGTCCATTTTCTTCTAGCACAGAGGAGTTTTGAGTGAATTATAAAAGTACAAAATGAGGAAGGAGAGGGTCTCCTAAACAAGTAGCATTCCCCAAAAGCATCATTTCCTATATTCCTGTAAGAGTCCTCCGAGTGGCAGTGGTTCAGGCACAGATTGCTCACAAAAATCATGTTCCATGTGCACGTGCATTAATTCCAGCCTGGGGCTTACATAGCTCTTCCAGGCTTAGAAGATTTACCTGCCCTGAGTAAGAAGGTTCTGAAGGAAAACAGAAGTGGAATATACAGCCCTAACTGGCACATGCAGTAGAAATCCTATTATTTTTAAACAGCAAATTTCAACAGACAGTGTTCACTTAAAAAAAAAAAAAAAGGTTTGGAAAGGTATTCAAGGACAGCACTGCAACAGTGCCCTATGCACTTTGTTACCTTCTTGACTCTGAAGACCACAAGTGATCTTGGGCAACACAAACATGGAGCTGTTTCTATTAAAAAGTTCAGGTCATTCTCTCTCTTGAGAATTCCAAGTACAGAAACACCTCTAGAATGAAAAGGTCTAGAAAACATGATCTGTTGTGGACTATTTGTGATGAGCACTGAATTTAGTACTCAGACGATGAGAAATTCCAAAAGCATGTCACTTCCTCTTTGAGCCTGAGCACGATTTTAGCTCCCTTGGGTATGCATAAATTGGGAATAACACTCTCTGAAGCTCCTGGGGGCATCACAAGAACATTATACTGGAGCTGCCTACTGTGAAAAAGTTTGAAACTGAAGTGTTAAGACCTGCAGACCTAAAAAGAAAGCCAGCAGTGAAGAGCCAAACCAGGATGGCTACTAAACATTCAGGGTGCTTTTGTCTTCTACTTAGAAGTAAGTTAGGAGTGTTTCATCTAAGCATGTAGAAAGGATCTGAGCATCCTGGGAGTCTCCATTACAGCAATGGAAATAATTAATGATAAAAATACCATAGAACCTAAAAGGCCTGTTTAGGGCAGAAAACTCTCATATGAACAGTAGAGCAGGAAAATTATATCCATAACTCCTCAGCCTTCCCTCGAGGCCAACACATGCAGTCACTCATGCAGGACAAATCCAGATCCTCTGCTGCCTGAAGTCAAACCAACTTCAATGGAAACTAGAGCCCTCCCTGAAGGTATGTCGAATTTCACCCACGGGATGTAATTATATCAGCTGACATAAATTCATTTGCCAGACAGTCACATGGCTGCAATTCCTAAGCAGAAGGCTGGGCAACCACGCTGCTTATTTTACTACAACATAACAAACTAAAAATACAATGCCAAGCAAACTGCAGCTCTAATTGCAGCACAGATGTGTGGCAGACAGGCATCAGCACTGGACATGTAGCATGCAAACTCCTCATGTTAAAAACGGCCCTGCTCTTGGCTCCTAGGGCACAGGCCATCCCTCCCTGCCACAAAACACCAAGCAGGTCATCAGGGAGCTGACATGCTATATCAGATAAAAAAGTTGTAATTAACTGCAGAGTTGAGACTCCATGAAGCTGGTAAAATCAGAAATGTGTTTTGTGGAGGGGTCAGCTGAGTTTCCATGAAAAAATGATCCTCCAGTTACTGAGGGAGCAACATCCTCACTTCTTTGCAGGTGTAATTCTGGGTACTTTTCTGGCCTGCAATAACTGCCACGGAATGTAAGAATAGAGTCTATTCCAAAAAATATCCATTTGCCTTCTGCCTTTCTGCAGTAAATGGCCAATGTGAAATTCTATTCTAAGGAACACCTTGCTGTCACCTGTGATGGATCTGAGGATTAAATTGGTGTGGCAACGCCACTGAAAACAGCAATAGGAGAAAATATTCATGTGTTTATTTCAGGTATAATGATTATATATCCTAGCAAAAACAAAAAAAAAGGGCAAGTGTGGGGGAAAAAAGGCTGATCTAGAGTTTGAGTATATGAACTGGAAGGTGCAAAAAAGGCCTTGAAAAGGTATTTTTTAAAAACCCATGCTCCAGAGTCAACACACATAGTAACACCTCTCTTTCTATAGACATCACACAAACAGAACCTTGTGACTTGATCAACGTGGGACTTCTGTGATGAAGTTAATTTCTACAGGAGACACTGTGGGCTAACCCCATTCTCCTTTTCAAGAGAGGCCAAGTGCTCCCAACCCCGATCACACAGCTCCTGCTGTCAAATGAAGCCAGCTAAAACATCTCAGCTCCCCAGGCACCTCAGGGAACTCTGCTGCAGGCTCAGCCTCTCAGAAATAGGTCTGTAAGAAAAGGTGTTTGTAGTGTTTAAAAGCCAAACATTCATTTTACAGATGAAACTTTTCCCAGCGGCATTCCAAGCAGTCAGAAACACTGAGAAAAATGGTTTCTGATCAGTTGTGATGGCTGATTAGAGAAGTGATTATTTCAGTAAAATTCTCATACTACAAGAAGTGGGGGGAAAAAAAAGGTGAAATAGGAAAGATTGAATTTTAGGTCTAATCTCTGTTTTGAACGGGTTTAGGAGGCAAAAGCTAAACAGAGCCAGGAGTAGAGACTGAAGTTTAACCCAAATATAAAGCATTTGTGCCAATGGCTTGGGTCTCTGTGCATGTTCTTCCAATTCACTGGATAGAGAAAATGATTTCCATTCTACAGTGAATTTTGGCCTCCTTACTTTTTCAGAGAGAAAAGATAAAATTTAAAATAATTTTACTAAAATGGAAACAAAGAGGAAATTCATGTTGGAAACAAAGCCAGTTTGTTTCAGTGAAATGAAAGTCTTTGTTTTTATAACTCCAAAGCGTGGTTAAGGTAGAGGAGCCACAGCCTTGGCCAGGGAGAAGGCCTCTCTTCTTGGGCCCTCCTGAAGGCTAGGTCTTTATTACTCTTTCAAGTATAAATTACACAAGTGTTTCTGAATGCAAACTAAAACATCAATGTGTAATAAATGGTTCAAAAGAATAACGGTAAAAAAGAAAAACTGTCAAAACGATGAATGATTCCCAGATCCAAATATTCACATCAAGTGAGAAATTTCTCACTCTCGTCCTGACATTTTTCTGGTATTTCACTGAAGTGCAGGCCTACAAAGCATTCAGATTTTTAAAAAAGTACAAACCATTGGGCAACTGCTGCAATGGTTCTGGCCATGTCCAACTCTGGTATAGTCTGTACGTCCCCACTAAGAGCAGGAAAACTTGTGACATACTTATCTGGAGTTGCAATACACCAGAAAGCAAGCAGGAAAGGAATTTTCTCGTTGGGTTAGTTCGGTGGTTCAGAGCACGGACAGGTCCCTAAGGCTG
Source organism: Phainopepla nitens (assembly GCA_013400175.1). NCBI lineage: Eukaryota > Metazoa > Chordata > Aves > Passeriformes > Bombycillidae > Phainopepla > Phainopepla nitens. The sequence goes on along the minus strand of VXBQ01006211.1, from coordinate 31,025 downwards.
AGCCAGGGCCATGTGGCTCAACAGGACCCGTCTCAACACCAGACAGGGACACACGTGTACCCCAGGGAGCAGGGGTTACCTCTTCTGGTTCATGGAGGCCAGCTGGCTCCACTCGTTCAGGCACGGGTTGTAGCAGTGCGCGGCCGAGATCTCCTGGCTGGTGATGCGGTAGCCGCCGACGATGAACAGGTAATTGTCCAGCGTGGCCGAGCCGTAGCCGCGGACGCTCACCAGGTCGGCGGGCAGGTTGTTGGCCAGCGGCAGCCACCGCCGCGCCTCCTCGTCGTACCGGAGCATGGCCCAGGGCGCGTCCCCCGCGGGGTGGCAGCCGGCGGGCAGCCCCGGCGGGCAGGCGCCCATGAAGTCCCCGAGCAGCAGCAGGGTGGCCGTGCCCCTCATGCGCCGCTCCCGCAGCTGCTGCTGCAGCGCCGGGGGCAGCAGGAGGTGCGGGCGGGCGTCGGGCCTGCGCAGCACCTGGTGGTAGTGCGCGGCCATGAAGTCCAGGCAGGCGTCGTGCAGGTCCTGCAGGCCGTACACCTGCGCCAGGCGGTGCAGCTCGAAGCAGTTGCCCAGCCGCACCTGCGACAGCAGCAGCCGCAGCAGGGGCGTGACCTGCAGGTAGGACGCGGCCTCCACCAGCTCCTCCAGCAGCGGCGGCTCCTCCTCGCCGCCCTCCTCCTGCTCCAGCCTGGCCAGGCAGGATGTGTTGATGAAGTCCAGCACCAGCTCCAGCCCCAGGGCGCTCAGCCCCCCGCGCAGCAGCTGCTCCTCCTGGCCCTGCCCTGCCTCCCGCATTCCCGAGCGGTAGAGCGCTCGGAAATAGTCGCTCTGCTCGATCAGCTTCCTCTTGCACACCGGGTAGCACTTGTCCCCCAGCCGGATCTGCACCACCTCCTCCCCGGCACCGGCCCCATCCCCTGCTTCCCCTT
>VXBQ01006211.1:0-30090 GCA_013400175.1 Phainopepla nitens | reverse complement strand
AGCAAGGAGTGACAAGGGGAAGCAGAAGAAAAAAAAAAAAAAACACCAAAAAAAAACCAACATAAAAAAACCCAACGGCACACAGGGAGGAAAGAGAAAAAAAGCCCGAAAAAGGCAATGTTGAGCGCTCCGGCGCTGCCCGCCGGGGGGGCCGTCAGGGCATCCCCTGGGCCCAGCCAGGGTGGGTGTCAGGGACACGGTGGAAAGGCCGATGCTGGGTTCCAGGGCACAGCCCAGAGGCGCAGCGATCCCCCCTGGTGCTCCCCTCTCCTGATTTGGGCCGGGATCGCAGCTGCAGGCGCAGCTCTAACCCCTTGCCATAAATGTACCGCTGCATCCCTGGCGAGAGGCAGCATTCCCGAGCCACAGCGCAGGGAAAGAGCAGCGTGTGTGCCTGGATCCAGGCACGGGCACAGCGGAGGAGGAGCGGCACAGCCAGCCCGGTGCCATCGCGTCCCTTCCCGAGCTGAATCCCCCCGGGCTCGGCAGAGCAGCAGTGAGACTCGGGAATGGCAAGTGCGATCCATGGCTCTGCTCTGACCCTCCTGGTTCCCTGCGTGTCCCAGCCCCTGGTTTGCCCTGTGGAGACACTGCATAACCTGTTCTGCTGCTCCATTTTTTCTGTTTAAACTAAGCTCCTTTGAGTGAGGTACGCACGAGGGTCCTCAGTTTGTTTGACGTGAACAAGGAAAGAGCAAATTAACAACTAAACATCTTGGGCAAGGGTAAAATGACAGATTTGCTGTTTGCCTTGTTACATTCTTCAAACACAATAACAGTCCTTCATTTTAAAAAATCCTACTACCTGCTGAAACAGATGAGGTCTGCCATGCCTGTATTCTTATATGCTGATACTTACTATAAAGATGCTTAAAATATTTTTTTTTATCTTTATAAAGATATTTCTGTCGAATATTGCAGACCGTAGAAAATCTTTCCCTTTAGCAGTAGTGTGACTCATGTCCAGTTTGTGCAGCTTGCTTAGTTTTCAGACAACTCCCTATTTTCACTTCTCAGAAGGGATTTTCCCCCCGCCCCCATTAAAACATTTCTATGGTATTAGTCTGTTTTGTGGGTTTTTTTCCCCTCTCTTTTAAGGAAGACAGGGTTGTTTACTTTTTAGCATTTCCTCTATGAAATGATCATTATCCTTTGATTGCTTTGTTGATCTTCAGCTTCTTAACTCTGGCCCACAGAGATGACACAAATGTCAGTCTTGGTTACAGGTGTTCTTTTCTGCTGACTTTTATCAAAGCATTCTTTGAGCTGAGGTAGATTTCTGCGCACATTTGTTTTCCACGTCACTTCAAAGCATCTTCATAATCTTGCTTTTGAGAGGCCCATTTCATGTTCTGAAATCCTGTTATATAGGATCTCAACCAGACCCAAAGTGGTCTTTTCAGCAGCCTTCACTAGCTGAGTCATCATCACCTCTCACCTTCTCTTTCCTACTAATGTAGGAATTGCTTGGTTTGTGTTCCTCTTTCAGTCTTCCTTATTATTTAATTAATATTCAAATTCCACTTTCCTGGCATCTGTTCTTAATGAAGCAGCACAACATGTTGCTTTTTGAGTTTCTTACACCTAGTTGAAGTTTAAGTAAAAGCACTCAGCTGTGTTTTTCTCTGCTTCAGGTTCAGCCTTCAAAAGATTATCACACACAAGTGTGTCACCTCCTCAGAAGGAGTCCAACCCTTAATTCCTTCTTCTCCTTTAATTCCCACAGGCAGGCATTTCAAGCAATTGCAATCATTATTACTGCTGAGGAAAACAGATCTCATGTTTGGCATGGCCAGCAAGCTGTCCTGTTGTAACACAGCAGGATTGCCATCTTTAGACATCTGCTTTAGAATCTCTTATGTTTCATGGATTTGAAAGTTAGCTCCTAATTGGTGAATGCTTTTTTCCATGTAGTCAGTTATGGTAAGTTCAGCCTCAAAGTGTTGACACCACAGCCTGGGTGGATGGAATGTTTCTTCCCTGGCCACATGTTGCCAGATGAGCCTATGCCTGCCACTCTGCCTGGGATTTTCAGTCCTTCTTCCTCACAGCCCATGAGCTTTGTTAATGAGCTGGATCAGTTCTGGCACGTACTAGAGTTTTATGCCTGCCAGCAAACTTTCGAGGGCACTGACTCCCAGGAGCTCTCACACGCCCAAGGGGTCAGCAGTACTGAGCAGCCACTTTTCCAAAAAGCCTGCTTACTTTCCCAGTTGTTTTTACTGGGCTGATTGTCATCTCTCTGCTTTTTCCAGGCTCAGGTCTGGGCAGTTGTGCTAAGCCAGAGTGTGCTGACAGGGCAGGCCCCTTGTTTTCTACTGCATTCACCAGTCAACCTGTGTGATGTGCTTATAGAGTACTCACACTGCAAATGCACCAAGGCAAGGGCTACTCTTTTGTTCCACTTTTGTGGAGATAATTTTGTCTGTCTTCCAATCTACTGCTATACTGGTTTATTCTAAAATCAATAATACATGTTATACTGGAATCAAAGAAAAGGCTTTGCTGTTTCACCAGCAATCATCTTGGTTGTACCTTAAGTGAATAAGAAATGTATTTTCCAGAGTTGGAACTCTATTTCTAGAGCTACAAAGCCAAAATGTGTAGTTCAGAGCCATTAAAGATTTGCATGACCTTTGAAACAAATATGAAGGACTATCATATGAAAATCTATAATCCTCCAAGACCATGCTGAAGCATCAAACATGAAAACAATCATGGTAGATGTTAAATGAGTTTATGATAAAAGAACATGTCCTGAAGAAAAAGACACTCAGAGAGGAAGACAAAGGTAACTTTGCTCAGCATTTCAATACCTGTCTTCTAGACTTTGGCTCCTGGGGCAAAGTCTTCAAGCTGTTTTAGACAGTTCAGGCCTCTCTTTACAGCACCTGAGAGACATATTGATACCAAGAAAAAGGCTTCTCAAGTGCCAACAAAGGGACTGTGCAGACACCAGAGAGTGTCAGTAAAGGCTCTCTTGCTCCAGGGTTGTGTTGGCATTTGTGCTACATGATTTTTCCCTGTGTTGGCTGCCTGAACTATTTCCTTGTAGTTAATGTCTGAATTACTTCCAAGGCTGAGGAGAGATCTCTTTTCTTTTAAAAAGATGTGGAAATGGAAGGAGCTTTTTTCATACAGCAACTCCATTGTAACAGACCATTCAGCCATGACACAGAGAATTTGAGCCTTTCTCTGCCTGAGCACACATTTCTGTAGCCCTCTGACCTTCCCAGCATAGCAAAAGCAAGGAACCACAGAGACTCGGGAGGAATTACTGCTACAAAGACAAGAAAAGCAAAGCTAGAGAGACACTGGATAATATTTACCAGAGAGTAACACTGACCTGAATGCTCTGAGGAAAGGATCACACTGAGTAAAAAAAAAAAAAAACAGTGGAAAATTGAATTCCTTTCAGCCTTATTAGTCTAAAATGTGAACTGGGACTGAATCTGGGGATATTTAAAGTATCCATGCTATCTAATATAAAATACAAAGTGCTACATTCTGCCCTCTCAGTCGCCAGAGAATTGTACTGCACTTCCAGGGAACTGTGCATTGAGTAATGGGGGAATTGCTCAAGACAGGAATTGGTCTTTTGGAAAGGATTTGCCAACTGCTGCCATTGTTCAGTATTTTCCCTGTCACAGGATACAAAGTAAGCATCTATGGCACACAGGAATTATCCTGCAGTATTTCAGCATTAAAAATTTCTGTGTTCTAAAGAATCTTGGCATTTCTGAGAGGAACTGACCAGAGCATTTATTTACTTCAGCTGAACTCTAGCATTTTTGAAGGATGACCTGCTAAATAAAGGTAATTTCTCTTTTCAGATTCGCAGCCAAACAAAGCACTTCTGACCCAGTGCCATTAGCGGTGCTATTTAAAAAAAAAAAAAAAAAAGGAAAAAAAGCACTCTTATTTCTAATAGCACTTGCGCAGACATAATTCCCTAATATTTTCTGTTTATTTTTTCTGCTTTTAATGGGCCATTTATTTATTCCTTGCAATAAAGGTATGTTGCAGCACTACTGAAAAGACATCGGAGTGACATGTTTTTTGAAAGCAGATTGTTTATTATCAAGTGCATATTAGTCACGACCGAGTGATTAATCTAAAGTGTGTGTGTGCTCCTGAGCTCACTCCGGGCAGCAAAAAGGCTGTCCCAAGAGTCTGTGTGTGGTGGCCATTCTCTGTGGATCATGAGCAAGTTCAGGCACCAGACAGCAGAGTGGAGGAGGAAGTGTAAATCCTTGCAGTGGCCTTCAGCCTGGTCCATTTTTTACACCACAGACCCAGCAAGGAATTTTCTTGAAACTCCCTCAGGTGAAATGAATGTTCCCTGACAAAACCTGAATGGGGGTCAGGCTGCTGGAGTGCTCTGCCTGCTGCTGTACCTCCTGTTAGGGATGTTTGCTCTGCACAAATGCATTCTGCATCCACAGCCAGGAATTTCTTGTGCAGCTGTGCCTGGGTGCTTTTTAAACGGCAGATATTTTTGAATCCTGGTGCAGACAGGCAGAGCTGAATTTTAGTACATAATAACTAGGTAAGATGAATGGTAATCCACATGGAAGACTTCCACTCAGTATCCAGCTCTGTGAAATTCACCACAAGATTGAAACTCCATCCCCTTTGCCTAGTTCAATTTCTGCCATAAATCAGCATCTGTTCGTTAGTGTTTGCTAAACATTGTGCCTTTTGTCATAAAACTTGGCTCAAGTTAATCTGCAATGCCACTAGATATATATTTGTATAAATCTAATCTGGCTAAGACTTGTGTTGCTCTTTGCTTGAACACACAGATCCCAGCCTTGGTGCAGAGTTTGGCCAGAATTAGTCTGAAGCCAAGCTCCAAGAGAATCTCAGGGCCTGGCAACCCTTGGAAACAAGGGTTTAAAAAAATGTTTGCTTGAAGCCCCAGGAAAAGAAACTGTAATATTTCACCTCTTTTTGCCATGTTGCTGGGATGGGACTGAAACCAGAATCTTTGGATCCAATTGTCCCTAACCTCGGAGAAGGTCAGAGTCATTAAAAATGTGATACATTGCTCCAAACCAAAACCTGACCACTAACAGCTGTTTTTGACAAAACAGTTCTCTCAAAAAATCCTGTTTTGTTTGACTTTCAATATTTTGCAAGAGTGTTTTGATTTCCAGGAAAATTTTAAAGGAGAAAGAAAGCAAGAGCATTATTTGAACAGCATCAAAGTCTTGGTTTGATTTTTTTCCACATATTTACATTTCATTATTTCATGATTCATTACATTAGCCTTTTATAACTTTTTTACTTTAACAGAATTACAGTAACATACTCTGAAATTATCAATATACTTGGCTTTCTTAAAACTTTGACCTTACCACTACTGTAATAAAGGGAAAATGCATATGCATATCTCAGAAAAATGAGATAAAGATGATTTTAACACAGGCCTGAAATTCAGTTTACTTATGTGGAGCACAACACAGGCAGGGAACTTCATGCTGATGTCACATGGGATTATACTGCACATTTCATTAAATTCATTACTGATATTACAGGAGGACTTGAGCAGGTTCATACCTCACCTGGGAAACTGCTTGGGTCTCACTTCCCAGCTTGTCACCTTCCAACCGCTCTGTCACACAATACCTGGAGAAGAGAAAGATTCAGTGTAACCCATTGTGGCCTTCCCGTGCCTGAGGGGAGCCACAGGAAAGATGGAGAGAGACTCTTGACAAAGGCCTGAAGTGACAGGACAAGGGGCAATGGCTTCACACTGACACAGAGCAGGGTTAGATTGGGTTTCAGGAAGAAATTGCTCCCTGTGAGGGTGCTGAGGCCCTGGCACAGATTGCCCAGAGAAGCTGTGGCTGCCCCATCCCTGGAAGTCTCCAAGGCCAGGCTGGATGGGGCTCTGAGCAACCTGGGCTAGTGGAAGGTGTCCCTGCCCATGGCAGGAGAGTGGAAATAGGTAAGCTTTGAGGTTCCTTCCAACTCAAACCATTCCACAATTCTACAACTAAATAGACCCTTTCTGGTCTTTACATATTCAGAGTGACAGAACCATATATTCCATAAAAACTAACTATGGTTCCAAAAATCAAGACATGTCTGTTACTTCATAAGGAAAAAGCGTCTGCTTTTGTTTCTGTTTGGCAAAAAAAGAGTTAATGCCTGATGATGAATCCTTTGTGCTGGGAAGCTCCTGGATTGTGCCATTCTCACTGCTAGCCCAGGTGGGAAACTTCAGGGACTGCTTCTGATTATAAGAAGGATCATGAAAAAGATCACTTTGTTCCAGCATGGCAGGTCCATTTATATCTCTTCTACTGAAAGGCCTGCAAAAACATTCATATTCTCACAGGGAACAGGCCCTTCTGCCTTTTTGTTTTCCAGGAGGAAATGTGAGGAGTTGGATGAAAGGAGTTCCTAAATAACATGAAGTGCTGCTCTGGTACTGGCCACAGACTCCCCTGTAGCAGTGACAGCCTCCTGGTCCCTCTTTGCAGAGCACATGGAAAATCAGCTGCTGGTTTGCAGGTAAGACGTGGGGATTTCCTTCTTGCAAAATGTCTGTGAATTAAAATTTCAGCACTAATTTACATTTCTCATTGAAAAGCCAAAGTGAAATTAAGGGGAAGCTGGCAGAAGATGGATAAACGTAATAGAAGTTTCCTGTTTTTAAAGGAAATTTCCTAAAGCAGACATTTATTTACCTGTTTCAATCGCTTTATCTTTCACTAAAAAGAAAGTTTCCCTGCAGCTATTTCTACCCTTAAAATTTATTCAGGAAAAGAGGAGGAGGAAAGAACACTTTTAATCTCGTTGTTAAGTGCTTCCCCAAGTTATTCAGAGTCGTCCAGGTTTGTCTTCTCGGAGATACAGGAAGAGTAGGAGTGAGGAAAGCAATCAGAAATCAGCATTTTTGCACACAAATGATACAGAACAAAACAGATGTGAAATCCATACTAAATACAGGATGTAATTCCAAAATACAGGCATATCTTTCAAAATTTTGAGTGTGTTCCAAAATCAAGTGATATCTTGGGATATTTGGAAAGCTGAAGCAAATATTTTAAAAAATACACTGTCAGTAGCGCTTGTGGCAATGGTAGATAAATATCTAAAAGCTTTCCTGTGCGCTCCACTGAGTGCAAACTATCAGGTATTTCAAAATGTATTTAAGGTTTTAAGTGCTGATTATCACAGAGATGAAAATATCAAACTACCAAAACTAAATGAAACAACACAAGTGCCAAGAGCTGCTTTTCAGGATGGAGGCTTGAAGAATTACCCACTTACCCTCTTTCTAACAGTTTAGTTCTCGTATTCCCCACAACAGACATTTATTTGGAATCCTCCTAATTATAGTTCCAAGGAATAAAATAATGCCTTGGCCTTGCTGTTTGATCAACAGGGGTTAACCTGCTCTGGGCTTTTTTATCTTCCAGTGAGCTGTGTAAGGAACAAAATATTACACCTGTCAGTTCATTTCCAAATTGGAGGCCTAGTTCTGCAAAAACAAACATCATCTGTAATGACTAAAGAATTAAAATGAGTTTGAGGCTCTCCCCACTCCATGTAACTGATCTATATACTTCATGTGGAAAGGAGGAAATTCCTTGATTCTAATCTCTAAGGGTAAAAACACAGTGTAAAATATTCTTCTATATTGAACACCCAATTTTTCTTACAGACCATACTTCTACCTAACTCTCTCAACTGCACTATATAGTTCATTTGGTTTAAATCAACTTGTGTATTGTAACATTCCAAAGGCTTTCTGCATGAAAAGTGTAACATGGGAAGCGGGGATCAGACTTGGTCCTATTAAGAAATAAAACCAGGGAGTTTCAGGTTTCAGACCAGGTGCTTGAAAAATCATCTCCCTGTATGTCAGCTGTGTTTTCTTTCTGACAGGCCTTTTCCCAGCAGAAAACTTTGTATGGGCTGCTCAATATTCTTAAACTTATCTGGGGGAGAATGTGCTTATAGCTTGACTGGAGGTTCCAGCCCTCTCCAGTCATAGAGGGTTCATCTGGTTCTAGATCTTTGCAAATAAAATTGTGTTTTTCTTGCAATCAAAACAGTGTAGAAAGGGGAACAGATCCCCACCTCCTCCTCTGGCTGGAGGTTCATTTCTTAGCAAAGAAGGCAAATTTCTGCAGTCACCACATAACTCAAAGTGTTCAGCTCCTAGACAGAGCTGTTTGTCTGTGCTGAGTGTAACAGCGTTCCTGAACAAAGTGAGGTGGGACAGTGTGCTGAGTTTGCTATTATTCACCAAATCTGAAGGCTGCCTGCATGGTTTGGTCTGAGGACAAGAGACACAAAGAGGGGACCACAGAAACAAGTTCTCTGAATGACTAAGAACAACCTGTCCCTTTTGTGTCTCAAAACCCATCTCCAAATAATTAAGTTAGAGAACAGCAATAATAACTCTTATAATCTTCTGTAGCTCATTAAATGCCTGCTTTCTTTCAGCAGCTGCCCGAACAGCACCATGGGCATTGTCTGGAGGAGACCCTGCCCTGGCTCAGGCCCCCGGCAGCCCTGGCAGCATGCTCAGCCCTCCAGGGATGGTGTCTGCAGCGCTGGTGCAGCTTTCCGCGCAGCCCGGGGGCACGGGGGGGCTCCCTGAGGCCCTGCCACGGGGCCATGGCTCTGCTGGCGGCAGCGGCACAAGTGCTGCTGCTCCTGGGCCTGCCTGGGGAGTCGCGGTGCCCGTGCTCGCCCACGGCCTTCTACAAGGACTGCTGGATCCGGCGCTTCGCAGGGCTGCGGGTGGACGTGCGGGAGTCGCGCAGGAGGGGAGCCCGCCTGCTCGGCGCTTACGCAGAGATCTCCCCGCAGCAGTGCAGCAGAAGCTGCTGCCTTCTCAGCAACGGTGAGTGCTTGGGGGCAGGACCGTGGCACACGCTGAACCCCCCGTTTTGGGGAATGTTTATATCAACAGTTCTTCACTGGACGAAGAAATAGAGGGGGTGGAAGGAGGATCTATAAATTTTTTTGAGGCGGGAAAGTAGAGGCACATTGTAACTGTTGCCCTATAGAAAGGAAATTGATAATCTGTATTTTTTCTTTTTTGAAGACTACACTAGGAACACATTAAAATCTTAGAGTCTGCTTTGAAATTTTAGATCTCTGTTACAAAGCTTGAAGGCAGTACCAACATTAAGAGAGTAACTCTTCAGTATTCATCCCTATTTACTGCAGAGAACAACCAGTGACTGTGATTCCAACAGCATTCTCTTCAGGGAGTATGGCACCAGACTAGGACATGGTGAGAGGGAGAGTGAAGGGGACACACAGTTTGTCCTCTGAAATACAAGAACATTCATTTCCTTGGAGAAAGCACTCTCTTATTCCATGTTTATACCATGCAAACCAGGTAACACTAAAGTTATAGCAATAAATAATAGCAGTTATTCAGCTGGCCACCCCTTTTCTCTAGCCTGGTAAGCTCAGGCTCAGAGGAAAAATAAACCAAATCATTGTTTGTCCTAAGCCTTGTACTTTCTCTGTACCACACTGCAGTATTTTAGAAGGATAGATCAATTGCATGTCTGTGGTGCCTAAATTTTCAAAACTCTCCAGACTGGAAAGGGGTTTGGATATGGTTTTGGAGGATAAAAGTGAGGTACCAGTTACTAAAAATAGTCAATGTAAATTTTGATGATATTTTGAATTATGAGCAAAAATATGATCTTCACAACCTGACAGTGACATAAGTAACTTCCAGCAGAAATCCTGGGAATAGTCAAATTCTGTCTTAAATAATGTGAGGTGAGAAAAATTGCATACATTTCAGCAAGGTTGTTCCTATCTCAGCAACAAACTTTTTTTTCATATTCCCCCATATGGGACTGGAAAATTATAGAGATAATAAATGGTGACTCGAAATCTTCTTTTTATAATCGTGTCTAGTCAAACAAAATTTGTTACTATCTTAAAACAGGGACATTAGAGGGCATTTCAAAGGGCTTTAAATCAGTTATTATTTAATGAGACACAGAAGTAGAACTCATATGGTTGTTCTAGTCCAGATGTGTAATAAGAATATAAGTTCTCTTTTGACTTTATGCTCAATCAGTTTGTATGATAATGAGAGAACCACAGGATCTGGTCTCTCTTCCCACAGGATCTGGGCAAATATAATGAAGTTCTGATGTTAAATAACATCAGAACATGGTAAATGCAATGGTCATTCTGCTGAAAAGCTCAACTTTGTTCTTTATGGGTTCCAGTCCCCTGCAATCTAGCAGTGTTCTACCATGGAGCCATTCATGAGAACAGGAACTGCCTGCACATTTCTTGCCCAGCTTTGGAAAGCTGCATTCTAAAGGCCGGAGTTGATGTCATTTTGTACAACATCACAGCAGGTAATTAAGCATTTCATTTATAAAGGCTGAAAACAGAGCAGCTTTAGGAAATGTTGAAATGATACCAGGTCAGCTGCTGAGCTAAATGATCTCCTGGACTAACACACAACCCTAACAAAGATGAAGACTTATCTCCTTTTTCATTAATACACCTACTTCTGAGAATACTTCCCCCCTTTCTTCCACTCAGTGAGAAAGGAGCTTGAAGATACACCCTGCTCTCAAGATTCATGCTCTGAGTACCTCATCAGTACTCTGCTTGCCCAAAATACCCTCCCAGCCCTGAGAGACAGAGAGAAGGCTGCCACTGCCCCACATCCCCAGACCCAAGCAGTAACAAGGCTGAACATTTCTTTTCATTAGGCACGTGCAACATGAGCACACAGGTAACACAGACAAACACATAAAGCAAACACACCAACACAGGGAACACCAAAAGCCTCATCCTGCTTTTTGTGTTACTGGAAATATATAAATATGTATACACATACACACATACATATACACAATGCAAAGTCTCCCAGCATCTGGGCTGAGATGCTCTCAGTCTGCCCAGTCTGGACCTCAGTCTCAACAGTTGCTGTCACTGGGATGTTTGAGCCCCTAGGGTGCAGCCTCCCTCCAGCTGCTGGTGCAGACTGTCACACATACAGAGCTTTCCTGGATTTCCCTACCCTCAGTAGCCTTTCCTCACTTTGGTTCCTTCCCTAAGCATCCCATAGTTAGTCCTGTGCAATCTCAAAATGCACATCCCTTGCATCCCATAAGGTGTCCCATAACCCAAGGCAGTGACACCTCCAATCCAAAAGGGCATTATTTGGTCTCCCTACCCTGCTTGTGTCTCCATGGATCGTTTCTGTGGGTGTGCAGACAAGCTTTTATCAATAAACTAACATTATCCTAATTTAATAGGGATTGATCCAGATCTTCTCATTTTTGAGAAACTGAAATCCCAGGAGCCAAATGCTCACTCCTCAGTGAGTAACTCTGAGAGGCAGCACAGCACAGAGACCCCTGGGTGGGGAAGATGCCAACGTCACAATGCCACCACGTCAGGCTCTCCTCTGCTCCGAGCTCCACCTGCTGCCCCGAGCCACGGCTTACCAGCAAACACTCACACCCCCAGCTGGAGCCTGACAGTGCAGAGAACTGAAGGCACTGCCTATTCCAGGGCAGAAACTTCCCCAGCAGACATTGCTTTTGCCAAGAGGACAAGCAGCAGGTCGGTCAGCAGCTCAGACCAGATTGCACACTCAGCTTTGAGCCCCAGGGCTGCCGAGGTGCTATCCCACGTGCCCACCCCTCCTCGCCTGAACAGCAGCAAGCAGCACCTCAATGAAACCAAGGGCTACAGCGGCAGGAATTCCACCTCGGATAACGAGGCAGCTGCCTGGGAAGCTGCAGCTCTGGGGGTCTGGCTGATCCCTGTTGTCCTCTGCTCCTCTCTCCTCTGCCTGTGCTGTTGCACTGTTGCCCTCACAGCCGGGCGCTGCAGCTGCAGGAGGGGTCACTATAAACCCATAAGGACAAGAACAGCCATGTCCAGACAGCTCATAACATATGCTCCTGTCAGAGGTCATCTGTGAAACACCCTCCTGGCTCTGGAACAAACAGGATTCTGAAAATGCACCCCATACACCAGCTTACTTCTCTCACAGAACCAGTGATAACTTAGTTCAGAATATTTTGGTTATGATTTAATTCTCGGCAGATGAAGCACAACTCCCGGTCTCTTCAGGTAGGAAGCAGTCACTCACAGCTCCCACTGTTTGAGGCATTTTGGTTCATAATCTGATGCAGATTAATGCCTGACAAACACTCTAACACTTTCCCCCAGGTTCCGTGCAGCTGCAGTGTTGGTATGTCTTTGTGGCAAAGAATTATTTAACTGGATGAGAAATCCTGCTATGGTTATCTTCGTGCTTATCTATTTGCTACCAAATGAATAAACATCCCATGTAATGCAGGAATACACAAGTGGCTTATGAAATGGTCTTTTTGTTTGAAATGGTCAGAATGATCATGTTTTCTGCCAGAGAAAGGCTAAATCTAAACTCAGAGATACACTTGGTAAAGAATAAGGTCTGTACCTTTTGATGCCTTTATTCAAGCTAAATTTAGCCATTAAAATTCTGCTTGTGTTCACTTTATAGTCTCAAGTGCTGCCAAGGAGGCAATTCAAACTTCAAGACCTTGCAGCACTACATTCCAAATATTTCTCCAGAAAATCTGGGAATATACTAAAATTATTATTGCTACATAATTGCATGTTGTTTTTAGGATACAGAATTCACATGCAGGTAGCTTCATCTAATTCAGATTAGAAAATTATCTTCTCTTAACCTAAACATTACCCTGTAGTTTCAGCTGGACAATGTGCTTCAGTTTTCTTAGCCTAGGGTTTTGCCAAGCACTACTGAATATTCTGTTATCTTCAATCACAGAGGTATACACAGTTCGTGTTAGAATTAGTTTTTTCATATTAGGCATTTTTATTGGAATACCAATTTATTTTTTATTTTTGAAGACTGGAGAGCACTTAAGAGGTCTTAAGGTCCTTCTCCCTATTCCATAAAGTAACATTTGCAGTTTGAGACAGCAATATGGTAACACAATGCCCCTCACTCATTAATTTATAATGCTGCAAAGAATGCATTTTTTATTTAAGTCATGATTTAATCATGCATCAAGGATAGGGGAAGATGCTTAAATCCATAATGTGTATATTTATGGTCTGTTGCTGAACTTGCAGCCACAAAAGCCTGTCTAGGGAACTCAGAGTATCAGCATGGAAATGAACTGTGAATGTGGGCCATCACCTTTCTCCTCTGTATCATTAAGATTTACTGTTCTCAGATAACTATTACAGAGTTCAGCTGGAAGCTGACAGGTTCTATCATATTGCAATCCCTTCCTTACCTGAGACTTGCACTAATTTCATGTCCCCAAGTTCTTAAGTGTCCATTCCTCCAGTTCAGGCCGAGCTGTGCCCACAGAGCATCTGCTGACAGCAAAATCAGTAGTGCTTCCTCAGTGACCCTCCAGAGCAGCTTGAGCCAAGGAAAAAAAGAAGAAAAACTCATCTTATGGGCTGGATACCATTGTAAGATTTTTTTAAAAATAGAATAAGTCATAGGTAGTTAAACATTTGCTGTCAAAAAGGAGGGTTTTCACCTCCCTTCACTCTCAGGAAAGTAACTTCCTTGCCTGCAGACATTCCTGGTTCCCTGTTTTATCATCTCCAGATTAGTGACTGCAGAGTGCATTTCAGAGCATCCTGATCCTCCCTTGAGTCTTACCCTCAATATGGTGTTCTGGAGAAGAATCATACCATGCAACTGGGACCTCAATTCTCACCAGAAAAAGATACAGGAGACAAAGTGAAAATTCCTATCTGTCCCATTAACAAATGCTTCTGGGACAGCAGGGAATGATTAAAGCAAGATTATGTTCTGAAGAGATTTCTTGGTTTGTTGACAGAGAGAAGAAAAAAAAAATGGCATAAAAAGGGTTATATGAAGCACAATAGCAAAGCTATTTTATTACAGACTAAGAGAGTCACAAAAAAATAAATAAATAAATACATTTTAGGTAAGAGGGAAAGCAAGAAATGGGTAGCAAGATGTTTTGTCCAGAGAGCACATCCCTTTTTAGGCAACTGTCCCTTCATCCCTTCCTTGTGCTTGCAGCAACACTAAGCCCGAAAATAAGGAAAAAAAAAGCCCTCTCTTTGGAATGTCTATATGGGTGATAAAAGGAAAGTTCCCACAGGTGTGCACAGCTCAGTCACTGACATTGTAACATACAAGACACATTAATAAGTGACCAGTGCTAAAGATGTATTTACTGTGCTGCAGAGCTGCTCAATCTCTAACTCTTCAGTTTTCAAACTTCAGCACAGGATTCCAGAGAGATGGATGATGCAAAAGTATTATACAGTAAAATAGAGATGTGTAGTTTACCTCTTAAAAATATGTGCTGTATTTTACATCCTTGAGGTTGCGAAGACTCCTACAGGGGTTAAGATCCGAGGTATTCTGCACAGGCCTAGTGAAATACTGTCACCTTCAAATACAAACAGTTTAGAGGGAGAAGCAGAAAAGCAGAGAGGAACATCCAAGAGCTCAAAATAGCATCCAAGCTGCCTTTTGTCCTGCCCACTGCATTACACAAGTTCTGTACTGTAACACAGAAACCATCAGTAAAAATCACAAGTGTAAGTTTGAGTTTTATCCCAACATTGCTGTTGGCCAGTAGGCATGATCTGTTTTTGGGAGAGACACTTGGTGCTCAGGAGACAGTCACCTTAAATCCTGCCTGTATTACTTGAAACATGGATAGGATGTACATGAGTCAGGCTTGAACACTTCAGAGAGAGCTGGGGAAGGCTGTGCATTTTAGGTTTTCCATCAATTAGCTGTGAAGCTAATGAAAAAAATCAGTTTCCCTTGCTGTGCTGTTCTTTCTACCAGACATTATTATTGGTAAGGTCAAATTGTTGTTTCAGCCATGACTTCCAGAGTTCTGCTTAGGCCCACTCTGTGAAAAGCAGAGGAAAACTGGGATGTCCTCTGCTGCAGAAGATTTTCTCAGGTGCCCACATGTCCAGAGTACAGAAGGAAACTTAAAGGGTTTGGGGTTTCTTAAGACATTTCAGGGCCTTGCTCCTGCCAGCCTTGTACACACCACTGGCTACCTAGGCTGGCTCCTAGGGCAGCCCTTGTGCAGGCACTGACAAAGCTAATTAAGGAAACATTTCTCCTGTGCACATACTAGAACCAAACAGCCTCTGGAACAGAGCCAGGCACAACTCCAGGCACCAGCCACACCATTCTCTGGAGTCAAACTGCACTTCCTCAGGCATTCTGGTTTCATGGCTGTTCAGAGAAGATTTGGAATTACACAGATGTTCCCATTTCAAATGGGAATTTTAAACATTACCCTCATTGTCCCTGGATAAAGGAGCAACCAAACAGCTGAAACTTTCCCCACATTAAGCTTCTCCTAAAACTTCACATTAATACACATCCAAAAGGAAGGACTACTAAAGAACCAAGTCAGTCAGTGCAAAATTGGGATTACAGGACAAACATTTTCAGTCTTAGCTACAGCTCTGGCAAATTCTCATAGGAATTAAAATGCTACATTAAACCCAGTCTCTCAGCATATGAAAACAACCTCGACCTAAGAAGAATCCTTCCTAAACTGACAGTGTTCTGGCAGTGGAAAACAGATCCTCTCCTAGGCTGTGTGCACACAGAGCACACAGTGAGAAATCCTAGCAGGGAGTGAGTCCAGCACACAGAACACTGCAGGAATCAATTCCCCTTAGCTTTCCATGTCCTTATTCTTGCACTGCTTCTTCTCAATGAGCTGCTGGCAGGGTCACATGGGCAGCTTTTCTATAGGTATGCAGAATTCTTAACTCCCTCTGCCCCTTCTAGAGAATGACTTTCTCTCTAAGATGAAATCTTACTAAGACAGGAAGGTATAATAAAAGCAAGAATTATTTTTGCCCTTTCAAGGTTTGGCAGCGGTTTGTTTCTTAATTGTGAGAAGGCAATAAAATTGTGATTCCAGTCTTTTAAGTCAATTTCTTTCAATTACAAATTACCAAATAGAAGACAAACATCCATATAATTCTTTCTCTCTGTGCTACATAGGATGCTACAAACCTTCTTCTTTCCTTGAAAAGCCTGGGTACATTCAAGAGAGAAGTCAGCAGGCCTGAGGGTAACAAGGCTCAGTCTATTCCTATTTATTACAAACCCAACAACTCTCATCATTCTTCCTGTCCCAGGTACTCTGGGATCTTCTCAACAACTGTTGGTTCTTGGTTCACCTTCTCACTACCACCCATTTTCCACCTTATTTTACTTCATTATTTTAGAGACAGGTGCTTTTACATAGGATATTTGTTTGCCCTCACAATAACAACTGAGAACCTCAACTGTCCAAAGTGCTTCAACACCTCTCCAAGTCAGACTACTTAGGCAACATTATCCTCATTTTACACATAGGGAAAAATCTGAATGGCATTTGAAAAGCATTTAGAGCTCTTAATTTTCAGACTTTTAATTAATGGAACTGGAAGCCTAACTAATTTAATTAGTTTTGACATTATTGCTCTAGGTTAAATGCCCAAAGAAGTGTGAGAAATCAGAATGTGATTAAGCAGAGGACAGAAGCAGGATCTCCCATGCTAACAAAACACAGAATAAAACATTCCAATTACCAGTATGAATCCAAACATACTTTATTCAAAGGACAAGATTCATGGACAGGACTTAACTCATCATCAAGTCCCATTTTTTGGTTCAGGTTCTGAATATACATCCATATCATTAAGAAATGCTAACACAGTAGCTGAACACCTCTGTAATGATCAGGTGTACCTGCAGGCTCTGCTCTCACGCTTGTATATTCAGTAGTTTCTTCACAGATTCCTTGTACTGAGACATGTTATTTTCTGTTTCCCCTTCGTTTTTAAGCGCAATGACCGAGTTTCTGTAATTCTTAACCACTTCAGAGGCCAGCAGCTCCTCCTTGGTGACATTGCTGACATTCTCTGAGGCTTTTATTCGAAGCAGTGTGTCCAAGGCGTTTTTCTGAGAGCGACTGTTTTCCCAGATGTACTCTTCCATGTCTTCCTCAGACTTCTCACTCTCCCACTTCTCAGTTTTCTGAAAGAAAATACTCATCTTTACAAACTGCCCAAGACTGAAACAAAGCAACAATAATTTGAAGGGATTGATCTCTCACAGCGATTCCCTGCATTCATGGTGGAGGGTATTTCCTCCTCTAGAGTCCAAGGTTGTAACTCAAGCCTGCAGGAGCAGGCTGAGCTCCTTTCTCCCACTCATCAGGTTCTTTATGTATCTGGCAGGTACAGCTGGGTGAGCCAGAGTGGGAGGAGAAGCTTATGGACTGTACATGATCAATGACTAAAAAGCTTGCTAAAGCAGTCTGGAAGCAGCCACCCAGCTATCATGTCCCTAGCACAGGGCTCTGGTCTGGCTACACTGGCTGGTGGAGGCAAAGTGAGACAGTGCCAGCCAGTAACCCATGATGTGATTCATGAAGGAAAGCAACACCACCAAATCCATTTCTTCTTCTTCCTGCAAAATGAATTGTTCAATAGAATCTCTATCCACAAGGTACTGATCTTTACCTAATTCGTGCTGCAAAATTAGACAGGATCACAAGTTGGGTGCTGACAGAAGACACCATCCCACTGCCTGTAAATATACTTGTTCTGTATCAATTCTGTCTTTCAACATTTCTCCAGCAGGCCTTGAAAGAATCTTTAAGGAATATTTCAAATGTTGTAACCTGCTATTTTTTTATTGTACTTTGATAAATACTGATGCTTCAGTGATATATTTGCATTTTTACTTATTGCAGGCTGTATGTTTGAGTATTTATAATTATTTAGTACTTTACTGATGTAACCAATATGTCATATCTTTATATTACCTCACCTATGTAAGAATCCCAATTTGAAATATTTTGGGTTTAGTTTTGCTATTCATGTTTTTCTTAATTGTTATAAAATCACATCTAAATAAAACTTGCATTTCTCTGGAAATACTTTTAGAGAAACCTTACAGTAAAGCCTTTACATGAAACCAATTTTGTCTTTTTTAAAATCACTGGCCAAAAAAGGCTCTTCAGTAAATTTTTAGCTGTTCTATGCAGAACCAAAAAAACCTCTTGCAAGTCAGGGGAGGAGGGTTTTTTGTTGTTTGGGGTATTTTTTGTTTGTTTTTTTCTTGTCTGGGAAGGAGGTAAGGTGGGGTGTGTGTGTTGGTATTGTTTTTCATTTGTTTATTTAAAGTTTATTCTTTGCACTAAGCATCAAGGCTGCTGCAGTCAAACCACAGTATTCAATAACCTTTAATTAAACCCCAAGATTTTTTTTTCATCCTGCAACTCTTGTGTGCTTGTATTCCTCTATCTGAATTTAAAACACTTTCCCAACTGCTGTGTCCTGCACCTGGTAAATGGCATCTCTTGTCTTTTGAGGTTGAGTCCAAATGTTTAGTCAGAAGCAGCAATTCATACTGCTCAAAGGTTCATATGACTGACATTAAACCCTGGACACAATAAACCACAGGAGTAAAAGGAGCTCATTCAATTTCTAGACGGGAAAAAACAGGAACAAAAGGACATCCTGTAGCCCTGTACTGCTGAAACATTTATGGAACAAGTGGGCACAGTGAAATGTTCCTTCTCTTGTGACAAACCCTGCAATCCAGGGTGGAGATTTAGAGTTTTAAATTAACAGCAGCATCCTGCTTTACACATCCCTTGGATATCTGCAGAATGGCTATCCAAGACATTTCTTCCCCTGAACTCCAACAGGATTTTCAAGCCAAAGCCTCTCTCACAGGGATAGGGTTTCTCAGGAGTAAGGGAATATGGGTATCACTCCTGGTCACTCCCTGGACCAAGCTCATGTCTGAAGTTCAAACAAAAGATCCCTGTGAGGCTTTTAAACACCTCTAAGTCATAGCAGAGACAACAAGGACTAATGACAGTATTACATTTATCTCTTCAGGAAAACTGTTCTCTGCACACAGCAACTCACAGGATTCTGGAGATGCATGCTGATAAACAGATTAAGACTTCCCTACCTCTTCTGAGCAATACAAAGCAAGATTTTAAAGCAACTGTTGAGTATTTCTTTCTTGGAATCCTTCCCAGCAGAATGATGTTGTCAACATGGATTTTAAAATAAAATCTGACACTGTGGTGGGAGGCGAGGCTGAAGGCAGGAAGGATTTGACAGCAGGAGGAGATTTCCAAATCCATTAGTTTTTGCAAACTAACTGTATCCAGTGAAACTTAGGTACCTTTTCAACAGAATTTACTGCAAGAGAGAAGTGACTGTAGAATTATGTGGGCAATTGGAAACATACTCGAGATACACAAACACTGTGAACTCTGAACAGTGGAAATATTACACGTGTTGCAGTCTCAGTTTAAAGTGTTATGAATAAAACTAATAAGGACCATTAATTAAAGTTCAAAAATTAGGTCTTTATCACTCATTTTTTATTAGTTGAATTATTTTTGTCCCCTGCAGATTTAGCATGTTAGTGAACACTGAAGTCTTCAAAATGAGAATAAAACTGTGAGAAGTGGAATCCAAGTGTGATATTGCATAAGGTTTTCCTAGAATCCCCACTCTATGAACCAGGTTAAACATAAGAATTCACTAAAAATGGTTTCCTCATTCTATCACACATAAGACAGAATCTCAGTATTATCCAGCTTGGCTAAAGATGCACTCAGCTGATACTTTCAACCTTTTCCTCTTAAAAAAACTTAGAATAAGAATCAAAATAATCCAAACTAAAAAAACAGAAAACAATTTTCTATATAAAGTCAAAGATCTAAACCTATGACTAAAGAGGTATAGAAGGGATATTTTTTCACTTCCTAATGCAAATATAAAGAATTATTTTTTCAACACCATAAACATAATAAGGATTTGTTTCTAAGCAAATCTTTTATGCCACTAGTTATCTTTTATGATACTAGTTTAAGCTAGTATCTTGGGAGATTTACAAGCCTTTACAGTGCTCATTCTGAATTCTGAAAGAGTGTGAAGGCTTAAAGAGACTTTGGACAGTGAAGTTACTTTTTACATGTGAGCCATTAACAAAAAGCTTCACTTTATATTGTACCTTTAAGTACAGAAGAAAGGAAAGAATTTGGGATCTCTTAAGCAGGCATTTCACCACCAATGTGCTTGGGGTTTTTTCTGCCTCCTGTTCAACTTGTAGAATTTTGCTGCTGCAGTGATACAGAGGCTTAAAATTAAAAAGGCTGATCTTTCTTTTGGGAAAAACATTTTAACTAGAATTTCTCTAGTGGCACACAAAAATCTTGAGCGCAATTCAGAACATGACTCGTATTGGTTAATTTTCTTGTCAATGCTTTGAACAGTTAAATATTTCATGTTGTTTAGCAAAGATCAGGTATTTTAAAAGGATTATTTTTCAGGGGAAGGTAAGTTCCTTAAATGCCAAGTCAAATTTCAAACTCTGTATAGCCTGGAATAAATACACCTAGATCTTTGTATTGCATTGAAATAAAAGATGCTCTATGTGGTACAATAATCTTAGATTTTCAGCTAATAAATGACAGGTATGCTAACATTTTCCAAATTACTGAGAACCTTCAATACTAAGAGGAGTTGCCAAAACAATTATGTGCTTATCTCTTTGGACATAATACACCTTTGATCTGTACTATTTAATTACAACTTAGAAATACCAACAAAGTTTGTAGAAAGGCAAAATCTATTTTTTATCATATGAGATTTGATACAGAAATTGTAATTACTTGGTGATGTGGAAGAAGTTAAAATCCATTCTTCTGAATAAGCAGAACTGTATTTTCTAGGACACAGCAATGGCACAGGACAGGTAGGACCTCTAGAGGGTCAAGGCAAAATCAAGAGAAACTATAAGGACTAAAAATTCCAGTGAGGTACAAATGTGTAACACAAAAGGAGAAGAAGCAGAGAAACAAAACCAGAACTCTGCCCCAAAGAACAATACTGCATAAGAGATGCTCTCATAATGATACTCTCAAGTTTAGTCTCTGGCTCTGTAACTAACTCAGTAAAGTTGCCATCAGCCTCTTTCAAAACTAAGGACAACATCTAATTTCTCTAGGCTGGAGTGGCTGCATGAATTTTCTGGGAAATCCAGGTTTCTGAAAGGGTCATTTGGAAGGTATTTATCTACCTCAGTTTGTTTTCTGAAGGCTGACCAGTTAAGACTGTGATCTCATCAAGAGAGATCAGTGATATTAAAAGTCCAAGTCTGATGATTTTCTGTTCAGTTTTTTAACATCTATGCCCCACAAGACTTCATTTCACTCCAACACAGACTGAAAATTGAACAACTGCAAGAATTGTATTTATGCATCAAAAAGGAGCCTTGTTTCTCCAGCAACAAGAAACATGGAGCTTAAACACAAGGTACTGCAGAAAGCTTACTACAGTCAGATACTACAAAGACAATTCCTAATTCAGCCTTTTGCTGGAATGTTCATCCTTTTTGGTTCGACAAAGTACAAAAAAAAGTGTAAACTTCTTCTACCACTATGCACATTTCCTGTCAGGAAACCTCCTTTCTTCAATTTTAAATGTTTGAATTCAGAGAACATTTATGAAATTGAACATCTACTATAAAGCCACTTTAGCTTTCCCTTTTCAGGTGCCCATTACTGATGAGGACTCTGTCAGCTGTCTGGTTCTGGTGAGCACGCAATGGAATCCACGGTTCAAAACAAAGGATATATTCCAACACTTAGAGGCCAGCCTCACTCCAGCCTCAGTCTGCATTACTTACACCACATCTAATGACACACTGAGAGAGAAGCCTGCTCTAGGTGGGCAGGGCACAATTACACCCCCTTCATTGTTCTAAGAACCCCAAGTCTGGAGCTTTACCCTGAACGTCTCCAGTGACTGTAAAAGGTGCCCAGGGAGCTTCAGCAAGACTTGAGTGCCTCCTCCACCTCCCACTGCAACTCTACAATCCCCATGGTGTAACATCCTCAGTGTTCCTAACATGAACTTGGGAATCCTAAGTAGCCAGAGACCTGCTTAGGTTTCAACAGTGGACTCATTTCCTTTCACGTATTTTAGGCTGAATTACAAGGTAAACTCCCACTATGAAACTGCAAAATTCTGCTGTTACCAAGTACTCCTGGCACAACCTAAAGTGGTAAAAATTATGTTTATTTGGAATGGCTTAAAATGACTGTAGTTGAAAAAAAATGAAGATGAAACCCAAAGAAAAGCTGTATGATGGATTTGAGTGTTATCACCAGTGGTCATGTAAAAGTACCCACTCAGCATGCAGACACAGACCCTGCATCCCACAGGGCCTTGCCACTGAAAGCTCTAGACAGAAATGCAACAGTAGTTCCCCTGAAATTCAGTCAAGCTGTACAGCTGCAGGGTTCATGGATAAATTTTAGTTAAGCCTCCAGTGCCATGCTGTCTGCCCATTCTTCATTTTTTTCCTTTCCTCACCTTTCTGTTTCTTACTGTAGGAAGTAGTGGAGAACAGAAAATCCAGGACAACTTTTCAGCAATCTTTCAAGATCCCAGCTTTGCAAGGCTGAACCAAGATCCTTCACTCTCCCTCATCTTGTCTATGTTGAAACATGATGTAGAATTGGAGCAATAAAAATTTAATTACTCTTAATGCTTTTCCTTACTGAAAAATTGACTTCTTGCTGCATTTGCTTTTCATTCCTGCTTTCAACTCCTAACAGAAGTGGACTTCTGAGTGATAAACTATTACTCCAAGCTGTGTGAAGAAATCCATCCATGATCCTTTCAACCACTCGAGGGCAGCAAACTCTAACTCTTTAAAAGCACTTGTACAAAAAATACACCCAGGTTTTGAGTGATGTTACAGCATTCAAGCAGTACCATCATTTAAAGGCAGCAAAAATGGAACTGGTTAAGCTGCTGATTAATATTCTATCTAATATATCTCACTGTTTCACTGATTAATTCAATCCAGGCACAATCCTGGGGGATAATTTGAAAGGAGTCACAGAAAAAGTCCAAAGGCTTTTCAAATCTTACTAATTGGGGCAAATCAGCTATCTAATATATTCTGAAAGCTAATAAAACACAGACATTAAATTAATAACCAGAAGAACTAGTGAACAGGAAGTAAAACATCTCCAAGTATTTTAGAACAGGTTTTGAAGATTTTTAAGACTGTTTTAAAATAACTGAACTTATGGGTCTGATATTGCATTTGTAACTCTAATAAAAGGATGATGTATTGCTGGTAACTAAAATATAATTACACCTGAAATTCCACTCCTGATGTATATCTGCATATAACTTTTCCTCCTATATAAGTTTCCAATTGACAAAATCCAGTAATCCAGATATCAACGTAAATCACAGGAGCTCTGCCACATTTAAAGAGATCGTGGGCAAAGTTTTCAGGCTTGAGGGCAGAAGTTACATGGATCCAGCTTTCCTTCACTCAGCAAGAATGGAACACTGCCCTCATCTTTTGAATCAATTCCATCAGCCACATGGATTAACAGTGTGGCACTACTCTGCTGGGAAAGTCATCAAATCCTGCAATTAGTTCTGCAAACAGGACTGATGTTACTGCCTAAATTGAAGGCCAGGCCCTGTCCATCCCACTCCAATATTAGCATTCATGTAAATGAAAATAAACCACACACTGTTTGCTCATGGTTTACAAAATGGATCCAAATGATCTTTCAGCAAGTTATTAAAAGGCATTATCCCTGATCAAGGGGGAAAAAAACCATGCCACAAAACAAAACATGTCACACAAAATAAAAACCCATGTCTCAGGAAACCATTAATTTTTCATGGGAATCAAAGACAATTACAACTGATTGACGAACTCATCAAATATTAACGTGGAGGATGAAAGGTAATAAAAGTGCAAGAGACTTGTGCATATTCAATACACACTGAACACTCCCATATCAATATTGCATAGCCCTGTCTGCCAGCACTAATTAAAGCTGGAGCCCAGCACAGCTGTGGTGTTTGTCTGAAATTATTAAAGTGAGCACTGTCTAGCTCCCTTGTCATTGCTTAATACTGGGAACTACTCTGCCATTAATTTAAGTTTTGTAATGCAATGTGATGCTGTTGGGGAGAAAAACACCCATGTGTACTTTAAATCTACAGCAAATGTTATCTTTCACCACCGATTTAATCTGATGCAGTCTACAATTACAAAATTACCCTTCAAGGCAACTGCCACCCTCCTTAGGATGTTCTTAACATCAGCAGTGCAGTGATCAAAATCAAGAACAATTCATAAAAATGCTAAATACAGACACTTCCTACTCTAGAACTGTAAACAGTGTGAGTTTTAGCAGTGGATAAGGCACAACTTCTGTAAGAGTGACTTATGGACATGATGAAGGCTTTGTCTGTCTCAAACAATGTGATAGTGACATGGCACATTTGAAAAAAGTTCAGTCATCCAAAACATGAATATGGATTTCCAACAACAACAATTTCAGTTCAGATTG
This sequence comes from Phainopepla nitens, assembly GCA_013400175.1. Classification (NCBI taxonomy): domain Eukaryota; kingdom Metazoa; phylum Chordata; class Aves; order Passeriformes; family Bombycillidae; genus Phainopepla; species Phainopepla nitens. Next base: position 5,650 of record VXBQ01006211.1, on the reverse strand, counting down.
CTCACTTGTTTCCTGTAAAAAATGCCTGTAAAATTGCTGAAGGGCACCAACACAACTACAAAAAATACAGGAGACAAGGAACATCTGTAGTCAGAAGGTGGAAGGCTGCCCCTTTTCTGAGCAAGAGGGAGCTCAGAAAAGCAGTCAGCTTGAGATAAGGTATGTGAGAGAGCATTCAAGAAGCAGAAAAATTCTAAATGACAGTCATGGTTTACTGCAGCCCAGGAAGAGCCCAAGAAAAGACATATTCTAATTAACAGACAGGAGTTTGGAATCCTGCAAAATGTTCTCTTGGTTGAATTTGAAGGAAAGTGAGCTGGAAGAGAATAGAATTGTAAAGTCATTTACTTGAAAATATGACAGAGAGCACATTAAGAGAGTCCAGGCACAACTGCTTACCCAGGATTCATGGTACAGAACTGTGAGCAGGTGCATGCCATAATCATAGTTCTGTCTTCTTAGGGGACACCTGGAAATGCAGAAACATTTTTTTGAAGAAAAGGTTAAAACCTACCATCAAATTTTCTACTGTGTAATGTAGAGAATCTTAGGAAATGAGTGGCTGACTCCTGTGTATTTCTCAATTACACACAACCAAGAATAATATTATGGAGGCATGAGTAATAAGAACACAGGAGAATGGGCAGCTGCAAGTCAGCAGGAAAAATATACAATATCCAAGAATTTACAAATCTTCTGGAGACACTAGAAACATCTTTGCCCCTTGTGCCAAAGTGGAACCCAACATACATTAAGACTGAACTCTTTTAAAACCTGTTTTTAACAGTTAGCAATAGGAGTAGCATTAATTAAGTCCTATTTTAGCCTTAAAATATAATAATTCACCAAGACAGCAACTGGTATTACTAGAAGACACCCAGCCCTTTTTCTGCTGTGGGCATTGCTACAATGTTTTTGTTTCTTTCTGGCAGCTCACCTGTCTGTTGTAATTGTCAGCACATCTGTCTGCTGACAGTACCGCTCTCCCACGAGCTTAATGAGCTTCTTCTTTGCATGGTCATCCAAATTCAGGTTAGAAAGTTTAACCTTCAGGAAAAGGAGAAAACAACTTTAATTGCTTGGAAAATCCAAACTCTGAACTCTGGAATTACTTGAGACAGGCACATCTTCCATCAAGGAGAGCTACTCAGGATGCATTTGCAGAATTTCTTTGGATTGTATCGTGCTGGAAGTCTTAACACAAGGCAAGAATAATGTGAGTATTCAAACAATATATACCTGCACAATAAACATCCCCACAATGCCTTACAAGTCCCAGGGCCAGTCAATATGAATGGACAGATTTGGTCAGGAACACACAGACGTACCCATTTGTGTGTGATTTTGAATTCCCTCCATTTCCCTCACTTCCTTACAGCAGATCACACTTGCATGTTTGGAAAACAAAGCCAAGCATTTAGGGGTTTGAAGCAAAGGCTGTTTACCAGAACTACTACTTACTCTTAAGGTCACCACTCTGGCTTTGGGATTCCGAATAGAAGTCCCTGAAGAAACATAATCTACTGTTTCAATTTCAATGGGGAAATGCTGTTCACATTTCTCATCACTGTCCAGAGCACTTGGCCATTCAGTGCAGAAATCTGTACAATAAAGAGAAAACACTCTGAGTAATACCTGTCTGGTATATTTGGGGGTTTTTTTCTTTCAAATGTATTGCAATATATGTTTTAAAAAGCACTACTCCTAGAAACCACACTCATTTAGGTAACAGCAGTGTTTCTGCTAGACTTGCTCCAATATTGCCATGTCTCTGTACTGGCTTCCCCAAAACAGGATACAGTACTGCAGCTGCAGTCTCACAACTGCCAAGTGGGATCATAGAATGGTTTGGGTTGGAAGTCACCCTCCTGCTGTGGGGATTTTTTACTAGATCCAGCTGCTCAAGACTCTGTCCAACCTGAGCTTGAACACTTCCAGGAAGGGGTATCCACAGTGTCTGGGCAAGCTCTTCCAGTGCCTCACCACCCTCATCACAAACAAGGCCTCTTTTGCCTGAGCCCCTCATCAGGTTCCCCTTACAGGCTTGCTGGGTGGAAGGATGCTCCTGGTCTCCAGCAGATTCTGTATCTCCCCAGCAGACCCTGCTCCCACAGAGGGTCTCATATTAATAGTTTTTTGGTTGTTAAATGCAGCCCATAATGGCTACTGACTGAAGGCTGGTTCACATTCATCACTCACCTTCTGTAAAGCATTGAACTATCAACTCATCAGTTCAAGCAAGGTCTCAAAAGTAACATTTCAGTCTTACTGTTGTGCTGACAACCTCCTGAGACTTATCTGCTCCCACCTGGGTGACTTGTGGCAGCAGCAGGAAAGCTGTACCAGCCACAGCCAGCTGGATAACCAGCTCCACAAGTGCACCATGTCTCACCTCCATCACACACAGTTACAGCTTGCTTTGTCTAAAAACTTCCAGAGATGGTTTAAAAAGAAAAAAAACCAACCAACTAAACAAGAAAAAAAATAAAAAAAACCCTCAACCCCCCCCTCACCTTTAAGAGCTGCACAGTGCTTCTTAATTGCAGGAGGAGTAAGATGCAAAAAATTGGGAATCTGAAACAGACACGTTAAGAGTTACCAAAACAATAGCTTTTTGCCTGATCAAAAGTAAATGGGCATTACTGCAATCTGATTACACTTCTCCCATTTGGAAATATCCATATAAGCAGACTCTTCTCAAGTCTGATTTAGGGAAAGACTTAACTCTGTGACAAAAGTCACAGACATGATCATCTTAAAAAGTCCCCTGATATCATTCAGTTGTTAACTAACTTTATATTGTTACCACTTAGAAATCCAAGAGGATTATGTGACTTAATAACAGAAAGCAGGTCTCCAAAACAAATATTCCAATCAAAGCAGTGCAGCCTTAGTGAACAGTGACTTTAAAAGTGATCCCCCAGCCATGGCACCTTGATAAGTTCTAGGTTGCCTTCTTTTGGTGGAGGCACTCCTCTCTTCACGGGGTAACCCATCCGGATTGGGAGAGGCACAGAGGCAGGCTTGAAGGCAGCTGCTGTTGGGTACACACTGCTCCAGTCCTGATCCACAGCCATCCTCTCCGTCCTGGGAGGTGCAGCCTAATCAAGGGAAAAGGGGACAGGGGGGACAGGAGACACAGGGGATGTAAGACAAGGCAGGAGCAACACACCAAACAACGATTTCAGGAATCAACTCCCACAGCTGGACATTTCAAGACACCTCTACAGCAAAAGTTAGTGCTGATTTGTAGATGAATTTTTAGCACAGAGCCTCTCTCATCTTAGCTGCCAAGCCTTTCCAATCTTCCACTGCATTTGATGGCAGAGATGCTTAAGTAGAAGAATTTGCCATCTTCCTGCCTTGGGATAAGTCAGGAGGGGGAATCAAACCAGTACAGAATTGCAAACTCTATTTCCTAAAGGGCCTGAACATGTGGTGGGGGACAAGACAATGAGTTCTAAAATTCTGGAATTCTGTAGGTGTGGAACAGTTCACAATTAATAATGCTGAAATTTCCTGCCACAGAAATTCCAGTGTAGGGACAATGTATCAGTACATTGCAGAAATAGCTTATACCCTCCAAAAACTGGCCGTTATTTCAGTCAAATGCTCTTAGAAAAAGAAAAGCTTTATGCCAGAAAGCAACCACCACAAATCCTGTAAACCCAGGCAGCAAACAACATTGACATTTCTGGATTACCGGAAATTAACTTAGTTTTCAGACCTGCACTACATGGTGTCAATGCAAGTTAACCACCAGCTTAGGGTTATATTTTTGATTTTTGATAACATAAACTGAAAAGGTTACAAAAGGCAGGTGCTGGAACAGTCCCAGAGGATTGTTTCACCAGAATGTGACTGCAGAATGGGCTCCTGGGCAAACTGATCCAACACATAGCTTAGAAAACTTTTCCAAACACCTGAGCTAGCTGTCAATTTCAGTACTTACTGATCTTACAAACTGTGGTGTCCTGCCTCTTCTCCTTACCGAACCTGAAAGAAGGAAAAACAAAGGAGATGAACAAAAAATGTTAAAAATAAATTATTCAATAGCTTTGGGAGCAAAAATGCAGCATTTGCTGCAGCAATTCCATCTGGCTTTTTTGTCTTTGTGACAATATCCACTAATATTCCCCAATCTTTACATGGAAGAAGAGGAAGATCAGATACTCAAAACTGCAGATTACTAATTAATTTTGTAAAAAATAAGATAAAAAGATAAAAAATAACTTAAAGGACAAAAATGAAGGACGCTTTCCTATGCTCCCTTTCCTCTTTTCCACACAGCAGTCACAATTCACTCTTCACCAGCAGCACAAGATGGGATAAATTAAGAGTTCCTGTTTCCAAAAGGAGAGTTCCATGGCTCCATCCTTTCCTTCTGACAGCACAGTTTCACAACCTCTTCTCCCTCTTCTGTGCCACTCTCCAGCACAACTAACCCCTGCACGAATGGTTTGGACACTGGATTGTTTCTCTTCTTGAATTCAAGGTGGGGAACACCTCGATCCCACTCACTGGGCAGTCCCAGAGAAGGTGGAACAGGAAGTGAAAGACTTTAATCCGTTTCAGGCCTGGCCTTTTCCTGGCTCTACTTTGTAGCTCACTGATTTCACCTGGAGCTGTGGTGAGGGACCCCTAGGGATGCATGAAGTCACCAAATACCACTGCATTTTCAAACTAAACACTGATCTTTGCATGCCTGTCTGTCTTCATTTTCTCCTCATACTCTAAAACATTCCAAACCCCTGTCCAAAAAACACCACCAGAATAACGTGGCCTCGGACATACAAAGGTGAACCTGATGACATTTCTTTTCAAGTGTCTGCTTTGAGTTCAGAGGTTTCATCGACTGTACATATTTAGCAAAAAGTAATGACTGATATTTAGGAAGGGATGTTTGGGTTCTCTTTTATCTCATTCACATGTCTTCCAACCCTATCCTATAAAAACTTGTGGATTTCACATGTTATTTGTTTTCCTTATCTGAGAACTTTATGGACCCTTTTCTCTTCATCCTCTTCTTGCTATTAAAATCTTAAGCCGAACAGTACATGCGTTCAGGGCTCTCCAAAAGATAACATTCAACATTCCTTTATCCCTCGACCTACCTTTTACGTGGTGCTTTCATATACAGACACACATCACAACAACCTTACTATTTCCGTTACAAACATCTGTAACTTCAGGCCAGGGCACCTTTAGCTACTGCAGTGTCACCGGACATCGCCCAGAGGCGCTTTCAGCCACCCGGCGAGCTCCAGATGCCCGTCGGGAAAAGGCCGGGCAAACCCTGGCCCACCGCTCCCGCTGGCAGAGGCCAGCCACGACACCGAAGGCTTCTCAGGAGCACACGCAGCGATGAAATTCCCCTCGGGAATAACCGAGCACAGGCACCGCTCCTGCCTGCCGCGCGTCCCGCCATGCCGGCGGTGCACCCCGACCGCCCCGCGCACCCCGCGCTCACCTTCCCGGGGCTGCGGCCCTTCCCTGCCGCTCACCGCGGGCGCCGACGAGAAAGCGGCGCGTCCCCAGCGAGGCGCGGCCCGGGACGGCGCAGCCTGGGACAGCAGAGCTTGGGACAGCAGAGCCCCGCAGCTGAGCCCGGCCCGGCAGCACCGCCCGGCCCGCGCCGCCATCCCGGCCC
>VXBQ01006207.1:258246-296899 GCA_013400175.1 Phainopepla nitens | reverse complement strand
GCCTACCTAGTGCCTCTTCAGGGATGTGGGACAATGTTGTTGGGCCGTTTTGGCTGCCTGCAGTTGGAGCATCTGGAAATAAGAACACAATTTCTTCTTGCAAGGAATGACCGCTGTGTCACACACTGTCAGAGCTTTGCTGGACCTCTCTGACACCACATCAGCCAAAACAGAATGCAAACTCTGCCTCTTTGCTCATGATTCTATGATAGAAATCATAAAATGGTCAGCTCAGGTTCCAGTGAGTGAAAGGCAACACTTAGTTCATTTAAACAAGTTCTATTTTAATAACAGTGTATTTGGCATGACAAGACCCTATGGAAAATTCATACAAAACTAAAACTTCAAACAAACTCAAAATGCATCAATTTTTCTTTGAAGCACAAGCGAATCCTGTGTGCTCTTGAACTTAAAAACTACATTGATTTCATTTCTCAAGTTTGATCCAGATCTCAAGCTTCTTAGGAGTATTTTTTCAGGTCTGTAGCTGTTCTGAGCCAGTACTGAGCCCCACAAAGGAACTATAACTAAAGCCAGTCCTGGATCTAAGTCTAAGGACTCCTTTACATGTTAGACCTAAACTTGTATTAAATGGAAATTACACCTTTTTATTTTCTGTTGGTTTATTATTCGTTTTTAATTTGTCCCACCTTTTGGTGTTTGGCATTTTATAAATGTCAGGGCACTGGCAGATATCAATCCCAAACTCTATGCCTTGAAAAAGGAGAATGATTTGGCTCCCCCAGCCCTATTTTTTAAGTTCCATGGATCAAAGGCTTTGCCATGTCTCCCCTATGTGCATCTCCGAGCCAATGCAAACTCTGGAACTTGGGAGTGATAGTTTGTGGAAGCTTCTCAAGCTTTCTCAGCTATCAAAGGATGGAAAGAAACAAGCAAAACCATCTGAAATTTAAAAATGGTTCTTTGAACATTTAAAGGAAATACCAAATGGATCTATTAATTTTTTTTCTGATGCAAGTAAGATTTTTCTTCTACAAAATATTATTTATCTTTTTATGTAGCTCACAATATGCTATGGTCTTAAGCAAACTTCTTTAATATGTGATTTGGTTTCCTCCTTCAAATGTACTTTAATTCATAATTATTTTAAGATTTTTGGTGTTATGGACATCTTGGTCTCATGATACAACCTCATCACCTTGTGGGATTCTCACAGTTAGCAATGATATTACTGGTAACCATTATCAAATCTGAACTTGTTTCTTCAAAACATTTGTATAATAAATTCTTTGTCATTTGAATGTTATCAGTTTTTCATTTGGATTTTGGCTTTTTTATCTGTTGGAATTTTAAACTTTCAAACCCCTCGACTCTCTTACAGAGTTTCTCTTACAGCCATGGCTGGCTAAAAACTGCTGTCCTTTGCCTTCAAACCAAACTTCTGTTCCTGCTGGCTTTATGTGTCATGGCCTGGACCTCAGTCAGTGGGAGAGAGACACAAATGAATTGCTGTTATGCCACTAACAAAAGAACTTACATGTGATAATTAAATATACTGACAGGACCAGTATGAAGATTATCACCACCAATACAGCAACTCGTTTTCTGGAACAACAGCTTTTACCTACAGAGGGACAGAAAAATAAAGATTAGGGGAACAGCTGGACAGAATCACCTTTCCTCTGCATTCCAAGGTGCCCTTTTCAGGCTCACACTGGGAATCTGGGGCCTTCCAGATCTGCAGGCTGGAGCCAGGCTGGATGTCCTGGTGCTTCCAACACTGGCTCTGGACCTCTGTGCTCAGGGAATTGAACAGGTCCCAACCTGCCATGGGTTTGAGGAGAGGTGAAAAGCAGGAGAGTCCCAGCAGTCAAAGCCCAACCTCTGCTTCCTTGTCTCCTTTGTTCACTTTTCACTGCAGCTGGAGACAGGAGCTGGGCTAGAAGTGTCAGGGTGTAGCTTATAAAATCCTGCTATTCCTTTGCTAGGAAAACCAACAAGTGTTTAGGGGCACAGAATGCAACAGCTCAGCTGCCCCTGCTCCGAGTGTGGAAAGCAGACAATTGTATCCTCCTGCCTCCTCATGGTTTTGTGTCACTGCACGTTTGGGGCATCAGGATCAGGCCTCTCCAGTCCTTGTTTAAATTCCCATCACTTTATCAGACAGTTAAACTCACCTGATGATTTGCATTTTGCTGCACCATTTGTGTCTTGGGATTTCACTTTCACCTCTGCGTAGGTACAACCTGAGCATGGGAAAAAGAGCAGAGCACTGAGAGAGCTGAGAATCAACTTAAATGAAACAAAAATGACTGAAAATGTGAGAAATGCTGAACACAGGACAGCAACTGGTTGATGTGACTGTGAGTAACTATGCACAAATTATATTTTTCTCCATTATAGGCACTGATCTGTGCTCTGTTGTGAGCAGGGACAGGACCCAAGGGAACGCCTGGAGCTCTGTCAGGACAGGGTCAGGTTGGATACCAGGAAAAGGTTATTCCTGCAGAGGGTGCTGAGGCACAGGCTGCCCAGGGAATGGTTAAGGCCCCAAGGCTGCCAGAGCTCCAAGAATGTTTGGACAATGCTCTCAGGGATGCACAGGGTGGTATTAGTGGGGTGTCTGTGCTGGGCCATCCAGGAGTTGGACTGGATGATCTTTGTGGGTCCCTTCCAGCTCAGGATATTCCAATTCCATGTTCCATGTTCCATGATGACACTTTCACCCTTGGAGCACTTGCTATAGGCAGGAACAGATCTGGTTTCTCTTTGAGGCAGTCAATACCAGAGGGGACAGGGGCACACACCCACATTGTCAGTCTTGACAAAAGGGGAGCAAAGTGCCAAGGGTGGCCTAAGGTTGTTCATCTAGACAGGAATGGTGAGAATGACTAAAACATGAAAGCCTGAAAGCTGCAGATTGTGTTAAATTTGGACAGGTTTGAGGTCTTATCAAAGATAACATGGAGAACAGTGGAATCTATTCTATCATCTGCAGGTAATAAATACGAACAAGCAGGGAAGAAAACATATGGAGAGGAAAGAAAGGTCAGAGGGAGATAAAAAGTGGGTAGAAAGTCAAAAATAGGATGTTGCAATGTTATAAAATTCTCAAAGTCATCATGATATACAACACTGAGCCCCCTGGTTCTATCCCTGTACAGAGCTAAGACAGAAGTCAGGGTTATGAGCTCTTTTCTTTTCAGAAGATGGAGACAATATCTGGGAAATCTTGTGCATAAATTCAGTGAACACAGAGAAGAGTTGGTAGGGCTTTGCCCAAAAGGCACAAGCAGAGAAACATAAAACTGTTACTAGAAATCTAGCAAAATTTTCAATAGGAATATATGGGTTAAATTATAAGGAAAATGGAACTTGTAATCAGGTGGCATCTGTTGTGGTCAATTGAGCCCTGAATTCATCTGTTGATAGTGGTGATAAAACCCTGTTTCCTGGGGTGTTAATAACTCCACCCATCTAAAATGAAATGCAGAGGGTTCACACTTGGTGCAAAAGACAAGCACCGGATGGCAAGAAATAATTTCTGTCAGAGTGAAAGGAGGGCTAGAAAGAAAGGAAAGAAAAATGAAAATTAAATACAGAGACAGACTGTAGGAAGTCTGTTCATTTTTAGGATGTACTTTCATGCAGATATTGCAAAACCAGTGCAAACCTTTATGCAATAATTTTAAACTCATTAAAGAAAGATAAATCATAGGTTAGAATTTTGCAAAGTGTTTGATCCTAAATCAGACTGAACCTGTCCATGAAACTTTTCACACTTGTGCATTAAACAAGCAGTTTGTAGAGCCAGGGCAGGAGGAGAAGCCCCCAGGCAATGCCTGCTGTGCTCAGGGAGCAGGAACAACTGTGCAGGAGACTGCTGCAAACACCAGCAACAGCAGCCACTCCATCCTGAGCAGTTTGCTGCAGGAATCTCAGTCTGCTGGGGGACAACAGGCCTAGGGCAGGAGCAGTGGATGTTCAGCTCTGGAATAGTCTCCAAAACTGATAAAACTTCTCCTAATATCAGAAATGCTCCCTCACACTTGGACCTGAGCAAGAGAAAAGCAGATCTTATAACAACTGCCTTTGTAAATAGGAACAAGCCTATCTGGACCCTCCACCTGCAGTTTTCCAGCACTGGCCCTCATCTTTCCTTCGTGCTCTTTGGGACTTTGGTGCTCCAAGGAACTCTGTCAATTTATGTGAGAGAGAGAGTGGAGAATGCATAGAAAGCTCAGTGCTCAGCACTGGACCTACCTTGGACATCAGAGACTGTCAGGATTCTGGGACTTCTTGATTCAGACAAGTTCAAGTCAGCATAAAGGAGATTTTCTGCCATTCTTGTTCCCTCTTCTCCCTTTTCCCTCCCTTGGCTGTTCTGAGAGTGACGCTCTGGGCTGGGTACAACTCAGAGCTCCCTCCCCTCTCTAACCTTCAGGAGGAAGTTCTTGACTCTTCCGGTCATGCATAAACTTCTAATGAGAAGAGAATTCTGTTTCTACTTCATCTTTTGATGGCACAGGGTTTTATGTCAGTAACATGAGGAAACATAAGTTCATGGCCTCCCTGAGGTCACCTGTGTTGGGAAGTGGTTCTGGTATTGGAAGTGTCTTGAGTTCCCAAAGCTTCACACACCCACATGCAAAACACTTTGCCCTGTTGTGTCCTGAGCTGTGTCCTGCTGTGTCCTGAGCCTCTGGTCTCTGTGCAGATCACAGATATTTTCTGCTTCTGTACAAGGACAAATGGGGATTCTGAAATGGAGATTGGTCCAGCCTGTTTTGCGAAGCTCAAAATGTGCTTAATCTGCAAAGGCAGCAACTGGAATAGTGCATCCTAAATAAAACAATCCCTTGGCTTTCCCGGTTTGTAATATGCCTCTGGACAGTTGGGGTCAGCTGTGTCCCCTCTCAACTCCTTGTGCACCCCCAGCCCTCTCAGTGGTGGAGTGGGATGACAGACAGATGACTCTCACTCTGCTTAATCTCTGCTCAGCAGGAACTAAAACATTGCTGTGTTCTCAACACTGTTCCAGCACAAATCCAAAATGTAGCCCATACCCGTTGCTATGAAGGAAATTAACTCTACCCCAGCCAAAACCAGCCCAGGGCCCTAGAATTTAAGAAGGATGTGAAGGTCCTTTAATGGAGACTCAGAGGAAGGAAACAAGCTGGTAGAAGTATTGGAAGGCATGTCCTGTTAGGAAAACTGAGGATTCCATTGTCCAGTGTGTAGAAAAAGAGGCTGAGGGTGACCTCTTTTCTCTCAGGAGTCCCAGCACAGGAAGGACATGGAAGTGTTGGAGAGAGTCCAGATGAGGCCAACAAAGTGTTGAGAAGCTGGAGCATCTCTGCCATGAGGAAGGTCTGAGATAATGAGATTTTTCAGTCTGGAGAAGAGAAGGCTTTGGGGTGACCTCATCGTGGCCTTCCAGTGCCTGAAGGGACCTACAAGAAAGATGGAGAGAGACTCTTGACAAGGGCCTGGAGTGACAGGACAGGGAGCAATGGCTGCACACTGACAGTAAGTTTGAATTAGATATTAGGAAGAAACTCACCCCTGTGAGGGTGCTGAGGTCCTGGCACAGGTTGCTCAGAGAAGCTGTGGCTGCCCCATGCCTGGAAGTGTCCAAGGTCAGGCAGGACAGGGCTCAGAGGAACCTGGGATAGTGGCAGGTGTCCCTGCCCATAACAGGGAAGGTGGAATGAGATGAGGTCCCTTTGAGGTCCCTTCCAACACAAAACACTCCATGATTACTGTATTCCTTTCTTTACAGAACTCTAAGACATTGCTTTTCTGATTTAGAAAAAACTATAGGAAAAAGTTGAGTGTTTTTTAATAAAATAAATACCAATCTTGAGTGAACTTATTTCTTTCACAGAGACACAATTTTCTATTATGAAAATATTCTCTAAGAGCCATCAGATCTGCAACACCCTATGCTGTCAGTGGTAATGGCAGAGGTTGCTTTAAAGGGCCAGGGATGTGTTCTGGTATTCTGTGCCTCATGTCCCATAACCAGAGGCCAAGAGAAGCCAAGCAAATACCAGCTGTGTGGGAGAAAGAAGAGGAAGTGAAGCAGTTTCTGTGGTGGTTAATGACTCAAAAGTTTGTACTGTGGTCAAATGAAGGTTTGCAGCGGCCTTCACACCTGACAAGGAGATATGTCCAGAAATTCTGTGACAGGCAGCTGAAGTACTGTCACAGAATTGACACTAACTGTTCAGTTAGAGGCCTAAACAATGGACCCTGACTGAGGCCTGAGCAACAGGCCCTGAGCCAAAGCTGCCTCTAGATGAACCTTCCAACCAAATATATACATTCAATCATTAATGAACTATTGTTATATGTGTTTGTTTATTGGCAAAACATGTGTTTACCTTTCCATATCCAGAAACTGGATAAAGCCACATCTGGCCTAATTAGGGGGGTACACAATCAAAGACAACTCCCTTGGTTCCCCCTTGAGCCTTGGCCAGGCTTTGGGAGAAATCCAACAGGGGAATGAAACTAGAAATTATGTTAGCTTGTTTGTTTAAGAGTATAAAAGCTGGACTACTGTCACGACAAAGTCGGGAAGCCATTCCACATCTCCACAAAGGTGGAATGGGTTGGAAAGAATCTTAAAGATCATCTTGTTCCAAATCCCTGCCATGGGCAGGGACACCTTCCACTATCCCAGGTTGCTCAGAGCCCCATCCAACCTGGCCTTGGACACTTCCAGGCATGGGGCAGCCACAGGTTCTCAGGGTAACCCAAAGTATTCTGTGATTTTTCAGCTCCACCAAGCTTTAATTCTTTTTTTCATTCAGATTATTTTTTCTATTAGGGAATTGCATTACTAATTTGTGAATTGTAACATGGACTGAGTGTAGGAAACATCTATTGAGTTCAATCAACTTTTTTTGGTTTTTTTTGCTGGTTTTCTGAAGTGACAAGCACATGATTGCACCAATCCCACAAATTTTGCCATAAAAATAGTGCCCCTCTTTTCTGTGGAATATTGCCTACACTGATCAGCAGGTTCTGCTGAATCTTGAGGCAGTGCTGACTGTGTGGGCCGGCACTGTTTGAAGAAGGAAGGTGCAATACCCACTGAGTTGGTGCTTTTGAACTCCATTTGATAAGGATGGTGCAAATACCATGTGGGGGGGGGGGGGAAGTTAAAAGGAGGTTCCTGCTCCCCTTGTAAATCCTTTTATGTGATACTGAGATGCTGCATAACTTAATATTGGAGATAGCACACAGGGTAGATTGTATTGTATTTCTGAGCACTTAGCCACACTTTTCAGTATTTAAATATATACTTATTATTTCTCTGTGGTATTGTGCATTTCCCACAAAACTATGATGGGGAGTGGTAAATATCATCAGTAAATTAAAGATGTTTTAATGTGGGTCTGTATGGGTGGGACAATGGCCCTGTATGTCTGAGTTAATAATGAGATGTCTGTGTTAATAATTCTGCTGCAATTCATTAGCACCTAATGAATTTGGCTTCCTAAACTCTAGCTAAGGGCATGGGCAACATCTGACAGCATTTTCCTAACAAATAATCCCTCACAGTCCCACTTCACTCCTACTCTTGCCAGCTCTATTTCCATGTTTCCAAGGCCAGTGATGTCCATCTTTTGGCCTGTGCAATCTCAAATGCAGTGTGGCCATGATCAAGAAAGACAGAAGAAGGGGGGATTTTTAACATACCAGGCTCTTGTCCAATACTTACATTGTGCAGCCTCAGGTCAGAGGTGAAGAATCTTCTGGGGTCATTGAGTCCGATGGGTCTCTGTACCTCATCAAGAAAACAGATTTGGTAAAGATTTCATTACAGGACCCAAATTCAAAGATAAGTAGTCTGCAAATCAGCTACTCGGAAACAGATGAAATACTTAAAATGAAATATATATTATGAACAAAGAATGCAGTAAACACTTGGAAAAACTACCGTGCTTTGTGAAAGCAAGCCTTTTGGGCTGGTTTTTCACCCCTTGACAATACTCAGATAATGACTCAGATAATGGCTGTAGTAAAAAGGAAAACTTAAACAAAAACCAAGGATGTGAGAGAGAGGCTTAGAAGGAAGATTTCAAATAGAAAACCTCACTTAAATTCCACTTACAGTAACTAGGATGTCTTTACCTCAAACTATCTGTTCCTTGGGTTCAGTGGATGTCCTTGACAGCTGAGCAAATGGGGATTTTTCTGGATTTAATGTGCTTGCTTACTGTATCCAGATCTAAACTAATTGGGAGATATTTTCTAATAGGTCAAAGATTTGAAAAAACCTGTAACTTTTGTGGGACCAAAATTATTTTCTAAAATAAACAAAGAGTTTCTGCTACCAAGGAGGAAAAATAATTGTTAATATTAAATACATTTTCTGAAAATAATGGAATATTTAATACTTTTGAAATCAAACTTTACAATTTTTCTTTTCAGGATGTTCTTTTAGGAGAAATTAAATGCTTTGATTTTACTCCAAATAACTTTTTAAAAATCATTATTAAACAAATAAGAACAAGTGTTTCTTCTATTTTTTCCAGCAGCAATTGATAGCCAAAAGGTCCCCGTCTGGGTCACAAACCAAAAAATATTTAAATAGTTGTTAAAACTTGGTAACAAGAATCATTTTGCAACCAGCTGATGACCATAAGGAAGGCTGGCTACTTCACTCCCTCTAAAGTTTACCCATTTTTAGACAAATGTTGCAACATATTTTGTGCAAAATATATTTTACTGTTGTGTGAAAGAGGAACTGAAAACAGCTGAACAAAGTAAAACCACTGCAACTGGCAAACATTTCACTGGTATAAACTCTTTCTCTCTGCATCTGGATAAAATTAAGATGCCTGTTTCTCTTCTGTAATTAAAGCAAAACAAAACAACAGCCTGGTTTTTATTTAGCAGCCTTGGTGGCACTTTTACCCCTCTGAACACCAGCTGCTTTAACATCAGGCGTCTATCCTTAGTGGTTGCCTGGCAGTGGAAAAAACAAGAATTCCCAATGATGTCCTATCCTATGCCTGACATATTGAAGTGTGCCAGGGCCTCACCACCCTCAAAGGGAACAATTTCTTCCCAATATCCAATCTAAACCTGCTCTCTGTCAGTGTGAAGCCATTCCCCCTTGTCCTGTCACTCCAGGCCCTTGTCAAGAGTCTCTCTCCATCTTTCCTGTGGCTCCCTTCAGGCACTGCAAGGCCACAATGAGGTCACCCCAAAGCCTTCTCTTCCCCAGGCTGAACAATCCCAATGCCCTCAGCCTTTCTAGGCTGAAGATTCCCAATCCTTTTAGCCTTTCAACCCAAGCCTTACCTTTTTCTCATACTTGGAGCATGACCCTTGGCAAAGGGGGATGAAGAGGAAATCAACTTACAGACTTAACTTCAGACTTCAACTTACAGAGAAGCAGATGCTGCCATTTTGGAAGGCACCTCCTATCACAATGTCAGATCCAGGCAGCTCTCCAAAGGGCTGAATCCAGATGCCACCCAGCCAGTTGTGTGGATGTGCAGCTCAACCCCATCAGCTCCTGTTCCTTGGGGTCCCAGCGGAGGTAGAACATGATGGAAGGATCTAGAAAGGTGAGGAAATGCAGCAATGGAGATGCAAGCTGGCCAGAACAAAAACATGGAGGAACAAGAGGAAGAGAATTCTCTTGATTCCTGAGATGAACATCACCATCATCTCTGCAGTCTCTGAGTCTTGCTGATACCTTGGGCAGCTACAAGAAGCCCAGTTTTTATGGAAGTGCCCAAGGCTGGGCCTGTTGCCAGGAAGGAGGGCTGGAACCCAACTGTTCTATATTCAATTTAAAATGTAGGAAAGATCAACACTTTACATAACATGCCCTGGCACCTTGCCTGAGTCAAACTGTACTAAGCCATCTTATATACATCTTTAAAACATTTTTGACAGTGGTTTTGTATTACAGAACCAAAACCAGGCAGCCAAGTGTTTACCTCCTGCCCACTACTCCTCAGGGTGGGTGAATATTGGCTCTCCTCACAAAGGAAAAGGGGCTCTTCTGACAAACTTGTCCTGCCATTGCAGATTCTGAAATGCACCCTGATCATGCCACTGTGGTGGGATGTTTATGGACAAATTTGTTGGAAAGAAGCTGTCTTAATGCCATGGCTTATCAGAGGAAGCTGTTTGGCACATGGAAAGGGCTCTTGTGATAGCAATCTGGAAGAGTAGAATAAGAAAAATGCCTCTGCTTCATGTGCTATACCTTGGTGGGAGTGAGTCAAAGAAGAAAAGTGCATCATCTCTTGTGCTGCCTGAGACCTTTCGGTGTAATGACATAAAAACAAAAACCCTCAGCAGGTTTCTGACCAGATCTGCCAGGAAGTGCCTTGTCCATCATCTCCAATTTGCCCAGCTACATAATTCATCACAAAACTTATCCCAGGTCTGTGGATTTTGGAGGACATGGTAATTTATTCCTATTAACTTGCAAGGAAAGTGTAGAAAAGCCATTTGTGTTATTTTTCTGGGGCAAGCATTGGAAAAACAGATGAACAACAGAGAAGGAGAATTATGTGATCTGATCCTCAGGGATAGAGTTTAAAGAGATCAAATTGCATACAGATTGCTTGAATCTCAAGTCATGTTCTTGACAGTCCTGCTTTAGACAGTAAGTATATTTATGGTTTCTTATTTAAGTTCTCTAATCAAATGCTGACATTTTTTATACTGTCTGCTGCAGAGAGGCTCAAGACTGTTTTTGGGGGAACCAGGGCTGAGTGATACAGTAATGCAAATTGAATATTTGAAGGTCAGGACAGCACAGTGATATCAAAACTGAGAGACTCTGGCCCCTCTGGGAGATGAACCAAAGACAGAATTAATCATAAAGTGGAGAGGGAAAAAGGCAAGGGAATCTGCATCTTGCAGAGAAATTTTCACTATGGCTTGTTCTCCACTTTTAGGCAGGAAATCCTTTCCTCACATGAGAAGCGTGTGAGATTGGGTGATGTAGCTGAGACACTTCTGGAATGTGCAACTCTCCTGGAGTTACAAAGAGAAGTGGTTTAGCTGTGTGATTGGAATTACATGGTCTCTTGGGTGGAACAGGATGTGGTGGTGTTTGCATGGCAGTGCTGAGGGGCGTGGGAGAGATGTGCAGGAGCAGGAAGGTACCACATATTGGCAGTGAGCAGCATGCCAAGGATGATTTTAAAATTATAGATGACCTGAGAAGAGGGAGGAAGATAAAATCTGCTTCCTTTAGAAAACTAAATGCTCATACAGGAGCCAGGTGTGAAAAGAAACAGGAGAGTAAGAACCACAGGATGCAATGGCACCTCTGAGCCTCAGGCAACAGACAGAGAGAGACAGGAGAGGAAAGCAGTTTCACTGAGTTTTTCAGAAATTTCACTGAGTTTTCTCTCTGGGGATTATGATGACCTGCAACAAACTCAGGAGGTGAAGAAAAAGGAAAATGCTATGCTTAGTACTCTCAAAACAGCCCTGACTTTTCCACTGCTGAAATCCTTTGCAGGCAGCATACACATCCCTGACTCACAGCCAGCTTCTACCCCACACCTCCCAGCTCAGCAGCTCCCTGTTGCACTGCAAGAAGCAGCAGAATCCTGTTATATAGAGCCAGTTGAAGCAATGTCATTATCATTTCACAATATTTGCATTCTGGTGAGGTTATTTAACACCTCTGTTCTTTTAGGACAAATTTTAACAAAAAATTCAACTTAAAAAGGAATTGGGTTTAAAAATTTCTGAAGGCTGATACCCAAATAGGTATTTAACAGAGTGGTGACTTGAACCTATTGTAACTAGGCTAAAAAATATCCTTACATTCAGCTACTCACTTCTTTGACAGCCCTCTTTTCCATGTCTGAATCCATCCCAGATTCTCTTTATTTCAAAAAACTATAGCCCTTGTGGAAGATGGTGCCAAGCTGACTCACCTTTGGCCACGCATCTGCAGGGCTACTTCTTCCAAATCCTATGGATCATATACAGAAGCAGCAGAGGAGATGTGAAGCTCCTTATTGAGTAACACATGCAATTCTGAAGGAAAGGGGGTGGCATATGGGAGATTTTTTCACAAGCTGCCTTGTGAAAGGATTTCACCTTTGCTTAATGTAATTTCTCAGCTCTTTCACTGCTCTGGGCTTTTTTATCCATTGCTGTGTTGCACAAATCCTCCTGTTCCAGGAGTTGTCCCACTGCAGCCATGAAAAGCCCTTTCCTTCTTCACAGGCTGAAATTCCTGGGTGCCAAAAAAACCTGAGGATAGAGAGGTGGAGATTCTCTTTATAATAACTAATTTGCTAAGTGAGTTAGCAGGGACAGATACATCAGCACATGAGGGATATTTAGGGAATGGGGAATTGTAGGACTGCAGTTCTTGTTCCCCCTTTCCCTTTTCAGGGTTTAAAGGGGTGCCAAAAATACTGTTGAAGGCAAGGGCATCCCAGGTGATGGCTAAAGGCATTTCAGAACAGATATAAACAGTGTCTACATAGCAATTTTCTGGACAGACATGTCACCTAAAAGCTCAGAACACTGGAAGCACAGAGAGGGTCAAAGATGAGCAGTTCCCAGGCTGACAAATTGGCTTTACTTGTCTCACATAGCAAATAGGAGGGCACAAGCACACCCCGAGCTGCAGAAATTGATGGCTGCTGGTAAATCCTTGCATGGTAGATGAGGAGTAATCAGGAGAGTCTCTGCTTTTGAAGGCCACCCATGTGGGCTCTGCAGTGACTGTGCATTTGAGGTATTGCAGTTATACCCACACAGCTTCCCAGGAGCAGAGGTGAAGTGCAATTACACAGAAAGCATTCAATTCCAGAAGGTTCTTATTTGCATACAACAGTTTTGTAACGAGGTTTCAAGAGACAGAAGTGTTCTAACAGCTTGGTCACTGAGCTTTCGTGTCTTCACAGCTTGATTACCTAAAGAGCTGTATCCAACATCCTGTAAATACCCACTGCTGCAACAGTGCTGGTCCCTGCACAGTCTCTTCAACTCAGTGATGTGGATTCCTAGAACTTCGCCATACCCTAATGCCCCTTCTAGCCTTACACCCCAAATCATGTACCTGTGCTATAAAAATGCCCAACAACTGGAAGACAGAATCATAAAATCATAGAATGATTTTGGTTGGAGGGGACCTTACATCTCATTTCAACCCCCCTGCCATGGGCAGGGACACCTTCCACTAGGCCAGACAGACAGGCCAATGTGCAGAGATGCACAAGAAAGCAGCCACCTCATTTTCTTGGTAAATGTGGTTTAAAAATGGCAATACATAGAGAAACAAAATATGATGCATGGATTGGGGTTTTCAAGCAAGCAAATTATCTTTTCTCTGTGAGTCTGCGTCATGAAAAGTCTGAGGGTGGCTCCAGCTGAGCATGAGTCAGAGGATTCATCTCAACATTTCGTAGGTTGTTCCTCTTACACAGAGAATTTTCTCATTATCTCCTTTCAAATGGCACAGAGATGAGGATGCTACCTGTGTCTGATGGATCTACCTTGTTTCTGTGGAATGTGAGGAGGAATGTGAAAGTAGTGATGATATCTCAGGTCTAGATATTTCTTCCAAGTAATTTCTATTTATTTCTGTCATCTGAAAAATATCCAACGGTTATCCAAAAGAGCTCTTCTTGGGAAAGATTTTGAAGATGAAGATCAATATAAAGGCTGCAGGAATTCCAATAGCAGGTCAGCAAGGAAGACAGCAAATTCATGGCAACTACAGTGAAAGGCCATCTATCTGCCTTCTGTATGGAAGCATGATCAAACTGAATTACAGGCTCACATGACTGCCAATTTTCCCTCAACACTGAATGCCCTGGAAAACCCATCAGCATATGTCATGAGAAATAATATGATGATGCTTACTACAAAGAGCTATTGAAATATACTAATTGTGAAGAAAACACATCTCCAGCACAGAAGCCCATTTATCAAATGAGGTTTACACCTTCCTTAGGGTGACATCCATTCCAGGGGTCAAGGGCACCTTGATATAATTGATCCCAAACTTTGCCCCTGAGGTAGAGCAGACAAAAACCCAAGTGCACAGTTGTGAGAATCAGATATTGTAACTTGGGGAAGCCTAAGCAGTAAAGGGAATGTGACACAGCAGATGAAGAATGCGTAGCAACTGCACCAAAACAGTAAATAATTGTTCCAAGGGTCTGAGAAATGTGATGAGGGCTCTGTCCACACTCTGCAGTGCACCCACCCTGGCTGTGCTGTGCCAGAACAAAACTCATTTTTCCCAGTACATCATTCTGCTGAAGAATAGGAACGGGAGCATTTAATGGTCTCCAAGAGGGTTCAGCTGCAAAGGAGTCTCTCTCACACCAGAAGTAGATATAACTCTGGCACTGCAAGCTGGGCTGCTTGTCAGGAATGTCTGCATCACAGCAGGATGGCATTTGTCTGCCAAAATACCCTTGTAATTCTCCGCTCAATTACCCTCAATAATGTGCTATTGCCCTTCTTGGGTCACTCATTTTCCAGGTGTTTCTTCAGGAGTTCCAGGATTTGCCTGAAGCTGAGAGGATGATCACAGCAGTCCATTTTCCCTGAGATGACTTCTACCATTAAGTGATTCCGCTGTACCTGCCAGGTGACTTGTTTACTCCTGTAACACTGGAACTGTTTGAGGACCATTTCCATATCCTTTGGATTTTTCCTTTTGCCAAAAGAGCCTGTGGGAGTTTGCTGCTATGGTGACTCTAAACACCTCTGAACACTTCTTTCCCTTGGGGCTGCTACAGTGTCAATGCTAAAGAAGCAGCTGCTTATGGTAGGACAATTTTTTCATTATTCCTTTCCAACTGAATTTCTAGTTATAACCTCCAGTAAATGTAAGAGGTGTAATGAGGTGGGTGCTTTACAAATGCAGTGAAAAGATAGTCTGTTGTTCAAAGAGTGAAATACTTAAATTAAACACATAAGCCATAGGGATCACAGAAATTAGTTTGGGTTTTGTTGGGGTTTTTTTCAGAGTATTAAGTTAAACTTGCCATGAAAGACAATTTTCCCAAATCAAACCAGCTTGCTTTAATCCATTCTTCCTGTTGAGTCCCTGCAGAAATAGGCCTAGAATACCGCTCTGCTTTGTTGTTGCTAGAGAACTAAAGAGCATAATTTACATTTCTAAATCTGCTAGGAAGGTGTGACAATGCTTTCCATCTAGCAGCTTCACTATAAAAAGAGGAAGATGGAGAAGGAGAAAAATGAGGATGCTGGGTTTGATTTCTCCTATTTTTTTATACATAAGTAAATCCAGTAATCTTATCCATGATTTATTCCTGACTTATGCTGCTGTAAGCTAAATGATTCCGATTCTTCAGTCAACACATCTGTTCTTTTAGATCCCAGAAAATATAAAATTCAAAAGTCTGTTATATCACCAAGAATAAGCCACTCTCCACCTCTACAGTCTCCATTTTATTGCTGCTGGTTGTGAAGAATCTCTGATCACAAGGATGTAGATGAGGAAAAGGAATGGTTCTCAAATTCTGTTTTGGTTGACTAAGATGATTTCAGGGTAAAAAGAACATTAAATATACTTACAGTGTGCACAGCCCATGAACAGACAGATATAGCTTATATTCCTGAGTACAAATAATACCTACAAAATACACTAGGTATGCAATTGAGCCAATCAGAGCTTGTGCTCTGTGTTACTTAATTGGTGGGAAAAAAAGAGAAGTTTTTGGAAGAGCTCTTTCACCACTGTCTTCTGCTTGATTGTATTTAATAGGCTTTTCCATGTGGTTTTCCAAATATTTCTCTGCAATAGCATGCTTCCTTGTGTTCTGCACATCACTTTCTGCTGTGCCTGTGAAAGGAGTCAGTCTGTCAGCCAGTTCACTTCTCACTTTGTCAGCTGCATTTTTCCAGAGATTCTCTGCAACAATAAATCATTAAAATGAGAGGGTTAAGACTGCAGACTCTTAACAGCAGGCAAAACACAGGATTGACACAAACTCCCAGCAAATCAGTGAAAGTTTTCTCTGGGATCTTACAACCCCCACTGCTGCATTCTTTTGCTCTGAAAGTGACATGCACTGTGGTGTGGTGTCAGATGCTGTTTTGCTCTCAGCAGGGAAAAAGGGCTTTCCACGTGAATCTTCAGCCCTTCCAGTCTTCTTGCAGGCAGCTGAACTAAAACAGAAGGCATGCAGTTCTACAGGTGAGGAATGGTGCCTGTACCCATCCCATTTCAGTGGCCATCCATTATCTCCACACTTTCCCCTGCCCTCACGCCAGGCAGATGACACTCAACACAGAGAAACACCAACCACTGATATAAATGCACTTGGTTCTGAGGTAGAACATGCTTACGAATAGTCTCTCTTCTGTTTTCCAGAGCAGAGAATGAGCTGTCACTCATCTTCCTTGGAGCCTGAGCTTTCCGGAATATTTTTGGCTCCTGGATCCACGCGTGTTTCATCGCTTCATCAGGAGTCATGCGCAGGGAAGGCTCCCACCTTAAATCCACGGGAGACAAATCATTACTCAGCTATTTCTATCTGAAAATTAGTACCAGGCAAAAGATTCAGCCTTGTTTTTTGAAAGTCAGGTCATGAGGATTTTTTTTTGAAACAAAATGATTTTATTTTTTGATCCCAAAACCATGGAAAAATCTTATGTGATCTTCTCCATCCTTCAAAACCTATTTACATCAGCACTGTGCCGATCAAACCCTCTGCAGCATCAAACCATTTTTAATATGCAGTTCCTGGTTCTATTAAGGTAGGCATCCAAAACTCCTTGTTTAAGGCTTGTTTTTTCGCTCCACTGAAATTATTTTCTGAAAATCCTGATTCAACAAGCAAACCAAAATGGATCAATGATTCACAAACACTTGGCAAACAGAGAACACTGAAAGCAACCTTCTTGTGAAATAGAGTGAGATCATTTTTCTTCCTTCCCCATGTAATCACAAGTTAGCAGTTTCTTTAGAATTTCTTTAGGAAAGTCCTACTGAACTACTAGAAAGAAATTTGAAGTCACTGCTAAAGAAGACATAGTTAAGTGTCAATAATAATGGTTATGCAAATGATGCCACGTGGAAAACAAACCAAACCAAACCCAAAACACCCCACCAAAAAATAAAAAACCAAACACAACAGATACAAAGATTTTAAAGGCACAAAAGAGTGAAAGCAAAGTCAAAACTAGCTTGTTGCAAACAGTATGAACTCACATTAGGCATCCTTTCAAAAAGTCCAAGAAACCAGCATCATGGGTGTTCAGCACTGTGCTTAGATCCTTGGAGTCTGGGCATCTCTTTTTCCCCTTGCTGTTAGTTATGGATTTAGGAAAACCTTTGGAATCTTAAAAAAAAGACATTCTCAAAAATTACATTAAAAACCTTCACTGAATACTTTAAAAAGGTGCATAAACAGTATCCATGTCCATCCCACTAACTCCAGTTTTGCCCTGTTGGATTGATAATCTTCCAGAATTGTGGCGAGCAGGATTGGTTGCATCCTAGAGACCACATCCCAGACTTTGTTGGTTTGTTTGCTTTGAGCAATTTTTAAACCCAAATTATACACAGAGAAATGAACAGTGTAAATTAGTTCCCAGAGCCCACTGCATTCCTTTCAACAACAATACTTTTAAGGAGCAACTTCTCTATCACTTTGGCAATTAGAAGCCCATAAGACATGAAAAGCAGAGCTCTAGGTTCATTTATAGGCCTCATTTTATCCTTTTGCCTTTTTGCCATACCTCTTCCTGGAAGTATTTTTATCAGCTAGGAATTAGTTAAAGATCTCTGACCCTACTCTCTACCAGTGATATTAATCAGTGATTAACTGCCAGGGAGGGATCCAGCAAGGACAAGAAATCTGGAGAAATTACCAAAGAATGTTCTCCTCCTTGACGCAGCCTGGATAAAATCAGCTGGTGGAAGACCCAATACCTTCACAGAAAATGAATTCAAAGAGTTACTCCTCATTTCATAAAGATACACAACAATCATCAGGTGAGATGTGCATTTTGCCTTCCTTATGAAAAGGAGCTGAATGTTGCAATTTACTGTGAAATGTCTGCAAAATATTTCCTCTTATTGTGGAGGGAATTAAGGGATTCCTTAGTGCTGCCTGTACATCTTTGTATCCAAAATAGCATGGCCAACAGAACGAGGGCAGTGATTGTCCCTCTCTCCATGGCACTGGTGAGGCCACAGCTCAAATCCTGTGTCCAGTTCTGGGCCTGTCACTTCAGGAAGAACATTGAGGGGCTGGAGATGTTCAGAGAAAGGAACAGAGCTGGGCAAGGGACTGGAGCACAAGTCTGATGAGGGTGAGCTGAGGGAGATGAGGGGACTCAGCCTGGAGGAAGAGAGGCCCAGGGAGGCCCTTCTGGCTCAAAGATCCATTTGGCTGCATTAAACCTCCCTCTGAAAGGCCAGGCCCTAGCCAACGATATTTCATTATTGCTTGAGGTTTCTCTTTTGTTTCTGGTGGTGCAGTTTATCAAACAGGTATACAAACCAATCCCAAAAGTTACCTCCATGATGCAGGCAAGTTGGTCAGCTTCATTTTCCCCTGGGAACAGTGGGTAGCCTGTGTAAAGCTCTGCTATGATACAGCCTAAGCTCCACATATCAACAGCCATAGCATAAGGATGACCAAGAATCACCTCAGGGGAGCGATAAAAGCGGCTCTGAACATAGGTATACACTGGATCAAAAATGAGACAAGAAGCAAAATATCACAGTTGGAACTGAAATGTCAATTGCAGATTTCACAGAAAAGTGGCATATGTTCAAGAATCATAAATCTGTCTGTCTACAGATTGCTCCCATAGGCTCTGGACACATTTTCTAATCCCATTTTAAAAGTAATGGGTGATACAATTTCCACTGTTCTATTCAGAAACTGTTCTTCAACAAGTTTCACTGAAGGAAATTGTTCTACTAATGCTGTGATTCAGTTTATCCATGCTCATTTTCCAATTTGAAGGTGTTCCATTTGCATCAATCAACAGTTCCTAAATAAAAAGTACAGTTCCCGTTTCCCTCCCTGTGGTATTCATACAAAAAGTACCAATTATAATTTAACCATCTCACAGAGAAAGACTCTCTGGACCTGACAAACTTCTTGATAATTGAAATATTTGGATTATGCTCTTAAATTTGTTCCAGCTAACCACTCCTGAAAGTGCACTTCTGATTTCAACAGGAGTAGAGGAGCTGATCAGGCTTGGGACAAAGAAAAAGAATGATAATATCTTACTTGTCTCTACCAGTATTTGCTCCACCACCAGTGGCTGAACACTAGGTTCTAATTAGGGGCATAGGTCAATATATTAGCCCAATCCAAGACATAGTTTTTCCACATTATTTAAAATTAAGAAAGCTTATTAAGAAAATTACATCAACTTGACTTTTCTGCAAACCTCTTTGGTCTTCATAGCAGCTTGATCCAAAATCAATAACTTTGACTGAACCTTGTCCATTGTGGTATAATAGTATGTTTTCCTAGAAAGAAAAAAAACACAGGGAAAATTAGTGTCCTATTAAGTTAGTGAACACTTGGGAAAATCAGAGTGCAAATCACGTTTACACTTCTCTGCACAACGAGAGCTTCAGAATTCGACCTCTTTTGGAATGCATTTGCTAACATGAGGAGGCAGCCAATAGTGTGCAATTGTGCAAAGCAGAGGGAGATTTGGAAAGGTATTCAGGCTGCAGGGCACCAGTGAGCTCCCCAAAACTCAGGGCTGCTTATCTAGTAAAAGCCAAACTGCACCTGGCTTTGTGCTGTGTGGATTAACCAGAACCATCCTTTTGTAAGCACAGAAAGCCCCTGGCCCATGAAGGAGCCACACCCCACAGTTATTCCCAGCACTGCTTGCTCCAGACTCCATGTCAGCTCACCTCTCTCCACTTGTGTGATGCAGAGGTCTCAAGGGAGGGATAAATGGACAAGGCAAGGTCCTATGGACTCTTTAGCTGGGTGCAGGTGGGTATAGCACTAAGTTCCTGCAATTCCAGCTGGAGAAGTGATCCTTAAACAACCAGCTCAGGGATATGTGCACTGATGAGCAAACACAGCCTTCAGCTCTCTTCTGCAGAGCTGAGTTTTATCCTTATTAAAAGTCTGACTGAATGAAGGATTTCCTTCTCCACTCCTCAGCAAACAGATGGTTACCTTTATCAATCAGTTTTACAGTGATTATATGTCAGGGCTTTGAAGGAATGAACACTTCCCAGGTGGATGCCAAATAATGATGAAGTGGTTTCCTGGGTAATTAGCTCATAAGAAAATGCTTCATGTGGCAGGAGGGAGAAGCTGCTACTGGTGAAAGTCAAGGCAAGGACTGACTTCCACAATCCAAGTGCTCTTGGCTCTAGTAAGAGAAGCAACATCCCCTCTCTGCAGGTCGATATCCCTTTGTGCTCATGGGAGGAGTCTGCCTCTAATACTGAATCCACCACAATGCAAGGGAGCTGATCAAAGCTGGGAAACCAGGAGTGGCTGGAAAACCAGACTTAGGAGGCAGTGATTACCTAGCATAAAGGCCATAGAAACTCCATATTCTACCTTGTGTTGAGAAATATCATAGGAGGCAGATGAGATAACAGATGTGAGTTTCAGGCAACAGAAATTCATTAAATTGTACAATTGTTGAATGAGAACAAAATTGTCTTTTAGTTAACTCATTACATTTTCACTAATATGTTGCTTTATTTAAATACAGACTACACTAATTGATGCTGCCAACGTCATTCCTTGTCAGTGGCTGCTTGGAAACAGATTTCCCATTGGACTAATTGTTTTTGATTCAGATATTTGGGTTATCTTGCAAGCTTCTCTTCTCACTGCAAATTGGTCTGGCAAAGATATTGGCAAGACAACAGGTACAGACAGTATGTGACTTCTCAGAATACTAAATCAAGATACATTTAGCAAAGTGAGAACAGAATTTTATCCTTAGCATTTCTACCTAAGAACATATTTATTTCTTTATTGGTTCAATTGCCCTTTTGAAAAGGAAATCAAGAGAAACTTTCATCTGAAGTGAAAATAGAATTAAAATCCCTCAGAAATCTCAGAAAATTGCAAAAATTTAAATTTGGGGCTTAAGGAGAATAGAAATGTTTCACCTAGCATGAATGCTTAGCAGATACAGCAGAGGGAATTGGATGACAGACATTTCTCCAGAAACAGTGAACACCCTAAATACTGTTCCACAGAATTCCTCTGCCATTTACTAGGCTACTTAATTTTATAATTATGCCTAAAAAATTAAATAGACTTAACAGGATAACCTGAAACAGGCTGCCTTGTGAATACTCCTCGCATTACAACATCCCTCATCTTTAAAGACTTAATTTTACAAGTACTTTTGGTTTTCTCTAAGCAAAAAGCCATTTCCTGAATTTGATTCATATTTGCATGCGTTTTGGCAATGAAATAATCTCATTTAATGCTTTGATGAATTAACTGAATCAATGGTAATGATAAGTTGACTGTAGCATGAACATAATCTGAAATAAATTACAGGTTCTGTACAAACATCATACTGGGTTTTAGGGTTTCTCCTGACAGTTCCTCTCAATCAGTAAAGAATAGGGTAAGCTTATTTATTCTGTACAGAATACCAGGTGATGAAATGATTGTACTTACAGGCTTCAGATCACAGTGAATGATTCTTTCCTGGTAGAGCACTTGTAAACACTTCAGCACACACTGAGTGAAGTGGCGAATCAAAGACAGACTGAAGCCTTGGAAATTGTTCTTTTTGATCAGCTCATACAGATTTATTCTGTGGGGGAGGAGGAAGCAGCAGACAGAGAGCAGATAAGAGATTGGGGAATTTATTTTTAAAGGCATGATTAGTTTCCAGTGCATTAAGAGCTTGTCTTCCCACATGGAGGACTCATGCAGAGGAAAATGACAGCTATTTTCCTCCCTGAGAATGCTGCTCTGCATGTGATATGTACAAACACCTCCCAGATCTAAAGCAGATGTAAAATCAGTAAACTTGCTTGCTAAACTCTCTGCTGTTAAGCATCTGTGCTGATTTCCACCAAGAACAATAGCCATTCAGGAACTGAAATAAATTTTCTTCTGTCTCCTTTTGCTGTCATTTCTCTTTGCTTTGGCATCTTGAATAAATAATTTCTGTCTAAGGGTTTTTGCCCAGCAATAAATATTTCTAGATAACCCCCCCATTAATTCAGGTCTCATTAGGTTTTTATATCCCTCCTGTGACCATCACATCTTAGCAACTTCCAGTAGCCCTGCCCAGTAGCCTGGAGAAGAGAAGGTTGTGGAAGATTTCATTGCAGCTTTCCTTAAGGGGCTTATAAGAAGGAGGGAGAGAGATTTTTGATAGCGATAGTGATAGGATACGGGGCAATGATTTCAAACTGAAAAAGGAGGAGGTTTAGGTTGGATATTAGGAATAAATTCTTCCCTGTGAGAGGTGTCCTCAGCACTAGCACGTGTCTGCAAGGACATGACCAGCTGGAGCTTTCTGCCTTCCCACTGGAGTGTCCACTGGTGGCAGGCACGGCCCATTCCTTTGGAATTAAAGTTGCCAAGACTTAATGGAAACGATCACAAATCAAAGGCTTTTCACAGTATTTTAAAGGCAATTAAAGTTTTATCAAACATTTCTCTATGACAACCAGCCTTTAACTCCTCTGTAGAGAGCTAAAGATAGTGGCTATCCCATTTCCCTCTGTGTTTCCATAGCAGCTTTCAGAAAAGACTGGTCTGTGTCTTCCCTGGAGTCACCTCTTACCCTGTGTGCCTGTAAGTGACAGACTCACATGCAGCAACACAAGGGATTTGGGTTTCTTTGGGATCAAGCTGTCCACATGAAGCTGAATCTTCAACAGGGGCTGTAGCACATGCAGCCATGGGGGTTTTACTCTAAGGGCTGGGGAAGTGTGGGTAGCCTGGATAATTCCAGTTTGGTTCCCTGATTACAGAAAGGTTGATGAATAAAATGATCTGACTTCTCCAAAATTCCTCCAGAATTCCTCCTAAGATTCCCTGCAGCAAAGATTCATAAAAAGCAAGATGCAGTTTTGGTTTTAAATTATTTGATATTATTCATATTTATATACCCTGAAGTTTACCAGTCCTGAATTTACTCTTTTCCTCACAGGTCTTTCGGGGAAGAAGACTTCAATACCCAGCACAGAAAATAAGGGTTGGATCATGTCATTGCCCGTGTGAAGTCTGAACGTGGCCTTTTTCAGTTCACCTTGGGTGATCAAAGGCTCAGTTATGCAGTCTGTACTTAGACACTGTTCCTTTCTAGCTGCCAATTCTTCTGAAGAAGACATAAAAATTAAATCTTGTAAGGCACAAGATCTACAATTCTCCTCAAAGTATGTGTAAAGGAAAATGTACTTTACCCCAGCAGTTCAAAGGAGATACAGAAGTGATTGCGAAAGTAGAAGTATTCTTTCATGTGGATGATATTGTGAGTATCATCTTTGTCTTTCTTCAGCAGAGCATCAAGGATTTTCACTTCTACCAAAGCCTGGCTGTGAAATCTGAAATATCACATGACATGGGAATGGTGACATCAACTCAGGGTAGCATTTGTATTTCTGCAAATGCTACAAGCACCACAAGCTTACTGTAAGCTCAGCAGGTGGGACAATTATTAAAATGTTTCATTCAACCCTGTTAACCACTGTAATTTTGATTTCTTACAGTTGATTCCTAGTCTAAATACGCTGGCCTTACATAAGACTTCAGGGTACCTAATTTGACTTGTCTGAAAAAAACTTTAAATGAAAAGGTTTATAATGAGCATCCAGACTAAAATCCTGGTGCTCTCAAGTCTATAGGAATGTTTCACTTTCCTCGAACAGGGCCATGTTTCACACCTACCACAGTCAGATAGTGGGCTTTGAAAAGCATCTTTACACTTAGTGTTCACTGAGGGGGAAAACGGAACAGCTGAACATCTGTTTCTCTGACTCTGCTTCAAGCTCACAAATTTGTAACCTGCCACTTAACAGGAACAGGGTGCTTAAGACCAGAGTGCAGAATTTTTCATGTTAAAGTAAGTGATGGGTGCCTTCCAGCATATTCCTGTGGTTTTGGAGCCTTGTGGGGATGCTCCCCACTCTCAGTCCTGCATGGCTTGGGTTGTGTATTCACTGTGCAACAGATAGAGAGACCTCCTTGTGAGCCTGGAGAAACTGTGCTTGCTTTCTTAGGCTTTCTCTCCTCTGGGTCCAGGCCAGTTCCTGACATCCTCTTTCCTCACTCTGCCCCCACTGTGTTTAATGAATGTACAGGAGGTTTGATTTTGATTTGTTCACATTTTCACAGTTTGCCTCCAAATAACAGGGATGATTGTACTGGTTTTCAGCAGATATCTCACCTTTTCTTATTCCTTATTATTTTCAATGCCACTAACTCATTGGTTTTGTGATCCAGGCATTTGGCCACCTGCCCAAAGGACCCTTTCCCAATGACCTCCAAGACTTCGTAGCGGTAGGCAATGTGGTCATGTAAAACCTTCAAAAGAACACAAACAGTTCAGATTCAAAGAGTACAGCAAAGACCAAGCTCCCTAGTAGCTCCTGTGTGTGGGAGTCTGTTGTCCATGATGGATGGTGGGTTAGCTGCAGGTGAAGTCTACATCAAATAAGGGTAACAAGGAAAATCCCAAGTGATGCTTCCATAGCCCACCTACCTTGCATCAGCCCTGCATGATATGCAAAGTGAATTCTCCCCTGAGCTTTAAAAGTCATGTTTTCACTATGTGAATATTTATCTTCTAGAAATGACATTTATTTCACAGACAACACTTAAGAGTTGGCATAAAATCACTACAAACTTACTGAGCTCAAAATGAATACCATAGTTTTTCCACTTACCTTTAAGTAGGAACCATGCTCATCATCATAACAATTATTATTCTGGGTTTCAGGCAAACCTTCAATCTTTTTAGCTTCCAGGCCAAGAAACCAGAGCTCTGTATAATTGAAAATTTCTTTTTGCTCATAGACTGTTAACTGGTTTCTAAAATTTTTCAAGGCTTCTAAATCAGAAAACAAGAACGTAAAACCAAAAATCAATAAAATGTCAGAAACCTGATGGCAAAGTGCTTTTACAATGGAACATTTCAGAGTAGAGCACACCACTTTGAGCAGGATGCTGAGAAAAGCTGTTAGAGTTCCCTTCCAACTAAGATTTCTCTGCTTCTACAATTTCATACAAAATTCTGTTGTTTTTTTTTTTCTGGCTTGCAGTATTAACTTCAGTAAAGTATTCATCATCTGTCAACAAGACTTTTAAGAGAACTTAGGTAAAAATTATTTAATTATGAGGGAAGTTATGTATATGGATACTTTTGAAAAATCTCATCTGTTGTCTATCTGCTCCCTCAGGCTCCATAACTTACGTGAAAAGTTACATTTTTATTGGTTTGATTGCCATATTTATAAAATGTCAGTAATGTAGTTAACCAAAGTTTTCAAGTACTTGTCTTTCTGGCAAAAATCATCAAGCTTAGATGCCTGAGGTTAGGAATCAAATGGAGCCCAAATCTTCTTTTCTCCTACTTTTGATTCTTCCTGCATAAAATTTCGGCTGCCCTAACACCTCCACTCCCATCATTTAAATGTGGATATATATTCAGACAGGAGCATTATAAATCAGTGTGTTGCATGCATGTGTGGGTGTTTTGTTAAACAGTGGCAGATCTTCATCCAGCAATGCAGGAATGCTAAATCACTTCAAAGCAAAAGGCCACTACTTTTTTTTCCTAGACTTCTTCTAGAAATAGATTAACTCTGTCAGAAACTTTCTAGATCCGAGAACTCCCAAAATGCAATTTAGCCCACATCAATAAAATGGGACACAACCATAAGGAAGAGAAAAAGGGTTTTATCCCTGTAATGGAATACTGCTGTCACCTTGCCTAAGTTTTGACAAATATACATTCTTTTTTATACTGCATGTTTCTCTTCTGTATTTGTGTCAGTCAAATCATTCTCCTATTAGGTACCTCCCCAGGCTGGATAATTAGAAATCACTGAGTCCCATCCATATTGCTGTGCTCTAAATTGTTTAATATTTCAGCAGCCATTTATCATGGCACCTCTGGTCCCTGAGTGTCCTGACTGTACACACTCCTCATCTGTACAGGCAGCCTGTCACTCCAGTCCTTTCAGTTTATCCAGGGATATTCTACCTGAAGCTGTCATAGGCAGTTTGACCCCAATGCTGGTGCTCTCCAGTTCAGATGGTTTTGTATGGACTCTGGTATCACTCTCAGGAAGACTGTCTGGAAGGTTAAATTGGGGAAAATTGCCTTGAGTTCCATTTTCCTGCCAAGCAGAAACAAAAAAATTAAAATTTAAAACCTGCTATATTCACAGAGACAAAGCTGCAATATATTTATTTTGGATTACTTGAGTAATCTCTCTGTCAATTTTGTGCTGAAACAGAACAAGCAAACTTGGGCACTAGAACATCCTGCTTATTCAGACAGCAAATTCTGCCAAAAGCACTAAAGGCTGTTGGACCATGGAAAGATGAATCTCTATAAATGAGAGAAGGAAGTTCATCTTCCAGATTCATTCAGTATATGCACTCTTTAGAAATGCTATCTATACTAATACAGATATATACTGGTTAGCCTTGGAGGACTGTGGAACAATTTCTCTTGGAAACCATGCCAAACCAAGTGAAAGAGAGGAAGCTGATTTGGAATAACCAGTATGGATATACCAATAAATGGTGCCTGAACAACTTGGTTGTCTTCTCTGATGAAGTGATTGGCTTGGCCAGTGGGACAAAAGCAGTGAGCATCATGGACTTTGCCTGGAGCAGAGCCTGTGACACTGGAGCCCAGTGAGTGGGAGATGAACTGGATAAATGGATCATAATGTGAGCAGCCTGCTCCAAGTTGGCTCTGCTTGTAGTGAGGGGTTAGGCCAGATGTCCTTCACAGGTCTCTTTCAACCTGAATGATTCCTTAATTTATTTATTTCTCATCCTTAGAGAAAGTCCTCATAGAAATGGGGCTGGACGGAGACAAAAAAAAAGCTCAGTGTCTCTCAGCGTCGGAAGGGTACCAAAGACATATTCAAAAACCAGCACATGGTTGCCAAGACAAGGCATCCCAGGTGATGGGATATGGACTAACAAGTGGGCAAGTTTGGTCCACCATGTCCTTGCAAGAAGTCCTGACTGGTACCACCTCAATATAAGCATCTTGATGCTTGTGGGGTTTGAGTTAAGGGTGTGTGCAAGTAAAAATGGGTTCTTTTCAAAATGAAGCATCTTTCCATACTTGCCTCTAATTATGACATTTTTCCTCTCTTCCCCCACACTTACACACTTGTGACACTTTGCCACTGACACTCTCTCAGTGGTATTTAGAGAGAGGCTAGTTCACCAGGCAAACAAGATGTCCAGGAGCTTTATAACTCACCTGAAGAGAGGGGAGGACACTCTGCAAGCTCTTGTTTGCTATTTGAGGCAAGCTGCTCTCAAAGGGAGGAGGGTTTGCAGTGTCTGCAGCCAGACCATGCTTCACTTGACCTTCCAGATGTGGGAGGGAAAGGACACCACGACTGACTCTCTAAATAGAAAGCACAAGGAAATGTCACATAACGACCTAGCAAGCAGTTCTGTGCCACACCTATGAACACCAGAGGGATTTAAATCCTTGGAAAATGTGTGTAGTTCATTTCTGACACCTAAAGGCAAAGGGGAAATGAGCAGATGCCAAGGCAGCTCCAGCTGTACTAACAGGCAGCAGGAGGTTGTCCACGGAATCCAGCCCAATTTAGGGAATGAGATTCCTCACAAAAACACTTCCATTCAGCATCAGAGCAGCAACTGCTTCAGCTGCAAGGCGTGGTGGGGTTTGGAAGCCCAGCAGCCGTTCCAGGCAGCAGGACTCCTGTGAGTGGGGAAAATAAAGCCCACATAGGGTAATAAGTAGGCATGAAGTGTCAGTGGCAGAAAATATCATTAACTTTTCCCAGAAGAGAAACTGGGACTGGACTGCTGCCAAACACCAGGGGTGGACACAGTGGGAAGTCTTCCCTGCACTGGTTTCTCCACATTTCCTTCCCCCTCATTTCCTATGGAGCTCAATTTGACTGGGTCCCTTTGTTGCACTCCTTATTAGTGAGGAAAAGGCAAGCTCTCAGCAAACTTTGCTTAAAAATAAATGCTTATGCTCATTTAAATAATCCAGGATCACTAGTTCTTCCTGACTTTTCCCATTTATTATTTGCAAAACTCTTCTATATCATTCGTTAATTACAGTCAGTTGTTTAAGGACGCAGTTTTATGAATGTCTTACATGTCTTTTATCAATGTCTTGAATATCTCAAGTCAGAGAAGTCACACTTTTAGCAGCTAAGAAAACTCTTTCAGGTAGACTATTTCTTTGGTAAATAATAAAAAAAATTATTTGAACTAGATCTGAAATAGATCAACTATGCACTGTGAAATGCAGAATAAGGTCCAGAGAGCTAAAGCTACAACCCACATAAACCCGTGAAATTCTTCTCCTCAGGGAAGCATAGAAACATATTTGGCAAGCTTTTGACAACAAAGGTGAGGTTTGATATTTTCTCAAAAAGCAAAGGAGCAATGCTCTCAAGCCAATCAACTTCAGTGAGTAAGTTTTTTATTCCAATACTGTGGAATAGCCTTTAAAACCTTTGAACTGGGATTCCAGTGGACTTTTCCCAAAAGCTTCAAGAAACAAAAGTGATTTGGCAGAAGAAATGCCTCAAATGCTACTGAACACAGCAAAACCAAAATACTTCCAGGCATTTGGGACAGTCATACAGCCACAGGGGAAATGGAAGAGGACAGGGAATAGAGGTCTTACCTCTGCCCATATTCATATTATAAGAGATCACTTCAAAAACAAGCATTCAAGTATTTTTGAAGGCAGCTGAAGAGCCACGTACCTGATGGAAGACTCTGTTAGAGCCCAGATGGTCCCTCTCTTGAACAGTCAGCTGAGACTGAGAAAAAGCATCCACATGGGAAGACTGCAAACATGAAGTGAGGCTTTAATAAAAATTATTCTGGAGGAAAAGAATTATGGAATCCCTGCATGGTTTCTGTATTTCTCTCCTTTGTGGCAATGCCTTTGCCAACACAGGATGTGAGAGGGCCACAAAAGCTGCTGAAAACACTTTACACTCTGGCAATGCCTCTCTCAGCTGAGCAGCTGTTTTGTGGGCTGGGGCAGAGACGTTTATTTTGTTATTATGCCTCTCAGATGCTTGGTGTGCCCCTGTGCTCAGCCCTAAATATGTACTTGGAAGCTGGTAGTGAGTCTGCTTGGAAGGACAACTTTAAACTGCCTCACGAGGTAGATTGTGAGCCCATACATTTCTAAAAGCAGCATTAAACTGATTCACCTTGTGGTACAGATTTTATAGAAACAAAATCAGGGTTTAAGCTTACTGAAGTATGGCAAAAACCCCATTGGTTCCAATGGGCAGATAGTATTAGCAATAAATACGAAAAAACCCCATGGGGAAAGTGCTAAGCAGCTCACCATTTTAAAGAGTTTGCTGGTGCTTTCAGCAGTTTTTTAATAAACATGCTAAGTAGCATTATACATTTCTGCCCAATAACAAACTGCAACAAAATGAAGAAATCTTTAGGAAAATTTAGACCATGAAAGCTCCACGGCTAAAGCAGATTGGAGCTCTGCTCTATAGGCTGGAGTGAATCCCACTGGTTTGGTCAAAAGGGCTCCTGAAAGAGTCTGTCTGAGTCTGG
Organism: Phainopepla nitens; assembly: GCA_013400175.1. Lineage (NCBI taxonomy): Eukaryota > Metazoa > Chordata > Aves > Passeriformes > Bombycillidae > Phainopepla > Phainopepla nitens. Next base: position 267,173 of record VXBQ01006207.1, on the reverse strand, counting down.
AAGAGGCAGGGACAACTCAGATTAGATGCTGCACCTGTGCCAATACACTGCAGATATCCACAGATAGATAGATAGACAGATAAGCTGTAGTGGGTGAAGGACGCTTGTGTGCAAACTGATCCACACACACACTGTGTCCTTGATACATGCAGGGCACATCAGCATTGCTACAGACAGGGAGACCAAACTGAACATACCTTGACAATGGCTCCAGCACATCCTGCCCTGAAGAGAATCACAGACTGGTTTGGGTTGGAAGGGACCTTAAAAATCAAGCAGTTCCAACCTCTGCCATGAGCAGGGACACCTTCCACTGTCCCAGGTTGCTCAGAGCCTCAGTCTCCAGGCATCCATGGCCTCTCTTGGACAACCTGTGCCAGGGCCTGCCCACCCTCACAAGGAACAATTTCTTCCTTATATCCCATCTAAACCTCCTCTCTGTCAGTGTGAAGCCATTCCCCCTTGTCCTGTCATTCCAGGCCCTTGTCAAGAGTCTCTCTCCATCTTTCCTGTGGCTCCCTTCAGGCACTGCAAGGCCACACTGAGGTCACCCCAAAGCCTTCTCTTCCCCAGGCTGCACAATCCCAATTCCCTCAGCCTTTGCTCCCAGCAGAGCTGCTCCATCCCTCTGATCATTTTGATGGCCTCCTCTCGACTGACTCCAGAGGCTGTGGCATATCCACCCTTATATATGCTCTTAGATTAGAGACTCTAAAAGACTTTTCCAAACTAAATATTGAGATTAAACTTTGTGTACAGACCTACCTGACCACATGGAGGAAATGCTGCCCTTTGACAGGTTCAGGTGTCTCATGAGCCAGGAAGACACTACTCAAGCTGGGCAGACCAGCTGGAAACTGCCCTTGAGATAACTGTGCTCTGTGTGTGCTCCTCCTGTTCCCAAATGAATAAGCAAATCCTTCTGCAAGGGCAAACTTCAGATGTAGAACAAACTGAGAACAGCTCTGGCTTGAGATGAAGGGCCATGAGTGGCTGTGAAGCACAGGAGAATGGCAGGAAAGGGATAAATACTAAAATCTGTCTTTGCTGGATACAGTAATTCCCACCTTTGGAACTGGAGATCACCCAGCCAGGGATAAGGGATGATATGCTGTAAATCCAAAATATTCCCAGTGCCAAGAAAGCTAATGCCACAGAAGAGGGCCACTAGACTACTGCATCCTAAACAGGAGTGTCCTAGAGCATGACACAGTTTGCCCAGAGCACCAAATATCCTCATATGTATTTCTTTAGATGATGATTCCATGGAAAACTCAGCGCCAGAATATTTTTTCCAGACAATCTTCAATCTTCTCAAGCAATCTACGCATCTTACATTTCAAGGGACTATCACATTTGTTATGAAGGTGAGTCTGGAATACACATTCAAAACTCTACTAATTGTATCAGCCCAGCTCCTAGTAAGAGTATTAATTTTAGTGCATGTTATACTTTTTCCTCACACTTCATACATACTTCATTCCCATCAAGCTATAATTTTCAGTTTCTGCAGCTGATGAAAATATTACATTTCATTTAAAGGTAATTTCTTAACTGCTTCATGCTTTTTTAGCTGCAAGTCAATACAAAGCCAGGACTTCATAGAGAAAAAGCTATCACTGAAAACCAAAGAAACAACGACTTCACATACCTGTACAGATTGCAGAATCTTCACTCCAAAATGGCATTTTATTTCTTAGCAATACTTTTTAAAAGCTAGGCAGTTCTGTCTATATCACTAAAATTTTTTTAAAGTATATTTACTCCCAGACCATGAAAAATTTAAAAAACATCTTTAAAACTGAGCAAGAGCTAAGGAGGAAGGTGAGTGGGCTCCAAGATGTGCTACCAGAATTTGGAATCCATTTAATTTCCATTCAGTGGGGAAAGATTAACAAGATTTTGAGACGGACATTTCTCCTTTTATAGGGCAAAAGCAAAACCAGTCCATGCCTTTTTTTAACAATGGAAATCTGTGATTCTCTTTGTCCCCATTTCTCAAAACCTACTTACTAAGGATTTATTGCTCTTTAGGCAATTTATTCAATAAAATCAGTAAGTGACTGACCTTCATAAAATTCGCCCAAATGAGTAAATAACATGAACTTGTATTTGTAGAAAAACTGATCTATGCCTACACCAGTCCTGATGGTGGCTGAATGGGGAGCAGGTGGATTTATTGGACAATCCACGCAGTGGCTTTATTTGATGGTCTTGGTCCAGGTGACCCAGCAAAGTTGCTCTAGCAAAACACTGGAGCTGCCCTACAGGCTCTGCAGCTGAGCTCTTGTGGCTGGGTTCGTTCTGGCAGATGCACTCCAAAGAAAAACTACAGCAACTGTTACTATTCCACTCCATTTCATTCCTGGTTTCCCTGCTCCGGTGGCACTCAGCTTTGTCCTACACTCCAATGCTGCAATCCCAGACTATCCTCTCCTGCTATTCCAGCCTTTCAAATCCTGGATCACCTTGCTCATTCCAGTTACCACCAAAGAAACAGAACAAGGTCCTCATCCACCACCTAGCCCGCAGTCACAAAGTTTTAGGTTTACAGCATTCTGTAAAATAGACATCATGGCACACTTCCATAATTCTCAAAATATCAGAGTATTTTTTCAGTACCATGTTAACCATAGAAATCAGAAATGCATTAAAATTTTTAAATACACAACTACATAAAATAAAGACCCCATTGTCTCCTCCTTCACATAGGCATTCTTTTCTCCCTGTTCTCAAAACTGAATGAAGCCTGTAGAATACATGGAGAGAATACAACACAGGTGCTAAATCATGCAACACATTAAAAAGACATAGTAAATACATTCTCTCACTCAAAATACAGTAGAAACACAAACATTTTCCCCACCTTGTCAACTATTTCTGTCAGCATTACTGCGAGAGCTGTTAAGTGCAGGACAGGAGCTGTTTATTCCATTCAGTGAAGGCATTTCAGGAAGCCCACCTTCATCTAGTCAGAGCATAGCAGGAGCAGTTCCATGCACAGTGCCCTGAGCAGAAAAAAATGGATAATGCTTCTGCTTGGCTTCAGATTTAAATTTTTCTCCCGGAAATATGCCAGTGACTATTAGCTGCTCTAGTATTCTTTTGGTGGCCATCTGTTCCCTTTCTCAGCCTCCTTCTAGCCAAATATAATTTTCCATATTTATCATGGCAAGTCAGTAATAAGAAAGACAAATATAACAGGATTGGCTGTTCTCCTTGTCATCTCAGTCTGTTCTTTCTCACTGAGCTCATGTGCTTGCGAAACCAAAAAACACTTGAATTTGGATTTTGTCAAAATTTGTCACAGCGACCTTGCTATACAGTGAGCAAAATCTCTTCAACAAGACTGACAGACCGGAAAATGAAAATTAATTAATTCCTCAAGGGTTGGTTTCTCGTTGGGCATTATATATCAATTAATGAGGACCAAACTGTGACACCTTGGTCTGTGGTTCTTGAGGGCATCGGTACAGAGCTGCTCTGCCCTGTGGGATAATGAGTGTGTGGATTATTTTGGTGTGGATAACGAGAAAGAGCTGAGCTGCCCTCCTGTCTCTCCTCTTCCTCCTTTGGATGATGTGCATGTGTGATGGGGCACTGATGGAGGCGTCCCTATTCCCCAGCTGTCTCCGGGGAATATCTAAAGCAAAAATACAGTGTGGTCTCCTCCTTCATACAGCCAAAGAATGGCATGTTCCCTGCTGGTCTGAAATCTGTCAACAACCCAGAAGAGTTCTACTTTCACTCAGAAACCAGGGTTTTCAGGGAGGGAATACATGCTCACCCACTGAAGGCTGCTGCTTTTACAGATGCTGCTGGAATGGTCAAAGGACAAACAGTTATTTCTTTGCACCCATGGTGGTCTCTGCAAAGCCTTTCCTGATGTGATTGCTGGGCCGCAGCTTCCTAAAAGGCACATTGCTCCCACTTCCATCACTCCCACTTTTCCATTCATCCAAGCTTGGCAACCCTCTAAGCAACAAATCCTCCCCAGTATTATAATCTTCATGTGCAAGAGAAACTTCTAATTTTCACACAAATAACCACTCAGGCTGTCATGCCAGCAGGGGAGGCATGCAGATCATGGAGTCCTAGAAGGGACCTTAAAGATCATCTCGTTCCAGCCCCCTGCCATGGGTAAGGACACCTTCCACTATCCCAGGTTGCTCCAAGCCCTGTCCAGCCTGGCCTTGGACACTTCCAGGGATCCAGGGGCAGCCACAACTTCTCTGGGCAACCTGTGCCAGGGCCTCACCACCGTCATAGCAAAGAATTTCTTCCCAAAATCCCATCTAAACCCTCAGTGGGAATCCATTCTCCCCTGTCCTATCACTCCAGGCTCTTGTCAATAGCCTCTCTCCATTAGCAGTCTCAGGATAGCATCCACAGAAAGGAGCGAAATACAGAAGAACATCCTCTACTTTATTTTCTTTGTTCCCTTTCTTTGCAATGTTTTCTCTCCTCCTCATTTTAATACATTCTTGTAAACATACTCAAATTTGCTGTGAAAAGTCACACAAGAATAAAAACAACCTTCAGGATCATTCTTTTGTATTATCTGAAAAGGATCAACTAACTTTTAATGACATAAGACTTTGAATACAGTTTTCTCCTCCATTTCTCAACAATACTCTCAAAGCAAGAGAAACTCACCAGGATTCTTACTAAGTTTCAGTCATGCTACACTGAAATAAGAAGCAGTACATAAAATGTTTCAGCTATAAATTTTAAAGTAATTTTTTTTAAGTTGGAAGGGAAGATTTATGATCTTGTAACTAATTTTTTAAAATTACCCACTTCTGAAAGACCTTTAAATAAAGGAGCTAAGTGCAATAGTACATATATTCCTTATGGACTGCCTGTGATCATCACACAGACAACATTTTGAACAAATCTGTAAGTTTGGCAACATCTCTGTGAAATAGAATAGTATTAGTGGTAAAGGAAATCAAAGAGCTTTCCCTGCAAAGAAAACCCCCTGCATGATGGAGTGGGAAGAGGATTCACTCCACCTTAGCTAAACATTCAAAGTAAACAAATTTCCCTGTGGAAGCTCCCCTGTCTTTTTATTGGCCTGTCTGGAGAAGGAGCCTGTTCCAATAATGGAGACTAGATATCCCAAACTTTTATATCCTCAGAATTAGATTAGATTAATTCTACTCTTTACAGCATTCACTCTGCTACTTCTGCACTTCAGTCTTTCTGATCTGAGTGAGGGCAAAAAGCACAGAGGAACAATGAGCTGAGCCCTGTGTCAGAGCTGCGCTATGGCATCAATCCAGGCTTGAGCAGGGACACAGGGAATGTCCAATGCTGCCATTGCAGGCTGAACTATGGAAGATAAATACCAAACTCCCAACGTGAGTGGTGTTGACAGAAAACTTCTTAAACCACTCCTGCTCTATTTGCTCTAAGAAAGCATAGGAAGTATGCTTTTCGCCTTTTGCAAAATCAGTACAAAGGGAATGGGTGATTTAAGGTTTTGCATACATTTACTTGGGCAAAGAACCCACCAGATGAACCAATCTGTGCAAGTCTGATAGAAATAGAAAAGCCAGTCATAGGTTCTGGCTCCTTTAGAGTGTTTCTTCCACAGAAGAGTGAAAAACCTTGGGATACAATAACGTCAAGATTCTAACATTTAAATTAGTTGCTAGTATATTGGCTCTTTAAAGTTTATTAACAATTCCCATCACATTTAAGATCTGCTCTTTCTCCTAGCAAACAAGAAAAAAAATTGCAATTCTGTTTGTTCTAAATGTGCTCAAAAGCTCAATAAGAATCATGAATGCAGTTTTACATAGGAGGGAATTAAGGCACTGTGTTGCTAAGGTTGTAGTTGCCAGAACTTTTTGAGATAATTCCTAACATCTAGGTAAGTGTCCTTGACTGAATTAAAATAGAATTTGGGGACATGGGGATTTTCCAAACAACTCTCTGACTGTATAAAGCCAAAAGGACCCCAGCGACATCATCATTTCTAGAAAACAGACTGGGCAAAGAAATGACAGCCCAGAAATCAGTGCTCCAACTGATTTTTCTAATGCATCAATCTGTTCTCAGGACTGTTCCAAGAACAGAAAATATGGCTATTCCTGGACTCACAAACTGAAGAGGAATCACATGAGAAGCAAGAATTGGACATGAACCAGATAAACTGATTTAGATCGAGTGGGGTGCACAGATGAAATATAGGTCTAGATATGTTGAAAAGTCATAGGCAAAAAAAATCCCCCAAAATTTGATAGGCAAAATATCACAAATCATAGAATATCCAGAGTTGGAAGGGACCCACAAGGATCATAGAGTCCAACTCCTGGCTCTGCACAGGACACTCCAACAATCCCACCCTGTGCCTGAGAGCGCTGTCCAAACACTCCTGGAGCTCTGGCAGCCTTGGGGCCGTGACCATTCCCTGAGGAGCCTGTTCAGTGCCCCACCACCCTCTGGGGGAAGAACCTTTCCCTGATATCCACCCTAACCCTCCTCTGACACAGCTCCAGCTGTTCTCTGGGTCCTGTCCCTGGTCACCACAGGGTAGAGATCAGGGCCTGCCCCTCCTCTTCCCATCATGAGGGAGCTGCAGAACTGCTGTGAGCTCTGACCTCTCTCCTCCAGCTGAACAGACCAAGTGCCTTCAACTGCTCCTTGTGTGGCTTCACCTCCAGGCCCTTCACCATCTCCAAAACCCTGTTTTGGATGCTCTCTAACAGCTTTAGATCTTTCTTATATTGTGGCACCCAAAACCACACTCAATATTCAAGGTGAGGCCAACCCAGCCCAAAGCAGAGTGGGACAATCCCCTCGCTGGCCCCATGGTCAGTGCTGGGCCTGGTAAGGTCATGATCATGGTGGAAAAGGATTTTTGGCTTGCTTGTAAAGCCCTGAAAGCTTTGCAAGAACTTGCCTTCAAGATAGAGCTCCACCTGTTTCTAGCAATTTGTAGGTGAGACGTGGGGAGTGCCTGTGTTATCCCTGTGCTGCCTGGAAGTGGAAGATGGAGAGGCTGATCCAGGAGAATGAAGGCCTCTCAGTTCTTGTGTTGCTCATAATTACAGCTGCTAAATACCGCTCCAAATCCTACTGACACCACACATTCACCTGTGCATTCAGATATGCTTCCTAAATAATGCCCTCTAAGGAGAAAAAAACAGGGAAATAATTTCCCAACCTTATCACTTCAGAGGGGTTACACTGTAGGAAATCAGCACCTCACTCAACAAGTGACTTCTCATAGTGAATTCTCCCCAGAAAGTCACTTCAAACAAAAGCATGAAATGTCAGTTTTAAACTTAGAAATACACCTTTTTTAATAATGTAGGATTTTGATTTCAGAGTAATGCAACTCACTGTAAGTATTTCTACATAGCATCTCTTTTTTTTTCCTCTAAAATGAAAAATAGACCAGCTGTCTACAATATACATATATTATTAATATATGAAAGCCTTTCACTTAAACCTAAAATCTGAGATCTTTTGCAGAACCTTAGGTACTCTGAGATTCTATAAATTAATTATTTGCTTACTATTTATGCAGAAACCTGTAAGACACCCCTGTAATTTAAAAATGTTAATTTCTTCTCTGTGCAGCAATAGTAACGATACTGCTTTTATTAAAAATTTCCATCATAAAATCATAGATTCATAGAGTATCCTGAGCTGGAAGGGATCCACAAGGATCACTGAAGCTTTGCACAAAACAGTCTCAAGAATCACACATCTTAATTCTTCTTCTCCAAAGAAATTTAAATAATGGTTAATGCAATAAAAATATCATATGGAATTGATGGCAGAAGGTACAATGGACCGAACTATCTTCTTTCTCTTTATTTTCAGTTCCTCACAACAGGTATATCACAACCTAGTACAAACATTTGTACATCAAACAATAAAAAAAAAGCCAACCATTATTACCTTAGGCTGGACTCTTTTATTTCTTCTCACTTGTAAACAAGAGTTACTGAAGAAGCTGAAATCACAGCAGCTCTCACTGCTCCTTTCTTGCTTTTCCCATAATGACAAAGCTCCATTTTTTAAATCTGTCTCCATTAAATTGTTCTGTTTGTGATTTAAACCTGACACTGTAGTTAATCTGATCCAACCTGTGCCCCTCTGTGAATAAAGGTTTGGGCTGATTGATGATTTTTAGGGTGAGCTGGCTGGAATCAAGTCCCAGGTTGTTTTACCATGTTCCCCAGCAATGACACAAACCAAATTGAACTGAACTGGGAAGCTGATGCTCTATGAAATCTTTGAGGACTTTACACCAGCACAACATCTTTGTCAATTAGGCTCAGCAGCATTGCAAACCCATCCCTTGGGGTGCCTCATTTGCTTTGCTTTCCTTCCTTCTTCTTTTTAATTCTTTTTCAAAGACACAGCTGCAGCTTTAGCTCACCTGCTCTGAACATGAACTGTCTAATGAGGGTAAATCCAAGTTAATTCCCAGTGTTATTGAGAATCCCAGCAGTGCTCCTGAGCACCACACTCACAGCTCCCTCTCAGCACTCAGAACTCTTGACAATCTTGCAATGAGCGTTTCTAGGTAGTCCTGTCTCTGTTTACACCCTAATCCTCTATGGACCCCTTAGATATTCCATCAGCAACATGACTGCAGCTGGAGCAGCCTCAGCTTGCAATATTAAAGGAATCGACCTCGGTGGTCCTTTATTCAAGTATTCCTGACAGACTCCATGGGGAAATATCTAATGCTTGGTCTCAATTCCTTATTTTCTTTACTTTTCTTATGAGAATGATAAAGCAATTAATATTTGAAAAAAAAAAAAGCAGAAAAAATGCGGACAGAAATTTTACTAAAGTGAAAGAAAATTTTTTTTAAAAACAGAGGAGCAATGCCAGCCTTAAAACAATAAAGCCACAGTGGGTTTGGAATTAAAAAAAAAAAAAAAAAAATTAAAAAAGCC
>VXBQ01006207.1:185092-251954 GCA_013400175.1 Phainopepla nitens | reverse complement strand
GCTGGAATTGGATGATCTTTAAGGTCCTTTCCAACCCCAGCCATTCCATGATTCTATCATATTCCTTAGTTAATGCAATTCCCTGAGTCACAAGTAATACGGGGAGAGACGGATCTGCTGCCATCCTCTGTAATCAATAGGCTCAGATAGGAAATTACTGACACTGTGGATTAGTAAAAGCTCAGTTTCATTAATCAGTAACAGTCACTTCACTGCTTTACAAAACTCCCTACCTTAGCATGGTATCATGATCCTACATGAAGCCCCAGGAGCTCCAAGAAAATTCCTCATTTTCTTAGCCTGACTAAAGCTGCTGACTTCCAGTAAGAGCATACACAGGCAAAAATACCTGCCAGACTGCAACCAGCATTTAGAGTGACCTTCAAAATTAATACATTCAAGGAATACAGTTAGATATTATGAAGTATTTTATTTTAGTTTTTTTTTAAAAATATAACATTCTAAAAAACATTTCCCTATCATCCATACTGCCATACTGCTGTCTAGACTACGTTAATGCCAGGAGTTTAGGTATTAAAGAATTAAAATTATCACAAACCAACATGTCTGAATATAATACATCAATAAGCTGGTGGCCCAGATGTCACTTTGATTAAATAATGTTATTATTCAGTAGCACTAAGAGATGCCTAGCAATTTGCAGAATAAAAACTCATCCTAACATCAGATACATCTGTCACAAGAGTCCTCCAAAATGGATGATTCCAGGATGCCGCCCACCCTCTGTTCAGCAGCAAAACCCTTTCCACAGTCTTTTCCTCTGCGTGGCACTTTGTCACTGACCACTTAACTGCTGGTAGCACTGGGATGGAGAGGTTTGACTCTTGCCAGTCTGGAGAGGCCAAGTCTAAGGCAGTGAGTGGGTGACTTAACAGGAACACATTTCACAGAGGCATTACTGCTTCCTGATGGAGCTGGAGACGATTTTAAAACAAAAAGAAGGTATTAGAAGTTTAAAGGGGAAAAAATATCATATGACTGTTGTCTTCTAATAGTTTTCCTAGCAGGACAAGAGAAGCATTTTGAAGAGAGTGCAAAAAGGTCTGAACCACAGAGGCACATGGAAATCACTCACCAGGGATTCCTCCCTCTGGGAGCCAGTGCAGCAGGAATGGTGCACAGGTAATTACCCAGCCACACACTGCAGCAACACTGGGCAACTGTTCCCAGTGTCCTGGGAATTTTCAGGCACTCCACAGAGAAACACAGAACACAGCTCCCATAGGGAAATGAGGACTTGAGAGAAGGGAGCCAAACAGAAAGAACCATGTACAGAAAAGAAGAGTAAATATGAAGAAAAATCAAAGAAATCAGGAGTCAGCAGCAGCATGCTAAAACACCTTGAGAAAATAAAGCTTTTAAGCATTTACTTTATTAGAGCAGCTAACATACTCCAGCATTTTTTAAAACATTCTTTGTTTAGAACAGATAATAATTTAGCACGTACCAGAGATAAAGCAAGCTCTAAATAAGAGAGAAAATAGACATGAAAGGATCTTTTGATTAAGGTCTGATCCACAGTTTGGAAAACATTTTGTAAGCCCCATGCAGATAAAGGAGTTAAGAATAACACTGTAAAAGAAGCATAGATATAGCTCTTCTTCTTTTCTCTGTTTTTTGTTTTAAATCTATCCAAAGAAAATCTTTATAAAATGTATATGGAGGGCAGACATTTTCCTGGAATAGTTTAGTTTTTGTTTGCTAAAAGCTTAAGTCAACTCATGGATGTGTCTCTAGCTGCAGCCTCACCCATACCTGGTGGTTTCCATTTGGGCTTTTTGTCTGTGACAGGACTCGAGGCATGCAGAGGCCTTCCAGCTGCTTCTGAGGGACTGGACATCACCTTCTGCCTTGGCTCAGAGTTGGGTTCCATTATCCAGGAAGGAGAAACTATAGGTGATGCTGGGATGGGAAAAAAAATTACTTTAGAAATATGCTCTTTAGCAGAGAAATCATCACTTAAGATGACAGACCACTGCACAGCAGAAATCATGAGGGTGGTACTAGATTGTCCCATCCTGAAGCAGTAAGTAGTTACACACACACACACACCTTGACTGTTAGGGAATGACAGAAACATGGATGCAGCTTGCTCTTCCAAAAGATGACAGTCAAAGGAAGGAAAGAAGGGAGGCTACTTGCTTTTTAAAATAAGCTTAAACAAAGCCAACAGTGAAAGCTCCAACACCTGACACTACTCCAGAGTCACTGTTTTGACACAAACCCCAGAAAACAACTGGAAAAATGAACAGAGGATCTTTAAAGAAATGAAACTTTCCTGGACAAGGAGGGCAGAAGGAATTTCTTCTGACATACAGATGCAGAGAAGCAGTGACATTTTGCTGGTTTGGGAGTGAATAAGCTCCAGTGTGTAAATTCAGTGTGAAAGTGCAAATGAGACATCACGAGTATGAGGGGATAATGCTTCAGTAAGGGGGGGAGCAAAGGAAAATGCAGTCAAAGCAGCACAAATGTCACTAAAACTCCAAACTAAATGTAAGGCATCACATCCAAAGCACATCTAAGGAGATAATGTGGTGGAGAAGAACTTACTGGGTACAGACTCTGGCTCAGAGTCAGGATCATGGGCTCTGTCATCACTGTCAACCACCAATGACTCGTGAGGTGCTGGAACTTTGATTGCTGCTGTCCCCTGACTCCCATCACCCTCAGGTGCATCATCATCCAGAACCTGATTGAGACCTACAAAACAGAAAGCGGTTCAATCAGCTCAAATTCACAGTAAACCTATTCTCTTCCTCTAAAATAATTTGGTATTTGAGTCACAAGAGTTCAGTTTGGTGATATGAAGTTGTACTATTCAGAAACGTATCACTGAAGCTTGTTTTCATGCGCTTCTCATTTTATTTTCTCATTGTCAAATTTATCAACATTTATCTGTAATCAGGCTAACAAAAAAAAGACAAAAACTCACCAATCCACAGGTTTGCTCATTTTAAGACTGGGTCCAAATTTTTAATGAAAGAATTGACACATCCCTCAATCTTTATTTAAGATAAAGATTCTTTTTTCCACATCAACAGAAAAAATAAACCAATGGAAACAAAGAAGAGATAAGCTACTTAAATGCTTTTTGTGAAAAGAGTGTGAGAACAACTTACCTAAAAGTTCACTGTCTACACTGCAGTTAGAAAAAGGGGGTCTCCTCTGTGTATTTTCTGATTCAATATTCTTACCTGTTTTAAGATCCAAGAGGAAAAAAATTAAATATATGAAATATTATCATACAAAAACACATTACAAAAAGTAAAAATACTAAGAAATTAAAATAGCTTAAGTTTTTATCTGTCTCTAATCCAAGTATATATTTGGAAGATCTTATACAAGAGTTACTTCTCCCACAGAAAAAAAAAACCACCAAGAACATAAGAAGAGACAACACCTAGAAACTCTCTCTTGTCGTGCCATCTTGAAATAAAATATGATTTTCAATCTATTTCAGTGTAAAATAAATTGCCATGTTCAAATTCACTGCATATAAATAAAGAGTGTTGCATGGAACTGTAAAGTAACCTTGTTCTTTTGAATTTTGCACCTCTTGGGGATTTGCAGACTTTTCTTTGACAGATAAGGCTAAGGCAACTTCCAAATCTCTTTTATAAAGTTTGTCATCCAAGGATAACCTAGGGAAAAAATGCCAATATGTTAAATAATAAAACAATTACATGAGTGTTGTAGAACTATTTCTGGCTCAGTGAACTCTTTAAAAATTAAGATACTTGTGAAGAGATTAATATTTCAATACATATTTATAGCATATTGTGTTACAAATATTACATGTTGAAATTATTTAGACCTAACACACACTAATTTTTAAAGCATTCTATACTTCAAAGCATTATGATTGCAAAACATTGTATGTGTGCATATACATACATATATATATGTATCTAAATATATTAACTATTAACTGGCATTACTACAGGAAAAAAAAGTGACTGCCTTTGCTTGAAATGCCACACCAAAATGTAATATTTAAACACAACTCTACTAATAAAAATCAGATTTCTCTTTTTCATTAACATTGACTTTGTATTTTTCTTCAAATATATTCTTTTCGAAGGAATCAAACTTGTCTTTATATTTCTCTAGTTTAGGAGTCCCTAAGAAACTCAAAATTTTTAGAGTTATTTGAAAGTATATCAATAAGGCTCAAAATCTTTATTACAGGCATGTATTAGTTGTTTGTTCTCAGCTGCTTAAAACTCCAGGGGAAAAGAAACCAAACCAAATATTCTTATTGAAATACAGTTTTACACAGAGTTGACCACAACATTTCTTACCTCTTACTAAGTGTCTGTGTCTGTGATGGACTCGCTTCTTTGGGCTTTTTTGGCTTCTCTTTTTTCTCCTTCTTTGATTCCTTGAGCTGTGTTCTGGATTTTTTGGTTGAAGGTGCAAAGTCTTCATCTGTTGGAAAACAGCAACAAGCTCTCATGAGTTTTCCTATATTCTTAAATTTCATAATTTTCATTGCACACTGAAAATATATCAAGATAACCTTTTCTGGAAATTAATCCTATTTTAAAAGAACACAGCAACTTTAACTGCACTACCCTTAAATGTATTTAAAATGAAAATTCAAAAGACGCTCTTTTACATGCACTTTTATGTAAGAGACAATGATTTCAAATTCTTGATGTACAAGCAATTCCACTTACCATCATCTTCCAAATCCCCAAACTGAGAATAATCAACAACTTTCTTGTTCCTTTGGCAAAAAAAAAAAAAATACACAATTAATCCTTTCTGACTGAGCATCTTGATTTGGTAACACTTTTGGGTAAATCATGTTTTACAAGGAAAAAAAGCAATATGTGTTGAGGTGGACAGAATCACGGACTCATGGATTATCCTTGACTTGGAAAGGACCCACGAGGATCATCCTGGCCCTGGCCCTGGCCCTGCACAGGACACCCCAACAATCCTACCCTGTGCATCCCTGAGAGCACTGTCCCAACACTCCTGGAGCTCTGGCAGCCTTGGGGCCATGTCCATTCCCTGTTCCAGTGCTTCACCCCACTCTGGGGGAAGAACCTTTTCCTGATATCCAACCTAACCCTCCTCTGGCAAAGCTCCAACCATTCCCTGGGTCCTGTCCCTGGGCACAGCAACCAGAGACAAACCTATAACCAGGGCAACTGCATGCAATGGCTCATCAGGAATAGCTTGTAGATTATTTTAAAAGACTCCACACTCTCTTTGGACAATCTGTTCAGTGCATGGCCACCGCACAGGACAGAAGTTCTGCTTCATATCCAGTGGAACTTCCTGGGATCAGTGCCTGCCTGTTCCTCTGCCCTGCCCGTGCCATTGCTGGGCCCCAGAGCAGAGCCTGGGCCCTGCTGGGAGCCCTCCCTGCAGCCAGGGACACACAGGGATGAGGGCCCCTCTCAGCTGGGGCTCCTCTCGAGGCTGCACAGCCCCAGCCCCCTCAGCCTTTCCCTGTCAGAGATGCTCCAGGCCCCAAATCATCCCCACAGCCTCTGCTCCAGGAGCTCCCTGTCCCTCCTGTGCTGAGGAGCCCAGGGCTGGACACAGCTCTCCAGATGTGCCTCCCAGGGCTGGGCAGAGGGGCAGGATCACTCCCTGACCTGCTGACACTGCTCTTCCCAGTGCACCCCAGGACACCATTTTCCTTCTTGTTCCCTAGGACACTGCTGGCTCATGGAGAGCCTGTTGTCCACCAGGACCCTCAGGTCCTTCCTGGCAGAGTTGCTGGCCAGCAGGTCACCCCCAGCCTGTGCTGGTGCATGGGGCTATTCCTCCTCAGGTGCAGAATCCTGCACTTGCTTTTGCTGAATTTTTAGACACTTCTTCTCTGCCCATCTCTGCAACCTGTCCAGGTCCCTCTGAAGCGCTACACAGCACTCCGGGGTATCAGCCACTCCTCCCAGCTTTGTGTCATCTGTGAACTACTGAGGAGAAATCCAAATCCAAATCCAAACCATGGATGAGCAATTTAAACAACACTGGGCCCAGTCTCACCCCACCTGCAGGGCTGCATCCAGCCCTGGGCCAGCACAGCAAGGACAGGGAGCTGCTGGAGCCAGCCCAGAGCAGGGACACCAAGGGATCAGAGGGATGGAGCAGCTCTGCTGGGAGGAAAGGCTGAGGGAATTGGGATTGTGCAGCCTGGGGAAGAGAAGGCTTTGGGGTGACCTCATTGTGGCCTTGCAGTGCCTGAAGGGAGCCACAGGAAAGATGGAGAGAGGCTCTTGACAAGGGCCTGGAGTGACAGGACAAGGGGCAGTGGCTTCACACTGACAGAGAGCAGGTTTAGATTCGATACAAGGGAAAAACTTTTCCCTGAAAGGGCTGGTGAAACCCTGGCATAGGTTGCCCTGAGAAGCTGTGGCTGCCCCATCCCTGGCAGTGTCTGAGACCAGGCTGGATGGGCTTTGAGCAGCCTGGGATAGTGGAAGGTGTCCCTGCCCATAGCAGGGGGTAGAATCTGGAGAGTTTTTAAGGTCCCTTCCAACCCAAACCATTCTACGACAGAACCCGGAGGACACCACTAGTGCCAGGCCTCCTGGCATTGCGGCCCCCTGTGCCACTGATCACGACCGCTCCGCTAGAAAGGAAAGGGGCGACCTGGGCTCCCCCGGAGGCTCCGAGGGGATCGGGGGAGCCCCCCGTCCCTCAGGCCCGGCACACGCACCTCCTGGCCGGCCGCGCCATCCCCGCCGCCGCCGCCCGGCGCGCTCGCCGCAGCAGCAGCGCCGAAAGTGCCGCTGCGGACGCGCAGCTGCGATGACGGGACGCAGTAGGCGGAACATCCCGGCTCCCCCTGCCCCCGGCCCGGTTAACCCGCGGCTGCCCGCCCGGAGCCAGGTGAGCCGGGACGGGACGGGCACGCCCAGGAGGCTCCCGGTGCCCGCGGGCGCTGGCGTTTCCAGCGGAGGGAATGCGGACATGGGGAGCTCCCCGCGGCGGGGAGGGGGCGAATACTGTCCCGCAGGCCGTGTCCTGCCGGCTTTGAGCCTGCGGTTTCAGGAGCAGGAGGGCCTTTTTGGAACACGGGCTGTGTCCCCCGCTCCCTCTCCCTTAGCTTCCTCCCCACCTCCTCGCTGCATCGGGGAGCAGCAGAAAGAGCGCGGTCGGGTGTGTGTTTCCCAGGATTTCTCTTTGAATCCCACTCGCAGAGAGGCCGGGACACCGCCTCGCATCAATATTGGCTGTCCTGAGGTGTTTGTTTTTGAAACTGACTTGTTTCGTCTGTGTCTAACACGTTTGTTTGTTCGCAGAAAAACCCATCCCCAAAAAAAAGCCCGAAACCCTAAACCCGTGAATTCTGCTGTAGAGTTTTTTTGGGGTTTTTTTTTTTGTTTGTTTTTGTTTTTGTTTTTGTTTTTGTTTTAATTGCTGCTTCTTCTCCTCGGGTGTGGTTTTTAGCAGTGGGGAGGGTTCGGCTGAAGCAATGTGTCCAGTTTTGCAGGGGGTGTTCAAAGCAGAGGAGCCCTGTGGAATGTAAAAATACCATCACGGTTATCCTAGCCTCTATGTTCACTCTGTACCCAGCCCCCTTGCATTTCTTTTGGCTTATTTTTAATACCGGTTACAGAAAGAAAAAATCAACTCCTTCTAAAAATCGTTGCAAACATCTGCTCCCTTACTCCCTGGGAGGTCTTGCACCTGCAGAAAGGAGGAAATAAAATTTCTATGCACTCTGCAGGTTTTCAGCTTTTGAAGCATCCATGACAGAACTCAGAGTGTTTCAGTTAATTTTCTGTTTATCAGGATTCCCTTCTGCCCTGATTCTGCTTTTAGGTCAGGAGATTTATGCTGTAATTTTTAGGAGCAATTACCCAGATCTATATATTGACACACTCAAATACATTTTAGAAACATTTGATATTTTGGAAACTGGTAGTTATGCTTCAGTTCCAGATGCATGTATTTGGAAGTCAAAACTGAGAATCTATGAAAATTTGGGGGATTAAGTATTTTCAGCTGTTAATTACCAGCAAAGCCGTGGCTTTTCATTATCTTTTTTACTTCTGAGTTTACAAAAATGTAATTCTTGTTTCTATTGCAGGAAACAAGTTCAAGAGGATGAAGCCTAATAAAGGAAAGACTTTAACTAGAGAGAGAGACTATGTGTACAAATTCAGTGCTGGAAATGAGCATTTGGTGCTTACCGTGCCTCTCAAATTCCCTGTGCAAGAGAATATCAGTCATTTACACGGACGTCTGATGGTTCTGCACAACCTGCCATGCTTTATAGAAAATGGTATGAATTGATTCCTTAAATTAATCTCATATATCCTTGTCCACAAGTATCTTACAGCTTGCTCTAAGAAACCAAAAGAAGGGTGTTTTTACTGGAATAATGTTTACAAAATTGGTTTTTAAACAGCAAAACATCAGAGAAAATTACTGTCAGTGCTAGCAAGGAAAAGGTTTTCAGGTGAAAAACTTTACTTACAGGTTTCTTGGGTGATTACTGATGTGTTTTGTTGATGGACCATTTTCTTCTTGTTGTAATAGACCTGAAGCAATCTCTTAGTAAATTTGTAGAAGAGGAAACTATAAAAGATTATGACAGAGAAGCTGAAGCGGCTCTGGAAGCAGTGAAATTGGGAAAAGTAGACATCAACCAGCTGGCAGATACTTGGGCTAAAGCTTATAAGGAGGTAAGATTAAGGCTGGAGAGTTAATATTCAAGGCTTGCTTTATGAGAGTATGTGTGTGTGTGTGTGTGTGTGTGTGCAATCACAGTTGTGAGGATGAAATATTACACTAAAATTGCAATTCTTGCAGTTTTTTCTTTTTATCTGAAAGTGAGCATCAAGTCTTCATCCTACAAGTTCTTAGTCAGGTTTTTCTTGAATTTAATAGAGTAAAAAGATAGAAAATGGAGAGGCAAATGGTTTGTTCATTTAACAGTTGATATTCAAACAAAAAATAGGCATAAAGCTTATAGTGGCTTAGAATTAAAGCAAGAGGTGATGAAGTGACACTCTTATCCTAAATCTCAGTAACAGCAATTAAAGCTAGAAGGAGAAAGTATACAACTGAGAGAGACTTTCTGGATTGTTTTTTGAGTTCATACGACTATTTCCCATTATTTAGGAAGGATGAGGCTTTAATTTCCAGTTTCACGTGGGATCTTAAAAATAGTGGATTGCAAAAGAACTGGAGGAGTCCTAGTGAAGAGAAAAAAAGAGTGACAAACCTGCAGTATTTGAGGAAAAGTTTATAGGAATTTAATTTGCTTCTCATGAAATATAGAAAATATGAAAAATTCCATGAAAAGCTTGCAAAACTGCTTTCTTGAGCCATTCTTTGTTCAATAAAAATAGCTTTTCTTAAATCAGTGTTGTTGATCAAATTCTTAGTGATATCAGAGGTTAGTCATCCTTACTAGGAAAGCATTTTTGTTTGCACAGCTGGTGTTTTGGGCCTTATCTAAAATTCATCAGGTGCAAATATTATTGTGGATATTGCTATTCTTTCCAAGCTGTTGTTGTGTGAAAATTGGTAATTCCTCACTGCAGTCCAAGCCTTAATGATTCTGACTTTAGTTGCTTTGAAAGAGAACAAATGGGAGAGGAGAAAATTGAAAGCTAAAGTAGAATGAGGAAGATAATTTATGTATGGTAAAGGCTGTGTGTTGGCCCCCATGGTTTTACCCCACCATTATGAGGGATCCTCATATGTCCTAAGAGGTATTTTATCCTTTATAATCTCTTACATTTTCTTTAGACAACGTTAGAACATGCCAAACCTGAAGAAACCAGCTGGGATGAAGATTTTGCAGATGTTTATCATGATCTGATCCATTCTCCAGCTTCTGAAATGCTGTTAAACCTGGAACATAATTATTTTGTTAGCATCTCAGAATTAATAAGTGAAAGGGACGTGGAACTGAAAAAACTACGTGAAAGGTATTATTTTTTTATTATTTAGGTTTTCCTCTCTCTTACTAAATAGAGGTGCCTGCCACTGGGTGTGTAAACTCATAGGACACCGTGTGTAGCTTGTATTTTTTTGTGCAAACCCAGAATCATGCAGCACTTGGCTGGCACAAGAGTATGTAGAGATCAGGCAGGGGGAATGGCTTCAAACTGAAAGAGTGGAAATTTAGATTGGATATTAGCAAAAATTCTTTACTCAGGGTGTGGTGAGGCCCTGGCACGGGGTGCCCAGGGAAGCTGTGGCTGCCCCATCCCTGGCAGTGCCCAAGGCCAGGCTGGATGGGGCTCTGAGCAACCTGGGACAGTGGCAGGTGTCCCTGCCCATGGTGGGGGAGTGGAACTGGATGGTCTTTAAGGACCCTTCCAAACCAAACCATTTCATGATTCTATGATGTCATTAGGGTCAGCTACCTTATATTACTTTGATGGCCTTCTGTTATTTTCAGTGACTGAGGAGAACATAAGTTTTAATTTCTAGAAAGTGTTGAGTTTGAGTCCAGAGTTCTGGAATAAGCTTTCATAGCTGCAGGTGACTCCTTTATCCACAAGAGGGAACACGTTGAATGTGGATTTTTCTTTTTGTGCCAGAGTAATTTCAGTAGCATTCTGAGTGGCAGTATTCCTCTTGAGCTGTGTGTGTTTAAGCTCACATTAGACCGTGCATAATCATACAATGGTTTCTTCTGGACTGAATTGTACATATTTGTAGTTTGGGGGTCAGTATGGCCAGTAAGGTGTTAGCAAATCTTTTTGCTACTCATTGCCTCTTCTCAAGTGTGCCTACAGAAGAAAGAGCAGTATTGTTGTAGAGCTCAGGTGCGATGTAGCAGTGGATTGACTCTGATGGAATTTATATCTCTGTTGGAATTTATCACATCCCAATGTTGGTGGCAGCTGAGGCTGTCCCAGGTGAGGGTAAGTGGTGTTCTGTTTATACAGGAGCTGACTTGAATCCCTGACCCTTAACTCCAGTTTGTTTTGTGGATTTTCATTTCTAAATCTGTGACTGTTCATTCTGTCAGTAAAAAGCAAGTTTGTTGTTGTATCACAGCAAAGGGTGTTCTGCTGCCAGTCTTCTGAAATCTGTTTTTCTTCTCTTTCAGGCAAGGGGCTGAAATGGATAAGGTGATGCAGGAGCTTGGGAAGTCACTGACTGACCAGGATGTGAATTCCTTAGCAGCTCAGCATTTTGAGTCCCAGCAGGTAACTAGAATATGTCACGCACATAATTACCTTAAAAAGAACACCCACATCACTCAAATTATCACTGCTCTTCTGTCAGGATCTGGAGAACAAATGGACCAGTGAATTAAAACAGACTACTGCTATCCAGAAGCAGGAATATCAGGAGTGGGTGATAAAGCTTCATCAAGACCTAAAGAATCCCAACAACAGCTCAGTCAGGTATTTAATTCCATCATGATGCTTAATTCCAGCTGAAATAGTTCAAAAAAATTGTATTTACATAATCTTTCAAATAGGATGCTATAGTCCTATTTATTATGATATGATAATATCTATAAATAATTTACATAGGATAATCAAATCTTATCAAAGACAAATAGATCGTCGCAAATAAATATGTATAATTTTACGGGTTTCTTCGTTGTGTGATGTCACTACCTCTCTGTACCAGAAAGTGTTGTAATGCACTAAAGTACAGCTTGACATGAGTGGTATTTCCTCTTATTTTGCCTTTCTTTCCTATGTCTGTCTTTAACACTGTTTTCACAAGGCTTTCTGTTACCACCTAAGCATGTTCTGAAGAGTAACGGTACTTTAAAAATGGTAACAATGGTTTGAATTAACTAGCCTCTTTTCTTTTTCTATGTGTTTGTCACTGGACAGCTAGAAAATGGAATTTTTTTAGTGTGAATGCTTGTGGAAAGAGTTGAATGAGAAGCTTTCCTCTGTTTGAGGAAATGGCAGAGAAATTAGAACTCGTAAATTGGGTGGGATCCTTATGCTGTATCACTGGTACATTGCTGCTTGGCAGTTGAAATCATCAGAATTACTTGCAAGTTTACAAAAGACTTTTGGAGGCGAGGTACATTGAAAACAGAGAAGCTTCTCACTAATGCAGAAACAAATTGGAGATACGCTGATATTCTTTCATGTATTAGGAACAGTATTTGTTGTATCACTACCAGAAGACAGTTGAATTTAGGGAAGAAATTAAAAATTATATCTGAAATGTTTCCTGGAGGTTTGAACACTGTGGAACATTTGATAAGGTGGTTTTAAATCTCCCCTTTTGTGTAGGAATAAGAAAATAAATGCTTTATCTCATAACTTCATAAATAAGGTTTTGGCTGCTGTAAATAGGCTGAGGAGAATTCTTTTTGTTTTCCTTTTATTCCTACATTCTTACTAAGTTATAACCAGGTATTGTGGCTTATTTTTATTTCTCAGTCCTGGAATGCTTTACAAATGGGCCAAGTAATGTAAATCTAACAGTGGAGTCTTCTCTTGCTGCTGCAAGGAAGCTAAAACCTCATGAGTGGAGCTCATGCTCATAGGTTTGGTCTCCTGGTTTCCACAGACCAGCTAAGAAAACTTGGAATTGCTTTCCCAAAGTTGTTGGTCTTGAATAAAAATTAGGATTAACTTGTTGGTACTTTTCTCATTATTTTAGTGATGAAATTAAAGTTCAGCCCAGCCAGCTGAGGGAATCCGTAGAAGGAAACGGGAGAATCTATGAAGAGCAGAGGCTGTTAGAAGAAAGCTTTACTATTCACTTGGGTAAGTGGAGTAAACCAGATAACAGCTGGTAATAAATAATGTGTCCAAGGCATGTATTATTTACAGTATTTAACTCTCAATGTGTGTAATCTATAGTTTGGAATTGTTTTGTGTTTATTCTTTACATGTGAAAGAGAACAGCATAAGGTGTATCAAGCAATGTCTGAAATAGGTGAAAATCATAATGGAAAACATTCTAGAAGCAAATTTTCATCCATTTTGCTTGAGTGACTCATGTAAAAAAGCACAGCAAAAACAAAACATATTGCCTAAAAATGATGCTTGTACTTTTCTTACATTTGGTAGAAAAATGTGCTTACGAAATTCACTTCACATGATCAGTTGACAGCAGAATAGATATTTGCAATTTGTATTTTTGTTTGTGTAGTAGAGTCTTCTTGTGCTCGTTTTGACCATGTTATATTGTGCAGGAGTGGTTTAGGTCACTTAAAAAATCACCAGCAAAGGCATCAGCCAAAGCAGGTTTGATACAAATTTGCAAAAGAGCAAAAAAGTTCAAAGGACAGGTTCACTCTATGACTATATAGATAAAACACGGAGAGGACAACTGGATTATAACCAAATCTAAAATGATTTAGGCAGAGATGGGCAGCAACAATCCTCCCAGTATCACAGACTTGGGAGTTTGCAAGCTCTGAGAGGCATCTCTGTCAGAGGGAGATGCTGGTGCAGCCTGCTGTGGTGCAGGAAAGCTCCAAGGCCATCTCTTAGGACCACTGTCCATAGGGTCATAAGATGATTGCCTTGAACCATTTGGAAAATGTTCATCCTTAGGTTGAATTGCTGGAGGTTCCAAAACTCCAGCAGCAATGGTGCTGTTCCCCTCAGGCCATGGGTCAGGAAGGAGATGTTTCCAGGCTGTCAGGGGCTGATGGATGATCCCTTCCCCTCCATGCAGCTCCCACTTCAGCCATGCAGCAGTTCCTGGGATGGCCAAGGGATCCCTCAGCACCCAGCTCATTGCACAAATGCTGAGGCCTAGGAAGAGTTCCTGAGGTCGTGGAGTGGTTCTGGGGAGGCTGGGGAAGGATACAGCACCACACATCAGTATTTCATCCCTAGCCCTGCAGTACTCCTCAGGAAGAATTTCTTCACAGAAGGGGTTGGAAGGGGCTGCCCAGGGAGGTTTGAAGTCCCCATTCCAGCAGGTGTCCAAGGAATGCCTGGACTTAGCACTCAGTGCTCTGGACTGGTGACAAGGTGGGGATTGGGCACAGGTTAAACTTGGTTTTGGAAGTCTTTTCCAACCTTAGTAATGCTGTGATTCTGCAATGGGAACAAAGCATGGACAAACCTAACTTTGTGGCAACACTGTGGTTTTATTGCTACTTTGCAAATTGCTGATGTGTCTGTAAAACTGAACGTGTGGCTAAGAACTTCCTCTGGGTGTTACTGCTTACAGCTCCCTTACAGATCTTTAGGGGAGCACTTTGTGCCCTTGCATTTCAATCCCAGTCCTGAGTTTACTCTTCCACTAAAGGTAGGATTTAGGGATTAAGCCACGTGTGCTCTGTTCAGGAGCTCAGCTGAAGACCATGCACAACCTGAGGCTGCTGAGAGCTGATATGTTGGATTTCTGCAAACACAAGCGCAATCAGCGCAGTGGGGTGAAGCTGCACAGGCTCCAGACTGCAATGTCCCTCTACTCAACTTCCCTCTGTGGCCTGGTGTTACTGGTGGATAACAGGATCAGCTCATACAGCGGAATCAAAAGAGGTGAGCCTTCTAATGGGAGGTATCATGTCAGGGAAAATGAATAAAATAATAAATTTGAATCAAATCTTGCTGTTTTCTCTCACAGGAAAATATTCTTTGTAAAATTAAAATTCAGTGTTCTTTTTTTGGATGTGGTATTGCAAAAGGGTAACATAGGCAAAAAGAGATATGGATGAGGATGGGGGATAGTGTTGTGCTGTTGTTTCTCATCTCTTCCCTATATTTTGTGTCTGAGTAACAAACCATATTGAAGAGGACCCTTCAGTATTGATTTAGACGAATTTATTATCGGAGTTTCTAACTCTAATACCAGATTATCATACTGAAACCTATTTCCAAAAATGAAAAAGAAATATGCTCATATTTTAAAGTGATAGGTAATTATATAAAAATACCATGTGCTTTTGATACTGTGAATTCCATTAAAAATGAAAAATAGGAAAATTACTTCCCTACTCCTGCAAAGTTTGGTTAATAGCCATTTTAAGTGCATGTCTTTTGAGTAAGTGGGCCCATGATGGTGTTTTCTATCAAGGTTAACCAATGAAACTTCTGTTTATTCCTGTTTGACTTGCCCACCTCCATCTTGGAAGTTTAATACCAAAATACTCACACTTGGAATGTCTTTTTTTGACTATTACTTGTCATTGTTCTTGTATGCCATTAAAAAAATGTACTGTGGTGGTTGATACTTCCTGGAAACAGTTGGAATTGGGCTTGTAGCATGAGGGAGAGGGAAGTGTAGCAGGAAAAACTGCTGTTACATTTGTGCTGATGATGGGTTCCAAGCTGCTTAATTGTAACAGTATTATTTTGTACTTGTACTTACTTTGCAGGTACTTTTTAAACTGATCAAATATTGAAATTAATAACAAAAGGAGAAGATCTGGTTATATGCTAAATTTTGGGTGATGAGAGAAGGCAGACATTTAAATAATGCCATTAAACACAAAATTGCATCTTCTAGCTACCAACTAGATCCTGGAGCCACAGTAGAGGGGAAAGTATGGCACCATGTCACAATCAGTCAAATACAATCCTCAGTAAATTTTGGAAGAGGAGTCCAGTAGGGTTTTATCTGCTTTTGGAGAGTTTGCCTTTATAGCTGGATTTACTTGATCAGTAGAGTAGAATTGCATAATGTTACTGAGCACAACCTCAGGATGTGCATTTCAATCTTATTCTTTTCCTAGATTTCGCAACTGTTTGCCAAGAATGCACGGATTTCCATTTTCCTGGAATCCAAGAACAACTTGAAATTGTCCAGAAGGTTGTACTTAAAGCCAGAGCACAGCGTAGCAGCAAGACAAAAAGACACCACGGTCAGTGACAACCAAAATTACTCTCCTTGAAATAGAACAGTGGTCAGCTGGATGTTTGTGGGCAGGGCAGAGTTGATGCCACTCTTCTGTAGTTATTTCATCTGTAAAATGGAATGTTTGGGTTCATCAAGAAACTCTGCTTGAAATTCACAGAGAGAATGTGATGTTCAGGTGGTGTCTTTGCTGCTCCTTTAAAACAAATCAACATATAAAAGTCACATTTTAACAGCATGGGAAGTACATCAGGCCATTCTGCTTTGCTAAACTGCCTGTAGCAGCACAAACTTTATCTGTCTTTACCTTTTTTATTGCCATTTACATTTAAATCTTTAAAAATTGCAGAAAAGGAGTTTACGACTTTTCCCCCTTCCTTTAA
Organism: Phainopepla nitens; assembly: GCA_013400175.1. Classification (NCBI taxonomy): domain Eukaryota; kingdom Metazoa; phylum Chordata; class Aves; order Passeriformes; family Bombycillidae; genus Phainopepla; species Phainopepla nitens. The sequence goes on along the minus strand of VXBQ01006207.1, from coordinate 235,815 downwards.
AGTGAATGCTGAAAACCAAATAACAAATTGCTTAAATGTGTATTTAACTTTTTAGTGCTGACCAAAGCTTAGGGAATGGTTTTCCTTGCAGTTGTGTTTGCAAATGGCTGGGAAATGCTCTGACCACATGGTGTTTAGGCAGTTCGATTGTACATCATGAAACTTTGTTTTCCCTGCAAAGAGCTACTTATGTGATTTAAATGTATCAGGAACATGAACAAATATGAGTACACATTAAAACAAATTCCCTTGAGAACCTGTGTATTGCTGCATCTCAAGGGAAATGGTGAAAGCTGGTTTTATGATGCTGATTTATGGAAATCTCTTAGGAACAAATTTGTTTTAATTTATTACAGTACTGAAAGAGTAATAGCAAGATACTGTGTGGTTGTGGGGACAATTTCCAAAGTTTCATTTTATGTCTGAGAATATCATGTTTGCTTTTGTGCAAACATGAAGAAATATCATAGCATGGTAAGTAAGAAGGGCAGTGATTTGAGGTAGGATTCAGTTTGGGGTGTGTTGAAGACAGCAAAAACACTTCTACCCATCCCCCATTACATTTTGGGGACTTTATGGTAACGTCATGGTCAAAATTCAAGCCAGATATCAGTGCATGAACCTTTTCATGCCCCAGTGTAATTAATGGAGGATATGATTAATATTTGTTCCATGTGTTCATACACAGAAAACAAAATCAGTGGGAATGAAGATAAATTAAAGAATATTGAACGAAACCAGTCGAACATTTTGCCAGGTGAGTTGTGTGGCATTGACCCCCTCTTCCTGAAGCAAATTGTGTTTCATACATCCACATTTTTAGCTCTAAAGTCAGAACATAAATTATAAACTGAACCCAAGCTGACCTCAATCAGAGGAGAAGGATGTTCCTGTGGCTGAGGCAGAGAACTGGGTGTCAGGACATCTGGTTTCTATTCCCAGCTTTGCCACTGCATCACATGGTGTGGGGCAAATCACTTCTCTTTGCCTAAAATTCCCTTATGGAATTTGAGGCTGAAAAAACCGATCTCTGAGCATCTTGGGGAAAAGGTGAAACTTCAATACTGGTGACTAATTTTATTTTTGAAAATGGCTATATGTATATCATTGTTGTACAGAAAAGCATTTTTCAGTGGATTTTTTAACTTTGAGAAATCCTTCTTTCAGGGAAGGTATCTTCTGTGTATATTGTGATGTTTAGTAAGGAAAGCTGTTGTGGAATTTGAAGATGAATATGCAGTTGGAAGGAGGGAGGAATTAAGTCCATACAACCCGTGGTTGAGTGAGGGCTTACCAACATTGATTTCATGACTGTCTTAAATATTGTTAGTGGGAGTGGATTGTAGATCAACTTGGACCAGATAAATCCAGGTGTGTCTTGCAGCAGTGGCCTGTCTGTTACTGCTTGTAGATGGTCACTACTGGGGATTCCTACCTCCTCAGCAGTCATCAGAACAGTACAGACCCATTCTGCAGCTGTTCCAGTTCAAAGAAAGGATCTTAACTTCAGTGCCAGTGGAAATAGGTTTAAAGGAAGATGTTTATTTGTTGACTGAAACAGTGGGGGCTTTGCACATCTGCTATTCCCTTGACTTTAGATCTCCAGTGCAAGGGAACGATGGAGGGACCTGGATTTCACTGCCTCTCACCTTTGATAAATGAATACCAAGTCTAAAAATACCCCATACAAGACGTCTCGGTTACTTTTTTCAAACTCTGTACCTCACTTTCCCACTACTCTGAATTATTTTAAATTCTAATGGTCACCGATCCCTTTGTGTTCCAGTGCCATATCTCTGTTGTTACATAACCCACCATCTTTTTCCATAGGCTGTGTGCATCCTTTATTTGAACCCATCCTTTTTTGGCCTTTCCGCCTCCCACATCTGTCTGCAATTCCGTGCTTGCATTGTGTATTTTGAGTATTGCACCTCCTCTGGGTTTGTTTTTCTGTTTTGTGCTATATAGAGATCATATCCTGTACTGGCACTGTTACGGTTCATTACACCATGTGGCCATGATGCCAGTGGAACCCATCAAAGCAGTGGAGGGAGTGTGGGGTGGATGTAAAGCAGTGACAGTCCAAGAGATTTTAGATCTCCTGTGTATGTCCTCATCTCTCCTGTATATTTGTGTTTGCCTCTTATCTTTCTTACATTGCCAAACAATTGGATTTCAGTACAGATCACTGCCGTGATTTCTTGCCTTCCTGGTTTGCCTTACTGTGCAGGAGAGTTCTACATCACACGGCACTCCAACCTCTCAGAGATCCACGTTGCCTTTCACCTGTGCGTGGATGACAACGTCCGGTCTGTGAACGTGACCGCTCGGGACCCGGCCATCATGGGGCTCAGGAACATCCTCAAGGTCTGCTGCACACACGACATCACCACCATCAGCATTCCCCTCCTGCTGGTGCACGAGATGTCAGAAGTAAGTAAATGGAAACATTTGGGCTGCTTTTATATCCTTGGATTTTTGCAGAGGGTGTGTTTCATGCCGATTTAGGCCAAATGGGATGGTTTTTCTCACTCACAGGCTTCTGCCACACCACATGGCACTTGTATCTACATGGTGACCCACATTAAAGAGCTGGACCAATTAAAAACATCTCAGCCAGCTGAATCACTTGAAGTTTTTATTCCTACTCCTCCTTTTGGACAATTCACTTCGTGGATCCAGCTCACTGCAGTTGTACAAGTATTAATAAAAGATGGGACTACACAACTGGAAGCTCTTGCTTAGGAACTCTAACTTCAGAGTTGCTGATGCAGTAGTGATACCAGATCCCCATTTCTAATTATCATTAGCTGTAACACATTAAGTTTGGGGAGCAGCAGAGCTGGCAAAGCTTGGCTTAGAGTTCTGTAAATCTAAACACCACCTTTACCTTCTGTAAATCTTCTACCACCTCAGCCCTACACAGGAGCAACCAAATTTCACCTTCACTTTGAATTGTCTCCTCCTCCACTGCCTAATTTCTCTCCCTGTTTCCTCTCTAAGTCCCTTTCTGTACTGGCTGGGCAAGAGGCAGCATATTGCTGATGCTCTTTGTGTTCTTATTTACTGTGATGAGTTTTGTATTTTCTTCTGTAGTGGGACTCTGATGTAGGGCTCGTCTCTCAATCAGCTGTAACATTTCTCAGTGCACAGCAATTTAAAACTATTGGCAGCCTCTTTCCTCTGTCACACCTGGCTAACAGAGAAGAAAAGGGGGGGAAGGCAGGGAAAGAAGCAATGGGCAGGGAGTACAGCCATATGCCTCATATCCTGAAGAGCTGGAAAGTCTGTAAACCTAAAGAAATGAGAAAAAGAAGATAATTCGGTCATCCATGCAAGGATATCAGTAATAATTACAGTCTGTTGGAGGGTTTTTTTTTAAATATCCCTTTGATTTTTCACTTGTAAAGTCAATATTGCCTTTCCTTTGTGGAAAGTGGCTGACTCACAGCAAGATAAACGCTCACCAGTCACCTTTAACAGTTTTATAACAGACTGGAACACAGAGTAGAAGTGACTCTTTTTTTGCAGGATCAGGGTCTATTATCATGAAAAGCAAGCAAGAAAAAGGTAAAAACACCCAATAATGAAGCTTCTAAAGGATGTATTTCCATACATAAAAGGAGACTTTTAGGAACAGATGAGATTATTTCTGAAATTTTTCATCTCTTGTAGCAAGACCATTTTTTGGGCACAAATGCAAGTAATCAACATGCAAAACAGCAGCCTGGATCGCTCATGGGACCCAGTTGCTGTGTTTCAGAAATTTATTAAGTATGTTGGCCCTTAATCAAGGTGCCACTTGATTATACTCTTCTGGTTTTTGTTTCCTTTAAACCTGATTAATTTTAGCTTCTTTTTGCATATCTGTATTTTGAACTACAAATAAAGCACACGACCAAAGTGTTCAACATGCCTTGAGATGTGTGAAACTGAAGAATTATCTTCTTGTCTAGTGCTGGATTCTTAAAAGGTCCTGGTAAAACAATTTACCTTTTGTATTAAGCTGTAGGTCTTTGAAGAGTAAGCAGAAGGTGAGCTGGATGGTAAGTGTGTGTTTAGGCACAACTGCTTTGTATGACTTGCATTAGCAGCTTGCTTATTACAGTGCTTGGCAGCTGGCTGACCTGATTTGAAACACACAAATCTGTAACTCCTTGTTGAGGGAAAAGTGAGTAATGACAGATTTCTGAAAGTTGCCCTGAACTCAGTGCCTTTGGCAGCCACAGTTCTGACTCTGCATTTACCACCCACAGAAGAACGTTTTTGTGAGGTGGTTAACCAGGAGCCCAGCTGCAGAGATGTTTCTGTGCTTCCCTGGGACAGGCATTCATTAGCAATGTTCTCTGTGCTTTTCCCAAAGGTTTTCTCCTAATGCAGATGGAAGAGTCGTGTTTATAACATCACAAAAGTAATCACAATGTCACAGACTACTTTGGGTTGGAAGGGACCTTAAAGCTCATCCTGGCCCATCACCTGCCACGGGCAGGGACACCTTCCCCTGTCCCAGGTTGCTCCAGGCCCCATCCAACCTTTCCTGGAATATTTCCAAGGATGGAGCAGCCACAGTGTCTCTGGGCAACCTGTGCCAGGGCCTCACCACCCTCATAGGGAACAATTTCTTCCTCATATCCACTCTAAACCTGCTCTCTGTCAGTGTGACTGTATTGATCTCAAAGAAGCCATTAGATTTCATTAGTATGCTTATGAAAAAAATCAAGAATTCTGTTTCCTTTGTTTTCCTTATAGCAAGAACAACCAAAACTGATCTCTCTGGTCTGATCGTTAAGTTAAATGAAGGAAGTAAGCTGGATTTGATACCTGAGAAAGGCAAAAGCAGGCAAGTTTGATTTCAGGACAAGTGAGGTGTTCCTGTCTGATCACTGGAATCTGCTATAAACTGGGGAATGAAATGGCTCTAACAAGAAGGCATTGCTAAAAATTCCAGAGCTGGAACCCTCCCTTGGTAGTTTCAACGTTGTTGTTCTCCACACAGCAACAGTGACAAAAATGTGACCCTTCAGTGATCTCAGTCCAGTTGTCTCCATTACCATAATTCAAGACAAAATTGTTTTTTAAAAAAGTAGAAATGAAAGGAGTGTAAGCTGTGTAACAAATATTTAGTTTATGTCCACAGAGAGATTACTGATGAGTGTATGGATTTCAAATGTTTCTCATCTGAGTTTCTGCCTTTAAATTTATATCTGCTCATCCAATGTTTAGGATTTGCACAGATGCACTGTGAGTTAAACACCTTGCTAATTCTTACTGAAATTGCCCATTGAAATTTGGTTTGAAATACTTTTCCCACATGATGTATGTGGATTTTACTGTCTTAATTACCTGATTATGACATGGTTCTGCAAAGGCCTAAGCCCTAAGCAGCCCCATGTAGTGAGCCTGTCACAAATTAAATGAAAATAAAATCAGAAAGTGTTGCAGCATATCTTTCTAATCAGAGAAGCTGATCTCTCCTCCTGCCCTTTTTTTTCTAAATGAGTTCAAGAAATCTTAATTTGACAAAATGATTGCATCCTAAAAAAGGCTGAAGTGTCTCTGCTAGTGAAAAACACACAAAATTCCGGGTGGATTTTTTTTTTTTAGCTTTCTTGAATGCTATTATCCAAAACTCCCTCTAGGAGGCTGGCTGTTTGCTTTTTTGCTTTCTTATGTCCATCTCTGTATTTTGAATTGGTGCTTAGCTGATCCTCCATCATTTCCACACCAGAGAAAACTCCTGGTAATGTGGTGAATTCATGAGAACTTGTATTTGTGAAGATGGATTAGAATTGAATCACTACTGTGTCACTTCCAGTTCTTGTGGCTTGCATGGAGCAACATTCTCTTATTTCCCTGAGTGCCCACAAAATTCAACCTCTCTGTTCCTCTAAGATAGTCCAAGGAATGGTGTCATATCCTGCATTGTTGATCAGTCCTTGTAAGGCTCAGTTCCTATCACTGATTGCTCAAGGTGCTCCTGAGAGAGAACTTTTCTTCTTAGTCACTTGTTTTTTACTAAACCAAAGCAGTGATCAAAACCAACAATAAACCTTACTTGTTACAGAAAGCACACATGGGCAGGCAAGTTATAATAAACACCAGCTGTTGCTTCCAGAATGCTTAAAAATTAAAAAAGTCAGAAAGCAACCACAACAAAAAAAAGTACAAACCCAAACTTGTCCAGCACTGTTCTGTCTGAATAATGCAGTGTATGTGCCTAAAAGCAGTATGTGATTTACATAATGAAAGCTTTATGAAAAGTTTTCAAACTCACCCTGTTTTTAACATACAGTGTATTTTGGGGGGATGGCAGGAGATCTTCCCACCTAAGGAGGAACTTTGGCTTTCAGTAGTTGTTTAATGAAGCCTCACATTCAGTTTATCAGTTGTGTTATCACTGGGCATTCTTAGATCACCTTGCCTCTCAAATAACTTTCTTTAATCCTGAAATTAGGCTTTCTGATAAGAACAGATTGCACTGAATGTTTAACATTGCAAAATAGACTGGCTTTAGTGAATAGAAAACTATGTAAAGCTTAAGTTTGAAAAGGTACTTAGAATGATAAATTGGTTTCCATGTCTATATTCCTGTATTCAGAATAGAAATAAGTTTGAAAAGGTATTTAGAATGATAAATTGGTTTCCACAACTATATTCCTGTATTCAGAGTAGAAAGTGCTCACCTTCATTTTGAAGAGTACAGCAGAAACAAACAGATATTGTTTTCTTCTTTCTGAGAAGTGTTTGCAGTGAGTCATTCTGTCTCATAGAATTACATCATCATGGTGTAATTGGCTTTGTAGCATACAGCCAAAAAATGTTTCATGAACTTTAAAAGGAAATTATTTAGCCCAGTGCTTGTAGCTGTATCTTAAACCACTGTGGTTTTCATGTCATGTTTTGCTGTTTAACTTTAGGAAAGGATTTGGTGGCTTTTGATATCTGAAACTCCTGCATCAGATGAAGATTAATTTTGTTTGTTCTCACTCTTACCATAAATGCATCTTAAGGAAGAAGGGCTTCTTCCAGTTCCAGTATTAGAGAGAAGGTTTTACTGAAGGTTATGGGTATGCCAAGAAACCTTAAACAAAATCAGGAACAGATAGGAGCCATCATGTGCTATTAAGTTGTGGTCAGGAGCCTGCCTTTGATTTGCTGAAGCATGAACTTGACAATTAGCAGTTGAATATTAGACTTTTTCTGGAGCTCCATAGGGGAATTGAACAGCCCAGTTTCCAGTGGGTTCAACAGCATTTTTATTCAACATCTCAGCTTAAAAATGTGTAATACTGTTCTGACACTGGCTCTCCCAGCAATAAGGAGTGGTGGTGCTTTTATGGTCACCTGTAAGGTGTGTACACCTGCCTAGAATGTTCTGAAAACTAGGTCCCAAAGGCTGCTTGAAAATTATGTTCTAGGGCAAAAAATATATTGCTTTTAATAATTTCCCTGCTGTTCTTGCTGGTTAGATCTGTGGGCATTGAGGCTTTTTATTTCTTCATTTTAGGAAATGACCATTCCATGGTGCCTGAAGAGGGCAGAGCTTGTGTTCAAGTGCGTCAAAGGTACGGGAGTGGAGCTGCAGTGGGATCTGGGGAGCCAGTCCAGAGCAGGGACAGGAACTCATTAAAGAGCTGGAGCAGCTCTGCTGGGAGGAAAGGCTGAGGGAATTGGGATTGTGCAGCCTGGGGAAGAGAAGGCTTTGGGGTGACCTCATTGTGGCCTTGCAGTGCCTGAAGGGAGCCCACAGGAAAGATGGAGAGAGACTCTTGACAAGGGCCTGGAGTGACAGGACAAGGGGGAATGACTTCACACTGAGAGCACATTTAGGTTGAATGTTAGGAAAAAATAGTCCTCGTGACTCAGCATGGTTTTCTGTCTTTCCAAGTGGTGTTTTTACTTTCTGCGTTTTTGTGTGCTGCACTTAAATAGTTGAACTAGTCACTTTCTTTCAACCACTTGCTTGAGCAACCTCTTCCTGTAGTAATTGACCTTTAGAAGTTCACAATGGCTATGTCACCTATATCATTCACTTCTATTAAACAAGTATTTTTGTGAGCATACTTATTTGCATTGAGAGGATTCCTGTGGCCTTCGGTAGTTCATCACCTGAGCAATAAATGAGTGCTGAGCTTTTTACTATAGAATCATCATAGAAACATAGAATTGTTTGGGTTGGAAGCGCCTTAAAGATTCCAACCCCCTGCCATGGGCAGGGACACCTTCCACTGTCCCAGGTTGCTCAGAGCCCCATCCAGCCTGGCCTTGGACACTGCCAGGGATCCAGGGGCAGCCACAGCTTCTCTGGGCACCCTGTGCCAGGGCCTCACCATCCTCACAGGGAACGATTTCTTCCTCATATCCAATCCTCCTCTTCGTCAGTGTGAAGCCATTCCCCCCTGTCCTGTCACCCCAGACCCTTGTCAAGAGTCTCTCTCCATCTTTCCTGTGGGCTCACTTCAGGCTCTGGAAGGCCACAGTGAGGTCACCCCTGTTTCTCAGTGAAAGGAAGCCATGGAAAGAATTCCTGACATACTGTTTGGAGAAACCCTCACTTCTGCTGTGTATCACTGTGCTGCAGTGATTATTCTGTCTGAGGACTGATTATTCTGTCCTCAGTGCAGGTATTCTGCAGAATTCCTCATTAGATTTTTCTACATTTCATTCAGAGTGTCCAAGTCTGATTTAAAGGCAGTTGAGGACGTCTCTAATTAAGGCAGTTCAAACCCTACTTGTGTGTGAATGCTTCCTCACTGCCTGCTCATGCTCTGACTGCTAGGGAGTACTGCACAGGTAATCCAGACAGTGTCAATGCTGGTTTTTTAGGTTTCATGATGGAAATGGCCTCGTGGGATGGAGGAATTTCTCGGACTGTACAATTCCTGGTACCACAGGTAAGTGAAACCAAAGTCATATCCAACCTAGGAGACTGCTGGTATAAAGTCACATTTCAGCAGATCTAGTTGAGATTTTTTTGCTATTGCCTGCCCCTTTTGAGTGAGTTTAAATTAATCAATCTGGTTTTGTTTCCTTGCCTATGAAAGAGGAGTAAGCTGGGTTTATATATTTGATTACCCAATAGTGTTTTCTGAGAAGATGCTAAACTTTCAGACTGGGAAGTTCACCTTTACAAATGGTGAATGCACCACCTTTGAAAAAGACTTTTTTGCTGTTAATTACTCTGATGGGCTAACCTGGCATTACATAACTTGAATTGTTAATTAGTCACATTGCCTAACAACATGGAAAGCTGCAATGCAGAAAGTTCAGTCATGCTTCCACAAAAACATTAGTTACTCCAGGTATTTCAAGTTAGTTCTAATTTAGAGTCTGAAAATGTTTAATTTGAAGTTCTAGCTGATCTTCAGAAACAGGAAGATATCCAAAGATGGCCAGCACAAGGTTAGTTCTAAAAAGCAGTATAAGTAGAATTATGTTAGGAGAGGAGTAACATGTACTTCTTGACAAAGTAGAAAGCTGCTGAGCATGGAGGGAGCCACAAATAAATTCCAAAGTTGAATCTAGTTCCAAAATGCAGAGAGCAGGAGTCCTGTAGATAACAAGCAGCACTGTCCTGCTGATGTTTGACAGAAATAATCAATCCCTGGAACAAGAAATCTACTGGAAATGGATAGGTCACATAAATAGACAGCCAGTATTTTTAGGTCAATCTTTTAACTGGATTTAGTAGAATTATAACACACTGTTGAAAATTACTTTTGTTGTTTTCTGAACAGCAGCTATTCTCTTAAATACCAAGAAACAAAGTTGAGAGAGACTTAATTCTTCCAAACTACAGCAAAAAGCCAAAGCTTACCTGTGTGTTGTTTTGGTTTTTTCCCAGACAATTTCTGAGGAAATGTTTTACCAGCTGAGTAACATGCTGCCACAGATCTTCAGAGTATCTTCCACACTGACTCTGACCTCCAAGCACTGATTTCTGTGGGGCACTAACCTGAATCCTGCTGGCAGAGGATGAGATTAAGGAGACTGGACTAGGATGTCTCTTTCCTGTGGACTGATGACTCCAAAGCGGCATTCGTTGCAATTTCAAGAGTCGTGTTGTAATAAAACATAAATGTTGTCTGTACTTGGCTAGTGGCAGCTGAATTTTGCCTTTTGTTTTGTTTCAGCACAGGATTGATGATGAGTTCCTCACCTTTATCTGAAGGACATTCAATATAGCTATATATATAAGTATACTTATAAGTATATAAATATATAAGTAATATATACTTATAAGTATATAAATATATAAGTAATTCTTATAAATAGGTAGTAGCAATAAGAGCTTATGCTAGGAATTGTGTCTTCTGGCTTCTACAAACGTTTTCTGAGTTTTCTCAGTGACTTTTAAAATAATATGGAGCACGTCAGGTGTTTCCTTAGAATAACCAATGAAATTTGTCATAGTGACTATGAATAAAATGTGTTACTGCCTCATTTTACTGGTACAAAATGAAAGACTTGAATCAAATATTTATCCTGTTGTATTTTGTAGATCATGGAAGTGTTTAAAAAATATGTAATTAATATACACTTGTGACAATAATTAGAAATGTTAAAGGTTTTGGTTGGTTGGTTGGGTTTTTTGGTGGTTTTTTTTTGTTTTGTTTTTTTTTTACTATGTTTGCTTTTTGCTTTATTGCTAGATTTCACATTGACACGTTTATCATATGAAAAACTTTACAGGAACACTAGAGTGTACTGGACCCTGTTATACAGATAAAAATTGATGGTTATTAGTTATTAACATTTTATGACTAATCAGAAATGCCAGAAAGACAGCTCAAGATGCAGCTATGGAGTTTCTTGGGACAGAAAAAAAAACCCCAGTCAAAATCCAGTCAAAAAACCCCAACCAAACCAGCCCTGCATCCCAGTGATGGTGGATAAGGGGCACACTGGGAACTGCTGTTCCCCTGTCATGGACAGTCTTGGAACTCAGCTGTGGATGCAGGAGCTGGAAGCAGCCCTTCCATGGCCACAGGGAAAGTCCTGTCTGGAACTGGGATTCTTGGGATTGCCAGAACCACTGGGCTCCCAGCAAAGAAGCTGTGGGGGTGAGGTTCTAGGTGGTGGGATTTCCAAATCCACAGTTCTGCTGTGTGGGAATTATGGGGATCCTGGCAGACCTTGCTTTGAATCAGAAACATTTTCCTATGTACTGCTGAAATTCTGCACTGGAAGCTGGAGAACAATTAAAACCCAAATTATTTTATGTCTTCATAGTGATTTTTTAAAATGTTATTTAGCTTAATAAATTCAAAGATTGAAAAGCTCTGTTTTGGGGAAGCTGCATAATTTAAAATTTTCATAGAGAACCAAGTAGTCACCATATCATGATGATTACAAGGTCACTGTATAATTAACAAACTCAGTATTTTTATCAAGTCTTGCATGCCGCAGGAAGCCATGTAAGTGACCCAGCAAACATCTCTTGCTGAACTGTCAAATACTTTCTTTTCCTCTGCCAGCAGCTTCTAAAGAAGAATCATGCAAGTAATGTGACCTAATTTGGTGTTCTAGAAAAGAAGGACGTAAATTCCTCTAGAAGGAGATGGATTAATCTTGTTACAGCTCATTTTACATTGCTGGCCTTAAACTGAAATCAAACTCTGGTCCCAGAAAAGCAAATGCTCAAACACTGTTCTGTCTGGGAAAGGTGTGGTGGCAGGACTATTCCTTTTTAGAAGTTGTAAGGTTTCTCTGTGTGTGCAAAAGATCTGTTTTACCTACTTATATTAGTTTTATATTTTCCTTCAGTCAGTAAATCTCCTAACAAGGAACACCAACAATTCTTGAGTAAATATTTTGCTTATACTTCTAGACTCCTTGGTAATAGAAAGTATGCCTGGTATTTTTGCCAAAGCATGGACTCCATGTAATTTAGTAGCACTTGGGTGAAACTGACACTAATTTCTAGGAAAATAACTCTGCTTTTTGCCTTTTATTTTTGAAATGTTTGTTTTCAAACATTTCAGCAGATTGCATCAGTCCTCAGCAGATTGCATCTAAACTTGTCATCAGAAGAACCAGTTGGTCTTTGATACTGAAATGAACAAACAAGCTCTAGCTGAGGTTTTGGAAAGTCAAAGTGGAAGGAATGGTATGGGAAAACTATTAATTCTGCTTGCTAAGAGTGACCCTTGTTAATGCTGAATAAGCCTGCAAAAGGGAATCTTTGTCTAGAGGGTCCATGACAGAGCATTTAATATTCCCATTTTTCATACCTGTTCTCAAGGAAGTGGTGCTAACAGCAGATTTTTAGCTGTCTTGGGAGAAAAGCAGATTTTAGAGATGGGCTGACCTAAGCTGTACTTTCTGTTTGGTCTGTGCCTGGCAGCTGTAGAATACAGGCTGCAGTTTATGGTGTAAAGCCACCTTAGAAATTCTGTTTCAGTCATGAAAAACTATTCAAGATCAAAAGGAAAATTACTTAATGGGCATAAAGTTTTGTATTTGTATATGCAGTGCAGATTCCTTGGAAGGGTGACAGTATTTAATGTCTTGAAAATGTTGTGTAAGATTATACAAATGGCTTGAATCAAATAAAAAATTCTTGCCACCAGGAGAAGTGAGGAGCAAATGCCATTGGTTAGCTTTTTTACCTTGCTCATAGTGACCATTGTAAACTGCAGGGGGCCTTTACAGAGTCTGAACTGAGGTTATTGCAAGGAAAAAAAAATGCCAAGAGTCTGGATTTGTCAAGGATAGAACTTAATGCCCTTCCCCTCTTGTCACTGGCTCTGCAACCTGTGTCTGTTTGTTTCTGCAGGAACTGGTGACAAACAGGATAGAAGAATGCAGGCAGTTAAACACATGCACAGACCTTGTCCTGGCCAGGTGCCCCTTCCCTGCTGCAATGCCAGAAATGTCACTGTTAGAAGGTGGCACTGCCCAGATGGTGGGAGTTGTATCCTTTCCTCTGCAATAGTTCACTCTGGACAGCAAAAGCTTAATGATGAAAGAGTTATAAAATAACTTTCCTGTTGTATGAGCAGTGAATGAAGCCACAGAAGGTGATTATGGAGAGGGGACATAATGAAAGGGAGGAAATCATCATGGAATGGTTTGGGTTGGAAGGGGCTTTAATGAACATCCAGTTCCATCTGAGAGGATTGAGATTGTACATTCTGACCCAGTTCTGGTATTTCTGTGAGCTTAGAAGTTGATCAGTTTATTGCATCTGTACCTCATTTTCCCCTTATTAGAGGAAAGTTTAATTTATTCTTGTGTAGTATTTTGAACATTAGTCCTTCATGCCTCATTTACTGTTATTTTTTGCCAGTGCTGTACCCAAAAATACAGAGCTATTCCCTGGTATTCACACCAGGTCAACTGTGTAAAGAGATGTCTGTCCTCTTCTTGTATCTTTGCCTCATGGAGCTTTCAGGACAGATCATCAGTGCTGCATAAAAATAAATTTATTACTTCATACTATATACTGGATGTGGTAGAAGTCAGCAGCAACCACAGGACTGTTGTCCTATGGGACCACAGAATTAGAAGAATATGTTATTATTATGTATAAGAACAAACAGTTTTATTTCTGATTGCCTAAGTTGAAGGGCTTGATTTTATGATATAATAGCATTTAAACCCTAAGGTTTAATCTTACCCCAGCATTTAGAAGCAAGTTCTTTTGAAGATTATTCCTTGGAGGTTAGGCCAGATTCTGGGTTAAGAAAGGTGGTTCATAGTTCTTTATTTCCTTTCCCACTTCTGTCACAATAACCTGCAAAGGGAGAAAAACAACGTTCACCCTTTGTAATAGAGGCTCCAAAAGAGAAAAGTCATGGAAATGAGTCAACTTAGGATGTGAAGTCAGTGTTGCAAGCTCTGCCAAGTGCTTCTTGGAGAAGATGAGAGAGCTTGAGCAAGCAAAACTTCCTCTGGGCACTCACTTTCCACATGACATATTTTTTGATTGGGAAATGGTCTGTGGGCTTCAGTTTGTGATGCTTAGTTCTGGTCTCATTGGCCAGTTTCTCTGCTTTCAGAACAGACATAGAGCAGTGTTTTCAACCAGCCCTGTGAAGGGCTGAGAAAAGCTGGAGAAATGTTTTCTGCTGGACTAATTATCAATACCCATAGGAAAAAAAGTCACTGAATGTTGGAGTGTATATAGAAGCCTCTCTGAGTTCTTCAGAAAGAGAAAACAATTCAGGGATTGAATTAAAGCCTTTAGAGAAATTAAAATATATTAAGCCACACACATGAAGTAGAAGTCTAAGTGTAAGTATAAGTTTTAGTTTTAAGTAAGTCAGAATATATCTTAAGTGCCTTAAGAGAGTAAAAAGCCCTAAAGCCTAGTTTAAAGTTCAGTAACTTAGCTCCAGACATAACAAAAACACAGCAGAACATTGCTTGCATTTCTAGCTAGAACAGATAGAGCCATTTACATGAATAGATAGAACTATATGCATAAGTTGTGAAAGAACTGACACTACCTTTGTACTTTAGAATTGAGTTCTGATAGGTGTAGGGAGAATGTTTTAAAATCGTGCTTTTAGCTGATTGGATGATTTATGAATAAAATCCCCTGTATTGGGGTGAGAGAAGAATTAAAAATGGAAGATGAAGAAGAAGAAAGGTGTAGGAGCTGCTGCCGCTGCTGCCGCTCGGAATTCCATGCCAGAAAGCTTTTAGCACAGACTTTGATCCTCTGAACTCTTTGTCTTCGAGACTGATGTATTCCTGCAACAAACAACTTTATAGCAACCAACAACTGCTCTTGTCTCTTTGAAGACCCAGACCCAGGAAACCTCGACAACTGAACAAAACAAGCTTATTGTGTGATGTTTGTAACACACACAGAAATATGAAGTACCTAGTATCAAATATTCTGTGTAATGTAGAAAAACCTCTTAAAATCAGTGTAAAATCATGCAAGCACTCTGCATGGACCAGCACACAATGATGTGCTATATCTCACTTCTCAAAGGAGCCATGGTAGGTACTGGCATCTTCCTGATGGCTGTTGCAGTTCACAACTTCTAAATCTTCACTCCAGTCACTGAGAATACAGCAAAATGTACCATGATAGAAAAGGCACCAATCTTGTGCAGCCTGTGGCCCACAGGATGTGATGTTAGTTTTGAGTATCATCCTGTTTTTTATTTTGGCATTCACCTTCTGCTCTGTATGTTGCTCGTGTCAATTCAATGTCTATGAAGTTTGCTGGGTTACTCCAAAACTACAGAGATGTAACTGAGAGCAGAATTTGGGCTTGTGTGCCCTTCAAGGGTGCTACATTTGAAGAGATGCACACAGATCAACACTGGCTAAATGGCAACTGAAGGGGAATATGAAAACCATCTGGAAATATTTAAAGGATGCAAAGACTAAAGAGGAGGTGGGTTTGGAGTGCATGTTCCAGTAAGAGTTTCAACTTAACTAACAGGGATAAATCTAACAAAGAAAATAGGGAAGATTTAGAGAAGCAATATTTCTGAAAACAGAAATCAGTCTCATAGTGTACAAATATTTCTCTGAGAATGGAGTGATAGCTGCTGTGTCATTTCAAAGATAATAGGAGGATACAGCTATGCCTCTGTGGTATAAAGTACTCTTAAGCTGCCTGGGAGATGGCAAGACAGGGCTTCATGTCTGCCTTTCTGTTTGATCAGGAGAAATGGATTGATTTCTCCCTCCCTCTGTTCCATCTTTGGGAAGCACGTGGATGACCATCTGGGTCCAGACAGATGAGCTTCATCTCCAGTTGGCTTAGTAAGTTGATTGAATTTAAATCTGCAGAAAGGAGGATCCCTTGGAGAAAAACTCTACATTGCTTCAAGAGGCACCTTCTATGAAAGCAAAGCCTTGGGGGAAGAAATCCTTAAGTTAAATTAATTCAGGTTGAGATGAAGGGTAAAGAGAATCATATGCTCCCAGGCACTATCAGCTCTTTCCTAATGGGCATTGGCTCACTCTTAACAGTGCCAAATATCATCACAGCATCTTTGAGATCCAGTGGTTTCAACAGGAGTTCAAGGCCCTTGGCCTCCAGGCAGGAACAGACCCTGTACAGATCAATTTAGGAGTATCTAGAACTGGGGAGTTACCAGAGTGGAAGCTGGTTTGGTTGTCTCCCAAAAGCCTTATTTTAAGCTCCTTAAACTGAACCATAACAGCTCCTGCCTGGAATAAATTATAATCCTCCAAAATGCTCTCTACTCTCTCATGCAAGTCATTTATAGTGACTGTTTCAACTCTGTTCCAGAGAGCAGTTTTAAATCCCAGCAGAAATAGCCTGACCCCACAAACAGGGGCTGCTTCCTTCCGCCACTCCTCGTGTGTGCAGCCCCCAAGTTATCAGAGTGCTCCATGCCTGTTCCCACAGCGGAAATCCTACCAGCACAGGCCAGCCAAGTCTCCCTTTTTGAGAAATGAATCTCTCTCCCTGCTCACCAGTCAAAGATGGAAATTGCAGTGGGTCATTGGCAGGAGCTTGGCCCCAAGCTTGACCAGCTACACAAGAGGATGTGAGTGCTTCTGTTGAGTAGTTGTTTGGAAACCGCTGCCTGACCACCAGTTGTTATCTTGGATGTGTTTTTAGCCGTTTTGGGCAGTTCTCCCTGCCCATTGGAAGTGGTTCTTTCTTTCAAGCAGTCCATAAATTATGAACAAGTCATGCAAACTGATGTTGCTACATGCAAAATGGCACACACCACATTTATATCTTCCTTTTGCATACAGTGGGAAATCTTTTGCTGCAAGAGAACAACATTTTCTAGTTTTTCTTCTCCCCATGATTATTTTACAGCAGGTAGGTATTTATGGATGAGGACCATCAGCCCCTTTGCCTGGGTGCGAGACCCAGCAGGTGAGTCAGCACCTCCTGATGGCTGAGAATTGGTGTCCCCCAGGGGTCTTTGATGGGACAGACGTGACAATGACGTGGACAGTGGGATTGATTGCACGCTCAGCAAGTTTGTAGATGACACCAAGCTGAGGGTGCAGTGACACACCTGAAGGACAGGATGCTATCCAGAGGGAACTGGACAAGCTTGAGGAATTGGCCCAGCACAGGAAGGACATGGAGCTGCTGGAGCCAGTGCAGAGGAGGGACGCCAAGGTGATCGGAGGTTGCCCAGAGAGGCACAGGTTGCCCGGAGAAGGAGAGGATGCCCCATTTCTGGAAACATTCAAGGTCAGGCTGGGCAGGGCTCTGAGCAACCTGATCTGTTGAAGTTCTTTCTCCCTGCTCATCGCATGGGGGTTGGGCTATGTGGCCTTTAAAGGTCACTTCCAGCCCAAATGATTTTATGATTCCATAAAAAAGGCATCAAGAATTAGGAAGGGCAGGCTCTGTACAATACATGGTGGAGCCATATCTTTTTTGTATTTTCTTCTTTTTTCTTAGCTCTTTAGAGAAGCACTGTGCCCACTAATAACTGGCCTGCTGGATCATCTACTTCTGCCTAATCCATCTTAATTTTTATGGTGGAGTCATACACAGCCAGACCTGCCAGACACTTAGAGAAACAAAGGATGGAAAACATAAAGCAGTCAAAGAGAGGTAAGGATGGGCCAAGCTGGAGTGGTGCAAGAGCCTTTAACTTCCTGTTTGCGTCAAGAAGACTTTAATATAAATTACAGCAACCCAGGACCTATTAACGTGCACTCCTGTGGCCAGTCCTTAAACTGGCTCCTCGAGGTGGAGATTATTGTGTCATGAGCACCATTAATTTTCACGACATTATTTCCATGAGAGGTTATTACACATTAAATTACAACATTGCCATGCATCCAGGCTTCTTGTAACAGTAGGAGAAATGGTGGGCTGGAGAAGACAGCTGGGTTTGCATGTGGTCTATGTCAGTTTACTTAAGCAGAACCATTTTACTGCTGCTGGAGGAATGCAGCAAAAGGTCAGTGCTGAAACTCCACTAAAGTAAGCTGAGCACACATTCCATCAGCCAACACATGCTCACTCCTTGCTTGATCAAAAAGGAAATTTCAGAGCTCTGCTGCATGCTTGCCTTGACCCTGCTCCACACCGCCTGTCCAGTGGGCATCAGACAAACCATTCTCTAATCCTGCGTGGAATACACATTCTGCTGAAAGGATGCTTGGAATAGCTGCACAGCAGCAGCAGCAGTGTAATCCTAAACTGGGCCCATGCACTGGGAGAAGTGCAGGAGAGCATGGAGAGGGATGTCAGGAGAAGTTTACATGAATGCACGAAATTTATGGGTTTATTTCCTAGTCCTGTGCACCCATCACAACCTGACCCTGTCCAATTGAGATTAATCTTTGCAGGGGAAAAATAAACCAAACATTGTCATTCAGCTCTTGCATTTTCTTTGCCTGTCTTCTTCAAATGTTTCATCTTCTGGAGTCTGCCTGATCTGGTCAGTGTCAGAGGAGGAATTCTGTGCTAATAACATGCACAAGGAGGTGCACCAGCTTAACTGGGCTGTTAAAAATTGCAGAAGTGAAGCTCTTGTAGCTACAAGAGCTTTTGGCTGATTTAGAACATGCCCTCATAACATCACTTGATAAAAATAAGACTTGGGCTTTTTAATAGAACAAATTACTTAGGCTTTATATTTAACCATGGTCACTGTTAAAGCTATAACTGGTTTTCAGAATATTTTAGGAATCTGATCTTGATCTTCCATATGTTAAAAACCATCACAACAAATACTTTTCACTGTGGTTCCTGATGAAGAAATAACAAGGTGGCTGCAGCCTTAAACACAAAAAGTTTGCTTTGGACTCAGATTTGCTACTGTTCAGAGTGACTACTGGAAATTATCATTTCAAGGCAAAAAGGAGACAGCCTTGAAGCAGAGAAACTCACAAACCTGCATGATTTTTGTACAGAGGAATATTCTAGTATCGGTTCTAATCAGTTGTAATACTGATGTTCTGGTTACTCGCAGCCAGATCCCAGACTCCAGTTGGAAAAATGGCACCAATACTGAGGTCTCCTCGATACACTGAAAGCAGAGGATATTTTGACACAGAGAGATGGGCTCCTTTCTGAAAACAGGACCTGCAGACTTTAAAAATAATATGGAATGACCATTGCAATCAACCAGATTAGAACTGCATTTACTCATCTCACATTGTCTTTGAGCTGTGCCTTAGGGGAAAAATTCAAGTCCATTTAAGTGTATTGTATAGTCATGGATTATGAGGAAAACATCTAAAATCACACAGAGAAAAACATGAGTGTAAAAAGATGAGGCTAAAGAATGAGGTCCTTGCTGGCAGAAACCAAATTTGTTTTTTTAATATTGTATTTTAATATGTGCGATGATCACATAGAACCAAATCACAATGAACAATAATTTGGAGAATGGAAACAACATCCTGCAGGAATGTGGCAGGCATTTGAGGAAGAATCCATCACTACCCCCAGATTAGTTTATTTTCCCTAACTTGCAAGTCTGCAGTTGACATCAATGAATTGTAGGAAAAGTTGATACAATGAGGGTAGAGCTGGCATCCAGCTGCCTCTCCAAAGCTGGAATAATGGATTGACAGGATTCTTGTGCAGCCTGGCATTAAGAAATGCAGAGCCTTAACCCTGGGAATACATTATTCCTGGCAATAGTCCAGGCTGGGCTAGTTGACTGGGGAGCAGCTTTGCTTTGAGAAGAGGCTGGGGATCATGGTGCAGAGAGCTGAACCCAAATTCATCATTGGGGTGAGGCAGGACAGCCAGAGACTGGGCTGTATGAGCCCAAAGGTGGCCAGGAGGTCAAGGGGTGTGGGATTATTTCCCATCACTGGCACGTCTGGTGTGCTATGGTCAGTTTAGGGCATCCTGGCACAGGAGAGAAGTCAACAGATTGAAGGAAGTCCAGTAGCGAGCCCCAAGAATGCACAAGGAGCATGCTGAAGGTGTTCAAGGAGAGGCTGAAGGTGTTCTCTGCAGCTTCTGAAGGATCAAGAGACTGCTAAGCTGTTTGGAGCATTTTTGACTGAAGGGAAAAAAGCTTCTGTTTGCCTTGGAAAGATGCCTTATGAATAAGGTCCTGGTTATTATCAGGGAAGTAATTCTGTCATCCTTCTGTGGAGAATTCAGAACATTGTGCCATAAATGAATCTCTTCTTGAAGCACAGCAGATGGCAACAGGGTGCAACCCTAACAGTTCTCTCCAGGAACTGTGCAGGTCTCATAGAATGAACAAAGTGCAGTGGGAATGGGAAGAGGGTGGCAGAAGAGGAAAGGAGGAGATGTCAAAACCAGAATCCTTTCTATGGAAATTAAGCTACAAATCACAACTGCTTGAATGATGAATTACAAGCTTTATACCTTCAGGTCTTGCCTGCCATGCAGGAAAAAAAACCAACAAATACTTGAAAAACCCAGGAAAAAGTTCAGATGACTGCACAAAAGGTTTCAGAATTCTCATTTGAAATATGAGAGAGGATCCAGACCAATGGATGAAGAATTGACATGCAAGAGAAGGTCCTCAACTGAGTTAATGGTGCACAACACAAGGAAGACACCATTACCTGGCAAATAACAGAAATTGACTTTAACCTTCTATGGTCATTACATCATTTAATCTGAATAGTTCTATAGTCAGGAATCACACAGAGGTCAGCTAGGTCACTGGACAGAATCTCATCACCAACAACAATAAAAGCAAGGGGGTTTTTTTGCTTTCCTATTCAAAATGTTACTTAAATGTGGCATTTAGCATCCCTGTTCCTGCAGCGTCCCTGTTCCTGCTGTAATGACAAAACTGTTCACAAAACAAACAAACCAAATGAAATATGTCCCTTGTCATTCATCTCTTCTAATAAATAACACCAGGCAGATCCCTGTGGGGGTGGTGGCTGTCACTTCTGTTTTCTTCAGCTCGGCCTTTTATCCTTGGACTGCCTGTCCTTGTGGAGTGGGAACAGCTGAGGAGGTGATGAGAGAAGCAGTGTGGGCTGGTGGGCACAGTACCAGGTGGGAAGCCACAGGTTCACCATGGAGTCACCACTCTGTTTTCTGACAGTCATTCCCATTTCTGTGGTACATGGAGAGGGAAACCTGGCCAGCTCAGGAGACAAAGATGGGCATATTTGACTGTCTCTGTGCTTGACATGCCCTCTGCAGTAAATCAAGATATTTTTCCAAGCAAGCTAGCATCCACCTAGTCCTAAATCCTGTGGGAGTAGATCCTTTCTCCCATTTCTCTCAAAAAAAAAAAAAAAAAAAAAAGCAGGAAGCTGTTCTGTGATTTGTACTTGCCTGTAAGAAATTGGCATGTGAAATCTCAGTGAGAGATTTCCCTGTGGAGAAATGGAAAAGATAATTATTTAAGATGACTCTAAGTTGTTAAATTTACACACTCTCCTGCCCAGGTGTGTCTTGAGTGGCCTAACCAGGACCTCTTTGTGTGTGACAAAATGGAGGTTCCCTGTTAATATCTTGGCTTCCTCATCACTGGTGGTGACAAACCATATTTGAGCAGGTCTTGTACGTGCTTCAGGAGTCAGCAGCTGCAATGAGAGAATAGTTTTCGGTCAGAAGTTTGTTTGCTTCAGCCTCCAAGAGCTCATTAGCTGCCAGGGCTCTTAGGTAAGGTTGTCTGTTGTTCTGTTTATTCATTTTGGAAATCAGTGTGACAACAAATCTGCCTGTCTGTTGGGTAATGGGAAGAGAAATAACAAATACAGTGTGCTACAACCCTTTTTTTGTCATCCTCCTGATACCAGAGCTCAAGTCTTCTGCAGATTAATCATCTGTTCTGTGGTCCTATCCAAATTAGCCTTGATGCCAACAACACCCTCTTCACTGTTACCAGTTCTACAGTCTGGTGGGGTCCTTGGGTTTCAACACAGCCCTGTAAACCTCGCTCTGTTATTTTTTTCTGCGACTCTCAGATTGTGATTCATATTTCATTCGTAACAGTCCCAGTCTGTGTATTACAAACCTCTCCACACTGGCCAGCAAACCCCATTAACCTAAAGATGATCAGATGGAGCTCCCTGGTCATATTTGAGTCTACAGATTTTTATGCAACTTGTCCAGAGTCTGCAACACCTGCCCTGTCACAACAGGCAGATCCATCACCTGGAGATTTCCCTTCTCCACTGTCCACCACCAGCTTGGGTCTTCTCAGGCAAGGTGAACAATTTTAGTCTGTCCTTCTGTGTTTGAATGAGGGATTGCTCTTTCCAGGCCTTAAAATAGGGAGAGATTTTTAAGAGATTTGAAAATGGAACTTAGGACCCTAAGTCATCCCACATTTTTTGAAAGACGTGATCTGCATCCATATCATGTTACTGCTCAGCTGCAGGACTTTTCTTAGACTATCTGAAAGTGGATCTGAACTGCTATGCTCTAAAGCACAGGGGTTATTTTAATATTGTGCTGAAATACGGACAATGTAAACTTGTTGCTTTAGTTAGGCAGTGAGTACTGTCACGCTGGGTCTTAAGAGTTCGAGTAAGCAGAGTTTGATTGCTGAAGTAATTTTTTACCATTTTGGAGTACACAGGGTTTATTTTACTGCAAATGTTATTGGTGTCTCCCTTCCAAATTTCACTGGGCACATGAAGCCAGGACAACATGCTACCCAAAAATCAGAAGGTCACAGTGTGTTTTCTGGAAACAATCACTTCATGGGCCAAGAGGACAAGTTTAAGCAGAATGAGACATCTTTTAGAGCAAATAAGGCTTACCTAATTGAAACAGAAGCTCAAGAATTTACATGGCAGATCAGGTGCAAATAACAGAAACTCAGCAACCTGCTGGCCACATATCCAACTGGTGAATGATTCAAGACTCATTTCAACTCTGATTCAGAATTGCTGAGCAGTACAAGACTGCAGAATGCATTTCATCTCCCAGCTGCACACACTTGGTCTGGGGCCAGACACCAGGACTCCTGGTCTTAAGAGGACTGGATGTCCCAGTGAAATCACAAATTTTAGCTATTTGGTTTGGTTTACAGATTAGGCAAGAAAATTCCTGATTTTTTACAAGCAAGTAATCTGTGCACCCTTTCTATACAGAATGCTGTCAGATGGACTTGCTCAGCAGCAAACTGCTGGAGCAAGGCTGTCCCTTGGGTCACCACAGCCCTCAGCAGTCACTTTCCAGCTGGACTAACTAAAAGACAAAGCAATGCATCCCATAGACTTGCCAGAAATTATCTCTCTTTCTTTCTTTCTTTCTTTGTTTTGTATCTGACCACTTGGTTTTATTTCTGGGATCTAGGGTACTGGGATGAGACACAGTGCATCCCACAAAGAGTTCCTTTAACGTGTTCCATCAGGACACCTTCTGGGGAATCTGTAGTGGCAGATGTGCCAGCAAAAGTTAGAGAAGCTCATTTAGCCCATGGTTTGACTTTTCTCTGAGAAACCTGATGAATGAGACATAAAGATGCAAAGGTGATTTAAGCTGAGGATGGAAATCCAGCTCTGCACCCATTACACTTGAAAAATTCTTTAGCAGAAAAAAATAAACAGGAAAGAAAGTATCAGAATGCATGTTTTTTACAGACAGTGATGGCTCTGAGATCAGGCAGTGTTGCCAGGAATCACATGCATTGGGAATGGGCAAGTTTCAGATTGCAGCATAAGAAAAACTGGGAAATGAGCGCTCCATGCTTGCAACAGGGACCCTGGGCTTTGTTTCCCAGTGATGCTGGCCTCTCATGAAGACTGCAGCTATGACAAGAGGGTGTAAAATACTAGTATTATGCCTTCCTAAAAATAATATATGTGCTTTATATAGATGAAAAAGTCATCAGATAAAGTGGAAAGCAAGAGAGAAAAGGATCTGAGGATTTTCTTTGTCAGCAAAGGATATTCTTCCTTTGGCCACCACTCCAAGCCTGGCAGAGTTCAGGGTGTGTTTGGACAAGGCTCTCAAGCACAGGGTGGGATTGTTGGGGTGTCCTGTGCAGAGTGACGCGCTGGACTTGCACCATCCCAGTGGGTCCATTCTAGTTTAGGATATTCTGTAATTCTGTGATAGTCCAAGTTCAGCTTCAGCAAAGGCACAGAGACCTTGAAGTGTCACCTGGTACAAGCCAGGGCCTACCCCTGTGGTTCCTGATTATTTTATAGCTGAGCCTGTCTCCTGAGAGCAATCAATGTTCACATACATTACTGACGGTGACTGTTCACCTGCCTCAGGGCTGCCAGGGGCTCCCCTTCACTTCATGGGGTTCATGCTGGGGAGTCTGCAGTGTCCCAGGCCTCATATTACACCTCTGTTAATATGAAACTCTGTCACACTGGGTGTGTGCTCAGTTCAATTACGCTTCCAGGTACTCTCCTCATTAGCAGGCTTCTAAAATGACACAGAAGATGCAAGGCCTATGCTATGAGACGCTGACAGAAATACTCACAAAAGTATTTGTATAAATCTCAGCCATTTTCCTCTGACTTATGTCTTGATAAGTTCTGTGAAACTAATTGAGGTAAAAGTCTAATCTGTCCAACTGCAAAGGAGCTGAAACAGCATCAGTGGAAAATGAGGGGAAACAGTTAAGACAGTCTGAGCAAATGGAAGGGGAGGTAAATTAAGATGGTCATAAGTTATAAAAATAGTGAGTATTCGGGCTTGAGGAAAGGAGACAGTGAAACACTGGGAAGCTGTGGCCATCTCACTTTTTCCTCATCTTTAACATATCACCTAAGTCCTTGTCTTGCTCCTACAAATACAATTGCCCCCCCTGCAGAAGGCACACACCCTTCCCAAGTAAATGTGATCATTTGGAAGTCCCCTCAGTGAAAAACAGGAAGGCCTAACGTTCCCAGCTACATGTCACTGCAGGATCAATGCTCCAGCCTGTGTGTCCTGCTCAGCAGAATTCTCACCGGGATAAAACCAGCAGGAACTGGGACTTCTGTCCCTGCAGCATGGCTTACCTCTCCTTTAGCCAGCCAGGAGCGCTCCCTGCAGAGGTACAGACAGAGGTTAGCATGTGGATGGCTCAGTAAGAGGTGTCCTGGCTTTGCAGGGGGTGCACAAAAAGAGCTGTGGCCACCTCAAGCCGATTGTCCCCAAGTATCGAGGTGCCCCGACAAGCACCCGCCGATCATGCCACCAAGGAAGTGGCTGCAAACCTCTCATTGCTCACTGATGAGGTTCAGAACTGTTTTTACACCTTCCTCTCTAAATAAGGAAGCTGCCTGTGAGGCCTCTGACTCCTCGACCAATTTGACTCCTTTGCTTCCCACAGCCAATGAAATCCCACTCCTGCCTCCAGTCTTGGGTGACAGCACTCCAACCTCAGCAGGCAGGGAGGACGGCAGGTTTGTGTTACAGCCCTGGCAGCCTCACCTTGGGCAGGCTGTTGATGTCAGAGTGATGATGTGGGCAGGGACGGCCCCTGCACTATAAAGATGGCTCAATCAAATATAACGGAGGCTGCCCAGCGGAAAGCAGGATCTACAAACCATGGTCCCCACCAGTTGGAGTCCTGCTGGCCTGTCTCTGCTCCCAACCCAACTGCTATCAGGCTTTAGTTTCAGGTCAGCAAGCTCTATTTGCTTTCCAAAAATAAGCCTCTGCCACCATGCTGAAGGGAGAAAAACAAGAAGGGCGGTATTTTTAGGGCCATTAATTCTGACCACGTGCCCAGGAGGTGAACCGGATGGCCACGGCACAAAGACTTCTCATCACTATGTCCTGCGACGCCAGCACTCACCGGACGTTGCCTGCGTTCCTTCTCCTGGGTTTGCTAGCCGGGATTGCTGCCACACACCCAGTTGTAAGCAGAACTAATGGCACATTGCTGGAGAGAGGATGGCAATCTCTGCTGTCCAGGTCCATGGCTGGGATGTCAGGGGAGAAGGCAGATGTGAACTGGGAGAGTGACTATTTGCTAGGAATCAAGAGGCAGCGGAGGCTTTACTGCAACGTGGGCATCGGGTTTCACCTTCAAATCCTCCCAGACGGAAGGATAAGCGGAGTTCACAATGAAAACCAATACAGTGAGTTGCATCCAGAAATGAAATAGAATAGATGTCACTTAATTGCTGTGAACTCTAGTAATTACCCTTCACAGAGTGCAAATGTTATGACTTGATATTATTAACCTGTGCTACATCTGTTGTCTTTTAAAAGTCTCTGGGATCAATAAACATGAGAACCCTTTGGGCTGAAATGTGGCGCAAAATGCTTAGACAAATTTAGAATGAATTTCTTTTTATCTGCTTTGCTGCGCATATGAGAAAAGACAAATCAGGTCGAAAACTGACTCTCTGCTGCATTTTCTTGCTCTTCACCTTCTCTTTTGCCTTTTGAATCCGGGAGATTTTTGCTGAGTCCAGAGTGCCAAAGCATGATTCTTGTATCCCAGCTGACCAGTATTTCTGGGACACTCAGTATGTCCCATGGAAGAGGTTTGCTGGTCCTGGTTTGCTCATTCTTGTGGATGCTGTTCTGTTACCCTAAGAATTAAGGAAAGCATTATTCATGTGGATTTGAATTTCCTGTAGATGGCAGTTGCTAAAATCTTTTGCAGCAGATGTCCTGTGGGACTTCAAAATGCAAGCCACACTTCTTTAAGGCTCAATAAAAAAAACTTTTGTAAGTATAGCATATTGCATTAAAATAATTTTATTATTGAAAAGGTCCAGAGTTTGACAGATCAAAAGAGTTGGATAAAGCAAAAGGTTTATACAGAATGTATAAGCAATATAAAATTCCAGAATATTATATATTCTGGAACATTATTACAATTCCAGAATAATTTTCAAATCCTGCGACATGTAGGAAAACCCAAGATCTTCTCTGTTTATATTTATTTTGCTGCATTAGGGAGATAATTCTTATAAAGAATACATGACAAGTTTGTTAGGGTTTAAAAAAAAAAAAGATATCTGAATTGCCTTCCATTAGTTCTAGATTCTGTGATAACACTCCTATTAAACTTCATGTTTTTCAGGTCTCTTTGAAATATCCACTGTAGAAAGAGGCGTTGTAAGTCTCCTTGGTGTGAAAAGTGCTCTCTTCATTGCAATGAACAGCAAGGGCAGGTTGTATGGGACGGTAAGTACAAGTGCAAGTAGTTTTTCACAGTTTAAACAGAAAGGTTTTGAAGTGGTTTGTTTTGGTTTAGTGTTTTGCTTTGTTTGTTTGGGTTAAATTTGTTTTGGTTTTGTTTGTTTCAGTCTTTTCCTTTTGGAAATCTCTGATTACAAGCAGAGAAAATAGCCGTGGTGTTACAAGGAGCGTGCCCAGCCTGCTGTCATCAGTGCTATTTAATGCAGTGAGCAGCGTGGCTGGTACAGGGCTGGGATTTTAAAGCTTTCCTGTAAGTCTGTACAGGGAACACCTTAGGAAAATGAACATATTCTGCAAATAGTACAGTTTAATTAGATGACTTCTACTAAGGTCACAGGGCTGCAAACACGTTGTAGCAAAGCTAAGCCCCATTGATTCCATCCTGCATTGCATTGTGTGTAGGAGAGGCACAATTATAGCTATTTCCAACAGCTACCCTTAGTAAAATAAAAACCACGTGCACCCTCCTACCAAAAACAACCACACCATCAAGAATAAATAGGAAGTCTACCCTACAAGGCCAGCATGTGTGGCTGGGGTTATTTTAATGATCAGTTTTCTGAGATCAGTAGCAAAAGGTGAGAAAATAATAATAACTATTAACAATGGTATGCAAATCATACTGAAACACCATCATCCTCATCTAGATGATTTGCTATCTAAATGCAGTTTAATCTCTGAGATGTGAGCAACACATCTCCAGTTTTAACATCCAGCAGAAAAAGTTAGGAGGTACATTTGTAAGAGGCTGGCTCTGGGCAATAGACAAAATCAGCCCATCTCAAAGTAATGAATGGCACTAGTTGTATCAATCTCTTTCGTCAAGGAACAGCAGAGTCCTCTCCTTTGGAACAGCCGTAATTTCAACAAAGCATTGCAGATGTTTAAAATAATGCCAGATGTAGTGAGTGACCCGTGGCCATTACTAACCTGACTGATTCCTTCTCACACTCACAATGACAATGGGACAATTTAAGGTCCCACTTCCAGCATCTTCTTTTAATCACAAGTGATCACCAGCACCAAAAAAGTGCCACAAGTCCAACTGCTTTACTTAGCTGCACCTTAAAGAAGTGCAGGGTCTGGCTTCAGAAATACCTTTGATTTTTTTTTTCCCCCACTTTCAATACAGTTTTATCTTCAAAGACACTTTCAAAAGCTGTAATAGATGTGCATTTTCACTTGCACAGCACAATGCCTCAAGTTAAACTTTTACAGGCTTTGGGTGGTGTTACCACACAGATGCCCAAATAGAACTACATTGGTGGCATCTCATGTGCCAGACATTTGAAGTCAGAGAATTATTCTGCTTTCTATTTTCATTTCCTCTGCATTTTTCTCCTGCTTGTCCTTGCACCCCCTCTCCCAGATAACTCCCTCTCCTTGGATTTTCATGTTTGGACATGGAGGAAATTAAAACTATTTTCCCAGCTAAGAACCAGCTGCATAGTTAAATATTACTAATAGTTTAAGAACAAAAAGATTTATTGCTAATCAAATCTCTTATTCAAGCAAGCAGTTGTCCCTGGACACTGCTGTTTGGAAAAGCCCTGAAGGTTTTGACAGCCAGCATATCATTTTTTTAATAAATTATGGAACTTCTGGCAGAGGGGAGGTCTTAATAAATCTGTTGTTTGGGCAAGAGGGTGCAATGCTGACAGAAATCATTACTTGCAAATAAAATGAAGAAATCCATGATTTATAATGAATTAACTTGATCTGCCACAGGAAATACACAGTCCATTATCTGGACAGGTGGCATCTGAGTTCATCTGACACCAAATTAGCACCAAGAAGGGAGATTTATTGTTGGCCGCAGTGGCTGCGGCACCACCTGTCGCGCACTGCAACGAGCCCTGGTGTAAAAACACGAGGAAGTAAAATGACCTGGGCCACAGTGGAATATTGATTGTACCTGATTTGTATCCCCACCCCCTACCCTTGCTGTTCCTTAGGCTGTTTTCCAAGATGAGTGCAAATTCAAGGAAATCTTGCTGCCCAATAACTACAACGCGTATGAATCCAACGTTCACCGCGGCGCTTACATAGCCCTGAGCAAACACGGCAGGGTGAAGAGAGGGAACAAGGTTTCTCCTGCCATGACAGTGACCCACTTCTTACCAAGAATATGAGCACCACCAAAACAGAAGATTAAATCCCAGGACAAACTGTTTTGTTTTGCACATGGGGAATAACCTCCGAGGTAAAGTATTTAAACTGGTAATCGAAAAAAAAAAAGAAATCTCTATATGTATGTGTATATTTGGGTAAAAATATTTGTACTAAATTAATCAGATAGCATATGTAATACAATGCTGCTTCTCTTCTACTTCATACAAATTTTACATGGCTGTGTGCCTCCTTTGGTGCTGTACAGAGAAAAATGCAAGCTGGAGTGCAAAGGAAATTTTTGGAAGATGCAGAATGGCTGTGGGCAGCCATCTAATCAATCGTAGGTATTTACTAAATATTATTTACCTCAGATAATGACCTCTTGTAGTGAGCTGTTTACATATCATGGGCCAAATCATCAGATGATTTTTTTTCACCAGAGCTTCAGGCAGTTCACTCCATCTGAATATCTGCCTGCACCCCACCTCTACAGACTGTGTCCTGTCCTGTAGAGTCCTCAACCTGTTTTGATCATTAAGGTGCCAATTCCACAACTGTTTCTACACAAGCAAACTGTCTATTCCTGGAGCCCCTCTGTCTCTGAAGGAATTCTCCAGAGTCCCCTCACATGGACTGGCTGGCAAAATGAAGACCTACAATCAATTTCCCATGGGAAGGGCCACAGGGTAAATCACAGATGGGTCCCAAATGCAAAACTGATTTGGAGCTGAGGATTTTGAATGGCATTTTGTGAGCTTAGTTTAGACTTACCTCAAATATAGATGTGTACATCTTTAATATTAATATTTGTATATATATAGACATGGGATGTGTGAGTGTGCATCTATGTAATTACATACTTTTAATGAATCAATCATCTCAGTCTCCTGATGCCCAGGTGACTTTATATAAGAGAAGAGAAATATTTAAAGGCACTCCATTTCATTCAGCCTGTATGTTGTTAATCTCTAAGAACTAGAACTTGTCTGTGGGATGTGTTTTATAAAATATAAGAAATTCATGGAAGCTTGCAGCAAAGGGTTATTTTAGAAAACTGCATTGAATTTTCACTGTCTTAAGTATATTTGGTTCTTCTCTATCATACCTCCCTGAGGTATGAAGGACAGAGAAAGAAGGAGGCTACATAAGCATACCTTCCCATGTTGGGACAGAGGAATTCGTGCCATAATTCCAATTTCTGTCACTTGCAAAGCATCAGTTTCAAAGACAACACAGCCAGCTGTATGAAACACTCTTCAGAGCTCTCCTAGAAGCTCTACAAATGGCATATAACCTTGCCTTGCTATTTTGACAACCTTTTTCCAGATCACCAATGAAACTGCATTCTCTGTGCCTTTGAAAGAGTATTTTAAGAGACCCTAAGTCAATAGTCACTATAAATGTCAGTTACCAGAAGCCTTGGGATTCCTGCATTGGTGGCGTGCTCCTAAATTTGAAACTAGATTCAATGCAATGTCAGAGCATGAGCATTTTCAGCATAGATGGACCATGCTGCTGCAGAAGTGAATATCTGAGTGCAAGATTATCTGCCACCTCCAGCCAAAATGGGGCTATGTCCAGCCTTGACATGCCATTCTATTTGCAGGGGCTGTGTATTCGTGATGAATTTGAACCTTCTGACATGCATGAGAGACACTGTCAGGGCCAAATCCTCAGCTGGAGTAAATCAGCCCAGGAAAACTATCAGTTTATAGCTGCAGAAGATTTGGCCCAAAGGACATACCCACAAGGATGTACCTACCACCACCATTCCCAAGAAACTGTCAAGGCAATTGTTTTTTGAACAAAATACAGTTTTCCAGCATCTCTAGTGTGACTTATACTTGAATTTATCTGGTCCAAATGTAAGTGATGATCACAGTGTAAATGAAGAGAATAAAAGAGTGGAATGCTGCTCACAGTACAGGAATGGGATGCTTTGGAGGATGCTTTGAAAGGAAAGGAGTTGAGAGGAACTTCTCTTCATTTTCTGGTCTTGCAGTATTTCAGAGAGAAGCCAAGATTACACACTTTGTTCACCCACAATGTGTGCAGCAGTTTGCTTTGGAAAAATGTGCATTTGAAGTGAAAAATCAGGATGTTTTGAGTGGGGAGAGAGTGGGTCAAAGAAAAGTTTAGAGGGTATTAGGCAGTACATTGACCTAGAGTCCCTAGAGGTGCTGAAATACATTAGCTGGCAACCTGTATTCTGGTGTTATATTCTTAATTGTCTTTGAAATGAAGTTTGAAGAAGTATGGAAGAGTACAGGAATGTAGAAGGAAACAGAGTTCAAATGTTGACACACAAGTTGGTTTCTGATCACAGCTTAATCCAGCCTTCTTATGACAGGATAAAGTCTGTTCCCTCTTAAACCAGAGCAACCTAGAGAAAGTGATTGTTCCCAGGACTGGTAAGCATTGGGACAGCTGGTACAAAAGATGGGAATCAGACTCACTGGCTCCATTTTGCACACACTGGTCAAGCAACGACAACCAGCAGACCAGGTCACAAGAAGTCAGGACAAGAGGAAATGGCCTCAAGCTGTGCCAGGGGAGGTTCAGGATGGACATCAGGAAGAATTTCTTCACTGAAGGGGTGGTCAGGCATTGAAACAGGCTGCCCAGAGAGGTGGTGGAGTCACCATCCCTGGAGGTGTTCAGGAAATAACTGGATGTGGCTCTGGTCTGATTGACAAGGTGGGGATTTGTCAAAGGTTGGACTTGATGATCTTGGAGGTGTTTTCCAATCTCATTCATTCTGTGATTCTATACATCTGTTTAGTCGCAGCCTGCTAGGCTGAGACTGTTCTTATGAACTGCAGACCCTTTTGGATGCAGTTTTGGTGGGCATTTGGAAAGCCCCATCAGTCACTCTGCTGAGCTACTCTTTACATCACTGCTTTTTTCCTCATTACCTCAATGCCAGCCAGATCACCATGGAAATCACAGCTGAAATCAAAGAAGGGTATGTGACTACATAAAGAAAACTCATGAAACTAAAGGGATTTCCCAAATCAGGGCCAAATTAGGAACTTCAAAACATATTTCAAGTGTGCATTAACAGGGGTCATGTCGTGGGCCATGAGCTTTAAAAGCATTGCTGTGAATGCTCCACACCAGCCTGTCATGCCCACATTTTGCACATGGGATTCTCCTGCAGAGTTGACACCTATTTTTACAATTTTGCCTTCCTCAGGCAAACCCCATAACATTCTAAGACTTAATCCACCCCTGTTAGAAAGCAGATGTGGCTGGAACTGAAGCATGTTCTTAAATAAATGTGTTTTTCCCAGACATGCAGAGACACAGACACACACACACAGTGGAAAAGCAGAGTAATATTTGTATACCTCACTAACTATTTCATTTCCAAGATTTTATTTTGCACATTAAAATGGTGCCAAAGTTCTCAGATTACTTTTTTTTTCACTAAAATATACCTCATGTTCTGACTAAATATAGACTCACATTTGAGACTGTAAATTTGCAAGAAACACAAAACTGTCCAATCAACTGTTTGTGAAATTGCTTCTATTTTTATATGTATGTGCTGCGCACAATAGTTTAATGTATTAATAAAATAAAATTTTATACATTTTTGACTCTAAATCCCTCTTAACATTTGGTTTTTTCCTCAATACAGAAACACTGTGTTAACTCCTCCTCCAGACCTAGTTTTTATTCACCTCTAGAACCAGAGTATGTAATGGTACTCTTCAAATTTTTGTAGACCTTTGTGTAATTCAGATTTCTTGCCTGGGAAGTGTCCAGGTGTCCTGGGAGGGATGGGCACTTCCAATGCTCCCTTTCCCATTCTGTGCTCTCAGCCTGGGGGATGAAAAATCTTCCAGGTATTCTGGGGACAAGAGATGGTGGATAAACCTAACACCTCTATGAAGAATAGGAAACATTTTGCTGAGTTACCTCATTTTCTACTTCCTCACAGGTAATTTGAAACTTAATAATGTCTCTGTTTCTGTGGAGATATTTAGATGGAAAAGGACTGTTGGAGGGCTTGAATCCAACCTCTTAGATGAGTGCAGGACCAAATTCAAAGCTAGGGGAAGATGTATCAAGAAGAATACCATCTACCCATATCCTGCAACAGCCCCTGCAACAGCTTCATGATTCATTAGGCTCAGGTTGAAAGTCTGGATAGCAGCTCAAAGGGGATCAAATACAGACAGATGTCTCAAAAGGGTCACCAGAGCAGCCCATGCTTTGCTGAAAGAGTCTAAGATGGGCTGGCATTTTCTGTAGGGTCCTGACACAAGACACATTAGTCCTGTGCATTAACAGAAAGTGTCCCTCCTGCTGGACCTAACTCCTACCAGCATAAATGGCTGCAGAAATCATCTGAAGGATTCAGTACCATGAAGGGAAAGGAAAAAAAAAATTAAAAAGAAGGCTTTCTGATAACTCACATGTAGAGGATAAGCTCAGCTGCAGGTACACACAGCTTGGTGGGAGACACAGGTCCATGGGAACTGTGTGGCTTCCGTGCAGCGCAAGAGCACCTTCAGAGTAAGGGGCAGCACCAGTGCCAGAGCTGGGACCCAGAGACCCCCTGTGCTGGGCTGAGCCTCCAGAGTGGGCAGCAGGGGAGGGGGATTCTGCCCCTCTGCCCCGCTCTGCTGAGACCCCCCTGCAGGGCTGCATCCAGCCCTGGGCCAGCACAGCAAGGACAGGGAGCTGCTGGAGCCAGCCCAGAGCAGGGACACCAAGGGATCAGAGGGATGGAGCAGCTCTGCTGGGAGGAAAGGCTGAGGGAATTGGGATTGTGCAGCCTGGGGAAGAGAAGGCTTTGGGGTGAGCTCATTGTGGCCTTGCAGTGCCTGAAGGGAGCCAGAGGAAAGATGGAGAGAGGCTCTTGACAAGGGCCTGGAGTGACAGGACAAGGGGGAATGGCTTCACACTGACGGAGAGCAGGTTTAGATGGGATATGAGGAAGAAATTGTTCCCTGTGAGGGTGGTGAGGCCCTGGCACAGGTTTTCCAGAGAAGCTGTGGCTGCCCCATCCCTGGCAGTGTCCAAGGCCAGGTTGGATGGGGCTGTGAGCAACCTGGGGTAAGTATTGGCCATCTAATTAAAGATATGCTTATAAAAGGAAATAAACAGCCCCACATCTCTTTTGCATTGGTTTTTTGGGGCTTTTTTGTTTGTTTTACCTTTGGTATTTGCTGAGGCCACCCTGCTCTGCATCAATTTGAGCAATGGAAGAGAAAATTAGGTCCCAGGTATTTAACTACAGGTGACTTTGTTCCTTTGAAAAATCACCCAACTGCAAACTATTGTGCTCCAGTCGTTTGGAATCACAATGACTTGCAGAAGCCAAGAGGACATTTGGTTTCCTTGTCAGAACCTAAGATTTAAGGAGGAAGTAAGAAACTCTTCCAGCTGCTGGACAACTGAGGAGGAGACTCAGGCTAAGATAAAACACTGGGAATCTCTACATTTAATATATGTAATGCAAACTGGAATTGCAGTGAACTGCAGTGAGCAATCCTGGCAAAGGAAATATCTGTCATTGAAAAAAAAAATATAAAAACAAACAACCAAGTATGCAGCCACAAGCAGAGATTTCTTTTTTCTCTCCAGCCAAGCTCTGCATCCAGCTCAGTCCAAAAGCATGTTTGTTTTGGAAGTCATAGGCTGCTGAAAAGTGTTTGGCCAAAATCCAAGGGGCCAATAAGTCCGGATGAGCTGAACAAGCTGTGTCCTTGGATCATGAGATTTGAACATATTATTCAATCCTGCATCTCATGAGCACATATAATTGTTGGTTATTTTTTTGTCACAGGGTGTAGTCCAAAATGCCTTTATTAGGACTATTTTTTTTCCCCTCACAATTAACTGTTTACAACTCACAATTTTATTGCATGCTTTCATGAACCATAGCTGACAGCTCTGGAATAGCTTCTCCAAGGACAATGAGACCATGCCAACTTACATCAAATATGAAATCATTAGGGATGATATCTAAAACAACACAGTTTATAATTATATTTGTTTCATGGCACTCTGGAGAAGATCTTCCTTTCCTTTTTTTTGTTTTTTTTTTTTTTTTTTAATGAGAAATGATCCATCCTGACTCATTCCAGGTGGCTGGAGCCTCACTTTTTTCCTGGAGTTACATTGCCTATGACCTGAGCCCAGGACTCACTGGTCTGACAAAAATCTTCCAGCTTATTGAAGAAGCAATAAAACAAAATTATGCAAAAACCCAAAGAAGAGAACTATGCTAATCAGCATAACAGTGAGATCAGGAGCACTTTAACTACCTCATTTATCCACTGACGGATAAGCCAGTTTACATTTAACCCAAGGTCAAAACACAGGTGGAGCAGCTTCAAAGTCACAGAGAGTAGGTTTAGATTGGATATGAAGAATAAATTGTTCCCTGTGAGGGTGGTGAGGCCCTGGCACAGGTTGCTCAGAGAAGCTGTGGCTGCCCCATCCCTGGCAGTGTCCAAGGCCAGGTTGTATGGGGCTCTGAGCAACCTGGGATACTGGAAGATGTCCCTGCCCAGGGCAGGGGGTTGGAATAAGATGGGCTGTGAGATCTCTTCCAACCCAAACCACTCTATGATTCTATGATGATGATGATTCTGCAAAGGCAATGACTACAGTAATAGAAACTGTGGGAAAGTGGATATGTATGGGACATGTCTGGGTGTCACTTTCTGTAAATCTTGAGCAAATCTGTAGATGTGTTTGCACATTTTAAAGAGAAACATGCAGATTTCAAAATAAAAAGCTAATCTCCGACAGGATTTTTTCCCTACACCTCTATAACAATCAACATGCAGGTCCACAGGCCACCTGGGTAACTGGAATACCTTGTGTATGACATTTCTTAAGTACGTTTGAATTCTGCAGAACCTCAGTTCATGCTGAGATGGTCATCAGCTGGTCATGAAGGTGGTACCTTGAATTCATTTCCATTCTTCCACCAGAAGTGGAGAATGCAGGAGGAATCAACCCGGAGCAAAGGGTCAAGAAGTGACACCAGCGTCAAAGAGACATAGTCATGTTCAGGGTAGGCAGATGGGCTAACCAGTCTCTGCATGTAAGAAAGTTATTCTGGCATAATGGAAAGGATAATAAAAAAGGTTCTTTGAAAAAGAAAAAAAAAAGTATTAAGTTGCATTTTTAAGTTTTGAAAAAATTGTCAGCAAAGAAATCTTTGCTTTTGGAGAACTGAGCAGTTTGATGAGAGTCCAGAACTTCAACAAAGATGACTAGAACAGCCTGATTGACTTATTTTAAAGAAAATGCATTTCCCAACCAGCCCTGGCATGGCACCAGCTTGTGACAGCTGTGAAAATGGCCAAAGATCAGTAGGGTCCAGGTACAGGATCAGTGTCCCAGCAGCTGATGAACCTTTGCACAATGTGACTCTCAAGTTCCTCCTCACCAGCTACATGGCAGACTGAGAATGAAACATGAAGAGGTATTGTGTCTACAATGAAAAAAAAAAAAAAAAAAAAAAGTAGCTGCACAACTGCACATCTACCTGAAAAGTCATTCTATGAAGGAAAACCTGAATCAGGGGCAGAGTTCAAGACATATTTTTGCCAGATTTATGTTCAGTCTCATAAATCCTCCTCAATGTACTCCCTGTCACAGAAATACCTCAGAAAATAGAACCCATCTTCTAAGCAAAGATGAAATAACAGAGTTTAGCTGAAAAAATGAAGCCACTGTTACTTGTCTTGCCCTGCCCCTTACAAACTTTGATCTCCATGTTTCTTTAGAGGACTCCAGAACTACAGACTGGTCTTGCAGTGGCCTAGGGAATCTTTCTGTTTTCCTTGCATTAGAAACACTGAGTACAAGGACAATGTTCAGTCATGACTTTATTCATTTATTATTTGGGGTTTTTTGTTAAAAAACTTACTTTTAAAACTTATAGAGAGCCAAGATTTCTCCAATGAAGTTTTAGTTTCAAAGAGATCCCACAACAAAATAAGTCTCGGAGCTAAAGAGCAACACCTGCAATTGCACTGAGGCAGCTCTAACTATATCAGTCACATGTTCTGTTATTACTGTCCCACAGTAAAAGTGCCCTTGGCTGATGATGACGTCTGCATATTTTGTCTTCTTGTTTCACTGCATTCCTCTCTCCCTCTTTTCATTTTCCATTCCTAATTTCTTTAACCTAAGCTTTTTTTATCTCTTCTTCAAGAAGAGAGATCTGAGTGAATCATGTGAAACCAAAAGATTGGGGTAAGTTTAAAATTAGCCTACAACAAAGTTTATTATTGATCCTTGTCATCTGCCAAACAAGGGGAAATTATCCATTTAGTTTATTGGAAATTGTCAATGAATGTAGTGGCAGATGTCATTGAATCCTAGAAGTACTTAGATCAGAAGGGGCTCCTGGATGTTCCTAGTCCAAGCTGAGATAACAATGTTGAGAAATAGGAAACTTTACATAAACCAAAGAGTTTCCCAAAATAAAACCATCAGACTGCTTTTAGGAACCTTGCAGCATATTACAGTAGAAGATGGATGACTTTCTTGTTGATGCTGTGTATCTGTGTCTCCAGGATTCCTTAGCACCTGGAAGCAAACATACCAGGAGAAAGAAGACACTTTCTCAGAGAAGATACACTGCTTGGGCAGGCAGGTCAGCAGAACTGGGTGTGCACAGGGCAGATTTCAAAATCCAGACAAATTTCAGGCCTTCCAAGCCTCAACAGCAAACCAGAACATTTTTCAGCCTTCCAGACCTGAGGGAAGCCTACAGGAAAGATGTAGAGAGACTCTTGACAAGGGTCTGGAGTGACAGGATGGGAGGAATGACTTCACACTGACTGAAGTGCAGGGTTAGATTGGATATTGGGAAGAAAGTGTTCCCTGCGAGGGTGCTAAGGCCCTGGCACAGGTTTTCCAGAGAAGCTGTGGCTGCCCCATCCCTGGAAGTGCCCAAGGCCAGGCTGGATGGGGCTCTGAGCAAGCTGGGATAGTGGAAGGTGTCCCTGCCCATGGCTGGGGGTTGCAATGAAATTATCTTGAAGATACCTTCCAATCAGGCCATTTTGTGATTCTGTGATTCTTTTTTTTAATTGAGGGTATCAGCAGCTCTCACCACAAATTGTACCCATCCTCTCTCCCACAACACCTAAGAAAACTCAGACCCCTCAAAATGACAGAAACTCTCCGTTCAGAAAACAAAACCTTTTAGGGACTGGTTCTGCTTTGCCTGGGAGCTGTGCCAAGGATTTCAGCTGGAGGAGGAATGAGGCCCTTCATTTCAGTTCATTAGAGCAGGCACACTGCAGAAACTGCTGGTACATGCTGCGGTCCCAAACCCAGTGGGCTGTGCTTACCTCATCTTTTTCACGTAGGTGAACTGAGCCAGGATGTTTTCTTTAGTCGTGGGCAGTGTGACAAGAATGGGGCCTCCAAATAAGGTCACTCAGGATGTGTTTAACAACACTGGGTGAAGTCTGTGGCAAAGGCATCTGCACACACATACACACACACAGAGCATCCACCGTACATTCCCTCGGCTCAGTGCGTCACTATTCCTAGAATAACTGCTGGAGAGGCACTCCACCCTTGTGCTTCCAACGCTGGGGGGTGTGATTGTCCCAGAGCCACGTGGAACAGTGATTTTAAGGAAGGGGAGGCAGAGGAAGAGGCCCCTGATTTCCGTGACCTCTTCTGAAGAGATGCAGTGCAAAGGAAATTATTACGAGCAGAGGTAGTTTCGAATCTGTCAACCCAAACTCCCGTGTGAGCTGAGCAGCAGAGAGCAAGAGGCTTCCTGAGGCCAACACAGGCAGTCAGATGGCACAGAATGCTGCAAAAGGGCAAGCCACCCACCTGTTTAAATATAAGTCAATAAGCTTTATTAGGCAAGAGTGCTACAGGTGCTCCTACGTGATGAAAGGAACTCCAGCACTGTGAGGGGACGTGTAGTTTTACTCGTAAGAGAATCCTGAAAAGCAAATCCATTAGATTGAGTAGAAAACTTTTTTTTTTAACCTGCAAATTTCTGATGGTCCACAAAGCCCTTCCAAAAGATAACTGCAAGTCACTTTCAGTTACTTAAATCTGTTATAAAAAAAACTTGCCTTTTCCTTGTGAATCCTCTCCAGAACTGAGGGGATAAGCAGTAAAAGAAAGCAGCACAAGGGATGACATTTACCTGCTAAGGGTTTTACAGAGTTGAGGTGGTAAGTTTGGCTTGCAGAATGACCTAAAGCTGAAACTCAAAGCAGTCAAAATGGGGGAAAGTCAGACCTCAATCTGCTCCTGTGACCCTCAGTTCCTTCTATGTACATTTTTGCAGTTAAACGATGATACCAGGGAGGCCTGAGTATCATCTCTGTTCCAGCTGAGGCACCTGGCCCAGGTGAGTGCCCAGAATACCTGGCTAAACCTGAGCTGAGCTGCCTCTGGAGAAGGGAGCAGGAGGCAGCAGGAGCAGGCCTGGGACAAATGACAGGGAGGAAGGGGAGTGAGACTCACTAAGGGCTGGAGCATCAATCACAGAATCACAGAATGATTTGGGTTGAAAGGGACCGCAAAAATCATCTTGTTTCAATGCCCTGCCATGGGCAGGGACACTATACCCCTAGACCAGGTTGCTCAATGATTATCTCAAATAAATTTCATCCTGAAAGCTGCTGTTTGTCTTATCCATCTTTTCCTTTCACCTTTTGCTTTGGAGTGAGGATTTCCTCCCTTTACCTTGGTTCCTGACATTCACAATAGGTGGCAGCTCCTCCAGGCTGTCTCCCAGCTCCCTCTCCAGGACAGGTCTAAGGAGCGCCCTGCACCGCTGTGGCACCTGACACTGGCTGTGTAGCACCCCTGCAGTGGGAAGTGGAAAATGTGGCAATGTGAAATGGTTGTGATCTTTAAATTCAGTCCCTTTTTTATTTTTTTCCTTTTATTTCTCCCTACAACAAGCAATTTCTGTAATTATCAGCAATTTCTTAGCTGAGAACTGAAAAAAATCCATCTCAATCCATCAAACACTACAGAGTAATATAGAAATCTGAAAAATCAATACCAACTCCTGTGGTAAAAGTTGTAGAACAATCGTTATTGTTGATGCATGAGCGTAACATGGAAGACAAGAAAGGTTGTCATCACTTATTATAACAGACTTGGCTGAAGGAGTAAAGCAGCTTTCATACACCTGGCTACCCCATCAACAGCTGAATGGGTAGAGGATAAGTGAAATACCCACAGAAGGAATAAATGGATCAGGCTGAAATAAAAAAACATGAACTGTAAAAAAAAACCCCAAAATCCCATATGTAGTGGGCATTTATAGGTTTAAAGCTAAAAAAGTCTATGAAAAAGCAGATTTTGTATTCTCTTTCTCTTTTATTAAGCAGGGACTTAATAAATTCACTTTAACCCAGCAGATTAAACAGAACTTAGTGAACTCTGGAGTTTTTCTGACCCTATGGAAAACTTTAGAAAATGCCAAACAATTTAAGCTTGTAAAAGAAATCTTTGCTTGTCTATTATAAAAAGAGAAACAGATGCCCACAACTGGCACGTGCTTAAATGAGGTTGAATAAATTTTTCAAACATCTGAGAATGTTTTCTGTGCCACCAAGGCACTGGAGAAAGATCAGATCAGTGAATGCTGGTAAGCACAGCAAAATGTCATGGTGAATATGAAACATCAAACCAGAAAAACTGCAGTCACAAAAGAATGGCAGAATATTCCAACAGGGTACAATGCTCTATGAGACACTTCGGCAACTGAGATATCACTATCCACATTTCCATAGGAGTCAAATCAAGGGGGAAAAGAAAAAAACAGAACAACTAACCAACCAACCAACCAAAAAACTGCAACATTTGTACTAAGATCAGAATGAAAAATATGGGTGGATAATTTCAAC
This sequence comes from Phainopepla nitens, assembly GCA_013400175.1. Taxonomy (NCBI): domain Eukaryota; kingdom Metazoa; phylum Chordata; class Aves; order Passeriformes; family Bombycillidae; genus Phainopepla; species Phainopepla nitens. The sequence continues at coordinate 194,835 of VXBQ01006207.1, read as the reverse complement.
AGTAAACAGATATATTTCTTAAAAAAAAAAGAAAAAAATAGAGAGAAAGGAAAAATTAACTCTCCTTTCCTTCTAAGCTCCCTTTTAATTTAAAGCATTTCAGATGTTATAACCAGTAAAACATCTGAGGCCTGGATTGTCTTTCAGTGCAGTCAGCTTTGTCAGCCTGCTCAGTTTAAGATCTGACCCTTATACACTTTGGCTAAGAAGTGCTGTCATTTACACAGGTGAATATACTCTGACGCAAGTCTCTGGATTTACACAGGTGTGGCAGCAGAATTTGGCAGGGTTTTACTAATTATAAACAATAAAAAAACCAAAATCAGATCCACTTCTGCGTGGGTTATAGCTGTATCAATCCATTAATGTTATCAATCCATTATGTGCTGATGGTACAGCTCCACAGCTTGTTAATGAAACTAAGAAATTTTCATGCTGTGTCCAGATAGAGACAGAAACTGAATCTAACACTGCTACAGTTAAAAGACTCAGGTTTCATTAAATATTCAATTAAATTAAATAATTTAAAAAATAAATAATATTAAATATTCATTTATTGTTTGGTACTTTTGTCAAGTTTATATTAAATTTTGGAAGAAACCCTAACACAGTCTAGTTTTGGAACCCGTCACTCCTATCATTAATTTACCCATATACAGTGTCCCATTAGTACAGCATTTTCATATAATAATTGGAACCATCTTTTTTTAAAAATCAGAAAAATTGTGTGTAAAGACCCACAACATTAGCAGGACACCTGAGAAGCAGGTCTTGTATCATGGAACATCTTTGACAAACTTCCAGCCAGATGTGCAATGCAGGAGCAAACGTCCAGCTTTTAAGGGTTTTACACATTATTTTCAGCTGGTTTTGGGCAACTTTAGATTATTTCTGTGACTCAGAAGGAAACAAGAGAAATAAAAGGGACAGTTTATTTGGAGTAGGCTCTGTTCATATCAAGTTCCCGTCACTTAAATGGAGTGACACAAATATCAGCCCAACAGGCTTGGTGTGGAACTTACACCACAATGAAGGGGGAATCAGGCTCAGGACAATTTAATATTAACTTTTGGTACATTTGCAACAAAATTTTAGCTGTATTCGATGTTTCCACTAAATCAGAATGCAGCTTGGAAACGGTGAGGGGAGGTGGGAGTCTGAATAAACACGTCTGGCAAAAAAGAAAGATAATTCAGGTCCGAAGGGTCATTCCCTCCAGTTCAAGTGCAGTGGATTGCCCTTCCTGGATCTAACAGTAGGGGCGTGGGAAGCTTTCAGATGTCACAGGGTTGTAGATAACATTTGAACATATGATTAGCTTTTGTGAGCTGTCTTTAGAAACCTTACATTTTTCCCCCACACACCTTAGCCAGAGATCCTTCCCTTGAGGTTTCGGGACACTTAAAATGTTGCTTTGCCAAAAATCAAGGATGTGGAGAAGGTTTTCCTGTGTGATGTCATGTTGCTGCCCTTTATAAGCCTCTGCAGAGAAGAAGGGATCCTGTCTGAGGATTCACACTCCAGGCACGAGGAGAGGCGAGGAGCAGACGCTGACCCACCATGGAGCGGCGAGCCATTCCCCAGGGCATTCCCTGCAGCTCCCTGCTCCTCCTGCTCTGCAGCCTGAAGGCTTCCCTCGCCTTTCCCAACTCCTCTCCACTGCTGAGTCCCAGCTGGGGCAATGGAGAACGCCTGATGCACCTGTACACCGACACGGAGAGGAGCAGCTTCCACCTCCAAATCAACGCCGATGGCTACGTCGATGGCGCTCCTCACCAAACCATCTACAGTAAGTGGCTTCCTACAGACCTCCATGGGAGCAGGGGAGGGACAATGAGACTTTTTACTTCCTCGCCACCTATAGAAAATCCCCTCTTCTCATTAGGCAGGCAGGCAGAAGAGCAGAGTCATGGGATGGAAAATACACATCATTATAATTCTCCTTTTGTTTAACAAATAAAATCGCTCCAAAGAACTCTAGAGGATAGGGAATTTCATTCCTTGCCTAGGCCAACTAAAGTCCCATGGTTCCTGTAATGCCTTGCAAGGAAAAAACCACCTGAATTATCCTTCACTTCATGATTTTACCCCCAGCTTCTGGTGGAAGTTCCTATTAGAGGTTGGTAATGATATCTCCCAAATAGCTACTCCCCACTGATGGTGCTACCAAAGGAACTGCACTGAGGGAACTCACCAGAGCAGTGCTGGAAAATTGATGGCATCCATAAAATCTGTATTTTGGGTTGGAGGGCTGAAAACTACTAAAACTTAAGTTTCAATGTGCACAGAACATGGGCATGCAAAGGTCAGTTAAAAAGGGGGAAACTATGAAAGACCAGACTGGCATAAAAGTGTTGAGCCTCTGGGGCTCATGAGAAGAAACTATGCCCTAGTATCACTAAAAGGTTCTCAAATTCTGTCTTCACAGTTTATTATGTATTTATTTTATAATGTATTTATTATGTATTTTATTTTATAATTCTGTTTCAACAGAGAATAGTTTATTCTTCTTCCTTTGCTAAATACTTGGCCCAAACTCTTTAGTTAGAAGACAAATGTGGGGGGGGTTAAGACTTAGGGTTCTTCTATAGCATTTCAAAAAGATTTCTTTGTTAGCAGCATTCAAATCACAAACAGCTATGCATCATAAAATGAGGTTANATGAAACTTTTACATAAGTAAATAAGGATGCTTTTTAAAGTTATAATTTAATTAATGAGGAAAAACGATCACATACTGCTATTTTTTTAAGGAATTAATAATTAAACACTCACAGAAATGCTGGCACTGTCTTATTCTTCCTACATATTTAAATATTTTATAAAACTCATTTTAAGTGTGTTGGTCAATGACCAGTGTGGGATTTTAGAGAACAACAGATAGCAAAATAACACATTTTCCCATATCTGCCATGAAACAAGCATAGCAGGATTTGGAATAGTGGAGCAGGAAAGATGGAAATCAGACAACAAAAGGGGTATTGAGAGGGAGTGTGACTGATTTGCTGCAACTGAGCCACCAGACAATGGGAAGTGCCAAGTTCTGCACCAGAGTGGCATGGCCTGGGTATGCTCAGATCTCCTGGGTGGGACAAGGCAACAGGCACTGAGTCAAATGCAAGGAGCAGGTCAAAGGAAAGTTGTTATTCCCACTTTACCTGGCACCAGTGACATTGCTCTTGGAGCACTACAGCAACCCCAGTTCACACTGAATGACTGGGAGGTGGAGTTGGTCTGGCACAGGGTTTTCAGGGGGCCTTGATCATGATCTGTTGTGGTTTTAGTCCAGCAATAAGGATGTTAAGGGCAATGGAATCACAGAATCACAGACACGTTGAGGCTGGAAGGCACCACAGAAGGTCACCTGTTCCCACCTCCCTGCTCCAGCAGGGCCATCCCAGAGCACAGGGCACAGGGTTGTGTCCAGACAGCTCTGGAATATCCCCAGTGAAGAGACTCCACACCCTCTCTGGACAATCTGTTCAGGGCTTGGTCACTGCAGAGGAAAGTTCTGCCTCCTGTCCAGGTGGAACTTCCTGGGTATCAATTCCTGCCCATTCCTCTGGTGCCACTGTTGGGCACTACTGAAAAAATATCATAGCACAGTCACAGAGATGAGGGAGAAAAACTCCACCTGGATGTGGGCAATGGCAGAACTCAGGGCAATGTCCTCAGACCACGATGTGGGACTTCAGAGGGAAAAAAGTTGTCTTTGGGAGGTTAGTGCCACATTGGAACAGGGCACCCAGAGAGGTGCCCTCTCATCCTGGGAGTTTTCCAAAGCCACGGCAAACCTGATTTAGGATGGGCAACAGTCCCAGGTCATGTGGGAGGTTGGTTTGGACTCCCAGAGGTCACTTCCAGCCAGAGCATCTGTGGATCTATAAATGCAGTGTTGAAATGCATTTGATGTTTTTGTTGTTCTGAACAGGTGCCCTAATGATCAAGTCTGAGGGTGCTGGCTCAGTAATAATCACAGGTGTGAAGAGTGGACGCTATCTGTGTATGGACATGAAAGGAAACATATTTGGCTCGGTGAGTGACCTTTCCTCAGCCTTGAGGCTGAATGGCCAGTGCGTTCTGCTGCTGTGGTGCCCATTTCCCCAGCCAGGGCACGCCTGGGTAGCTACAAGTGGAGGAAGGAGTGTTAGAGAAAATCTGACACTTAGGTCAAACTTTGCTCTCTCTTTCGATTGTATTAAGTTGTAGAGCTGACAAAAATCATCTGAGGTCCTGCCTGGTAAATGAGGACGAAATGAGATCCAGTGAGGGACCAATATGTAGCACAGAGCCATGAGTGGGGACCCTCTGGGAGAAAACAAGGTTTATCATTAAAATTCCTTTGCTGAAAGCATGGACATGCAACTCTGATCTACATTTGGGTCAGACATAGACCTGAGAGATTAGAAAAACAGCTGCTGCAAGATATTATCCCTCTTTCCCTCTTTAACCCGTGTTTGTAAGTCACCAGACTCCTCTGCTCACAGGTGTCCTATATTTTCCCCTCAGCATTACTTCAGCCAAGAGGACTGTGTGTTCAACCACAGGACGCTGGAAAACGGGTACGATGTGTACCAATCCCCCAAACACCACTTCTTGGTGAGCTTAGGGAGAGTTAAACAAGCCTTCTCCCCCGGTATGAATCCACCACCATACTCCCAGTTTTTGTCCAGGAGGAACGAGATCCCTCTGTTCCGATTCAACACCCCCGAGCCCCACAGGCACACCAGGAGCGCAGATGTTGATCCGGTAGATCCTCACCAGATCCTGGTCCCGCAGAGGAAGACCCCGGCGCTCGGCTCCCTGCAGCAGCAGCCAGCAGACTTCCCCCACATGCCCAGGGAGCCCATGAGGATCAACCAGAACGACGTGGTGAACCCCGACGATCCCCACGCTATGATGGAGGTCAGGAGGTACCCAAGCCCCCGCTTCTACACCATGAGATAACCGCGGCCCCCGCGCTCACCAGGTGAAGACAGGGGCAAAAGGAACTGTCTGTCACACTCAGCCCGAATGCCAAAGTGGCTCTTAGAAACCTGGGAGACATTGGGAAAAGTTCCTTAGTTTCAAATCTTGTTTTGTCAGTAAACTGCCGTCTGTAAGTACAAGTCGGATTTTTCCAGCTTGGGCTCTACTGGAAAGAAGTCCATTTTTGAAAAGAATAACACAAACCAAACCTTTTGGGGTCTGAATCACTTTAAGTTTGCATCAGTGAGGAAAACAAACAAAAAAAGGAAATCCCTTGTATGAAATGGGAAACTGATGTTGTTACTGATGTAGAGACCTGGGGCATCCGAGATTCCAGCAGAGACAGGGAATCCTCTTACTAGGACCATCCTGTCCAAGCACAGCAGACAAGCTGCCAGGTGGTGTGTTATTTTATTATATAAAAATTACCATATATGCCATGTATCAAATATCTTAAGGGGCTACAAGGAAGCTGGAGAGAGGCTCTTCATCAGAAACCAAACAGGACAAGGGGGAATGGCTTCACACTGGCAGGAGTAGGTTTAGGTGGGATATCAGGAAGAAATTGTTCCCTGTGAGAGTGGTGAGGCCCTGGCACAGGGTGCCCAGAGAAGCTGTGGCTGCCCCATCCCTGGCAGTGTCCAAGGCCAGGGTGGTTAGGGCTCTGAGCAACCTGGTCTGGTGGAAGGTGTCCCTGCCCATGGCTGGGGGTTGGAGTGGATGAGCCTTAAGGTCCCTTCCAACCCATTCTGTGATCCTTTGCTTTAAACTTTTAAGTTGGAGCTTCATGCAGTTTCATTCTCTCTTCACCCATACGAGTCAAAAAAAGGCCACTCTGCTGTCATAGGAGCAGCAGACATGGAAAACTGGAGCAACAGACAGAACAACACAACAGGATTAAAGAGTCCTGTGGAAAAAGAGCCATTTCTGACAGTGAATCCAAGCTGAAGTTTTGAAACAAAGAGGAGAATCTCAATCTCTCTCAAGTGGTTCTCTATCACAGTTCTACATTTACTAAATTCTAGCATCCCAGTATGGAAATAAAGATCATTAGTTTTGCATATTTCCAACTCAGAAAAGTACCAGGATTAATAATAATCAATAATGTGTTAAGCAGGATGGTTTGTTTTGCATTATACTGAACTCTACAGAGGAAAAATCAAAAAAATGTATTTTATAAGGATCAAAGGATTAATATTTAGACTATAATGAAGACTCTCATCTAATGAGTGAAAATTAGGTTTGTATTTAGGAAATGAATATCCAATTAGCATCCTTGTCTGTATTCAGTTCTGAGCGGGTGCTTTATACTTGTAGGAGTGAAATTACTATTAATCAGGAGATCTCTAATGGTGACAAAATCTTTTCCCTAGATTGGCTTATGCTTTAGGAAAGTTCACTTTAAAAAAGCTATTCTTGATGAACTCTGCAGAAATCAGGTGAAAGGCACTGATGAGCAACACAAAATCCAGTGTGGCAGAGATTTGAGGTTTTTATTTTGCAGGGGTTTTTTGCATGTCAAAGCACAGACTCTTCTACTGTGTTTATTTAGAGTATTTATCAGCCTGACAACAATTTGAAGTGGTATGCTGCTCCTCAGTGTGCTCATACCAACATACAAAAAACATTAGGCTGGATGCTGTTCTTTTTTTTCTTTCTCATGAAGTAGTTCACTGAAGCCACTGGAGTTACATCAGTGCAACAAAATCAAAGTAAGAACCCCCTGTGCTTCTTGCTTTCATTTAATTTTTTCTGGATTTAGCACAGCAGCAGGACTGCTGACAGCTTTTAAAATAATCTCTTTTTCCTCCCCATATTTGTATATATACACAGTATCTCTTTATCTACCACATCCAACTCATTATGGTGGAAAAGTCACTGGTCCTGATTCTGCTCTTAGAATAGTTTTCCTAGATGGAGAGATTCCTAGTTAGTATAAATACTTAGGAGCACAGGATAAGCCAAATAATCAGGATTAGTCCAAGAGTTCCATCTCTTGGAATTTGTTTTTCTGAAGTTGTTGTGGGTTTTGATTAATTTCTGAAGGAAAAGAGTGATTCTAAGGAATTATGGGAATTGCAGGCAGGTAGAAAGTTGGGCTTTTACTTGCTTATTTAAAATACAGCAAGACTTTTTAACCTTGCTGTCTATACAGTCGAGAGGTGTGATTTTATTTATGCTCTAATTTGATATCTTTACTTGATTTCTATACCATTATTCTTGGCTTTTGCTCCTTGAGAGCTCTGGACTTCAAGTACACCAGCAAAGTTTGCATTTTGCATTAATTGTCAGAAGCTCCACAGAACCCCTCTCTAGGACTCTGAAACAACTGCCTTACAACAACTGGAACCATTAAAAGCTCTGTCCACATTAAATTTTGATGGGAAATATTGGTGGGGTTAGATCTATAGACCATCTCTATATTCCTGCACTAGAAGAGAGTAAGAAGGGTTGCTCACTCTGTCAGTAGCCAGGTGATAAGTAAGCTAAGATTGAATACACAGTGGATTTTCCATCAAAAAACCCATAATTGTAACTCTAGGCAACTGTATCAAAACTTAGAAGAATTTATTCTTCAATGGAGATGCTGGCAATCACCAGCTAGTAAGAAAGCTTTACTTATTTATGTTACCGTATTTATTTATTTATTTGAGTGGGTCTTACATCCCGCAGAATATTTATAACTATTTATAATAATGTATTTTAGAGACTATTTCCTTTTATAAAAGTACCAATAAACTTTTCCATTCTCTCCAAATGGTGGATTCTGCATTGTCTGTTCAAGCTCCCTCTTCCAGAAGTACTCGAGTGAACAAATAAATGGTAGCAGCAATGTCTGAAAATGTTTGTGTGCTGCTGTCCCCTGTGACTTCCACCCTCACAGGTTTCAGCTTCCTACATGTTTCACACATCTCAAATATAAAAGTTCTGTGAAAGATGGTGAGAAAAAGGGTCTTAGTAGGTCTAGACTGACCACGAAGGGATTTTAACCTCTACTGGAAAATCTTTTACAAGAAATGAGAAACCACAGGTCTGTCCGTTCAGTCCTGCTGGGAATTATTTGTGATCCTGGCTCGAAGATGTCGGGATAAAAGATACTTGGTAAATTAAAAGCCCATGCAGGGAGGGCTCCCAGCAGGGCCCAGGCTCTGCTCTGGGGCCAGCAATGGCACCAGAGCAACGGGCAGGGGCTGATCCCAGGAGGTTCCACCTGGGCAGGAGGCAGAACTGTCCTGTGCAGTGACCGAGTCCAGAGAGCGTGTGGAGTCTCCTCAGTGGGGATATTCCAGAACCATCTGGACACAACCCTGTGCCCTGTGCTCTGGGATGGCCCTGCTGGAGCAGGGAGATGGCACCACATGAGCCACTGTCAGGGTTCAGCCTGACCCATTCTGTGAAGACTCAAGCAGTTGTAAGATTGGAAGTTCATCTTTCCTCCTCTGTATGCTGTTCTGCCCCACTTAGTTATTGATGATGTCTTCTCACTAATATTTCCACATTCCTGTATTTTTATTTGAAGTCATTACAAAACAATTTCCCCCAAGGGACTTAAATAGCAGCTTTACTCCAGCTCAGTGCTTGACCTTGGACATTAATACTTCTATGCCCACTAATTCCTTGCATACTTTCTTCATCATGTTTTTTCCCCTAAGCAACATTTATCTTTTCCAGCTGAGCTGATGGTGTCCACTGTGGCACTAAGCATTCAATTAAGATTCACCGAGATCACTTTTCATTTTTCCCTTGCCTATACATTAGCTAGTTCATCAAAGAACTACCCATTTAGTCTAGTGTGAACTACTTATGGTAAAAACTCATTTAATTAGATTACAGGTTTCATTTACCTCTCTACTCTGTAATTACTTTCTCCCTCAGAATTTATTGCATTAACCATTATTTAGATTTCTTTGGAGAAGCAGAATTAAGTTGTGTGATTCTTGGGACTGTCCCATGCAGAGCTAGGAGCTGGACTCAATGATTCTTGTGGGTCCCTTCCAACTCAGGATATTCCACGATTCTAAAACTACTTTTGTGATTCCTTCCCTTCTGAAATCAAACTTCCTTTTTTCACCTCAGCTGTTAAATTCAGTAAATTCACTTTTCAATGGCCAGCTCTTCCAAAATACATCCAGGACTTATTACATTCAAGACTGGTCCACCACCCTGCTCCCATTCAGCTACGGCTGGATGACCCAACTGGGCATCAGAAGGGAAGAATATTACACTCAGAGGAGTTCTGCCTGGACCTCAGGGGCACTCCTTTGGTGACCAGTAACAGCCTGCTCAAGATTCTTGGGTTTTATCCCAGTATCCTCCTGTGCCTTACCCTCTGTGCCCTCGAGAGCCCAGCTGCCAGCCTCTGGCACTCAGGTAAGTAATCCACTGCCACATGGGGTCCCTGCACCCAGGAACCCCAGAGCTGATGGCAGGTGACAGCAGAGTTGTCTGTCACACAGGAGACCCTCCTGAATGGCCCTGGAGTCACCACACACACACACAGATCCCCCACAGTGGCTCTGCCATATCCACAGATACCAGAGAAGCGGCTCAGAAATCACTGTGCAGTTCATTTGTGCCCATGCAGCCACCATTTGCCTGGGATTACAAAGATCCAAAAACCTCACACAGCCAAAGCCCTCAAAAGCAGGACACATCTGGGGGAAATCTGACATTTTTTAAGTCCAGGCATGTGGGCTGTGGATCTGAGGCAGCCAAAAGCTTGGACAGAGAATGCATTTGATTTAAATTCTGTTCTAAATTAAAAAAAAAAAAAAA
>VXBQ01006207.1:171505-185068 GCA_013400175.1 Phainopepla nitens | reverse complement strand
AAAAAAAGAAAAAAGGAAAAACCTCCTCCTTTTGCAAAGGCAGGGCTATGTCTGGACAACAGTCTTCAACAGAGAACTGTGAGAACAGAGAAAGTATCTTTGCTTTAGAGGAAGGAAACTGTGGTACTGCTGGAGCTCTCTGCCTGACAGCTGCTCAAGGAGAGGCAGACTTGTGAGGAGATGGTGTTGGTGGAGCCAGCATCCATTGCCACTGCTGAGTAATCCCTCCAATATTTATGTTCAGTTACTATTCCCAACATTCCATCAATTGCTGCAGCTCTCCTTTCCCATGATCCCAATAAACTGTACAGATGTACTGTACAACACCAAAAAAAGATTTAGTCTCAGTGTTGATGTAAAAACTTAAGAGGAGTACTATACACATACCTAAAAGAAAACAGCTTTTAGAATTAGCTTCAGAAGCTTCCAAAATCAGTGACTTTTTAAGGCAGAGGGAACCTGACACATAACAGAGAGAAGAAATAACAACTGCACCTATTTTAGGGCAGGCTATAACCCCACCTACGCTGGTGCCCTGTCTCCAGCAATGTCAAGAGCAGATACTGAGGGAAAAAGCACATCAGGGTAACTGCAGGACACTCTTGACTGCTTGTACTCCCTTGGCCAATGGAAGATCTGTTTGCAGCATTTTAGTGTGTTTTACAAAGTCTGAATTGGGAGATTCTGATGCATTTTCACTGAAAAATGCGACTTAATTAAGATAGGAGCTGTTTAGAAAACCAAAGTGGTTTCACCCTCTGGTATTTTTCCTTGTTAGGCACCACTGTACCATCTGCTTGCCCTGTGTGAGAGTTACAAGAGGAAATAATTTGGTAACAATAAGTTAAAAAAATCAATCACACAGACAGGTTTCTTAGGCTGGGTCTAAATTTTAATGACCTATAAATACAAAAAAAGAAGGTAAAGCATACAACAGAGTCAAAAATCCCTCTAGGAATAGTGTGACCCAAGCAGTGGCAAAGCACTTAACAAAGAAGTAGATGTTCTCCTAAATCATCATCAACAAGAACAAAACATTAATTACCTGTCTGAGAGCAGGCAAGAAAGAAAAAGAAACCTTTCAAAGTGAGAAGCACCCCAATCACTAGAGTGCTGTTTTTAAATATTTGATGAAATGACAGACTTAGGGAGAAAAACGTGTCACATCTCCACTCATCCTCTCGCATTTTCAACTCTGTTAGTCTGCCTCCAAGAAGAACTGATGGAATGACTGGCAAAATTCAGTGGCAGTTCCAGGGGAGTTTCAGCAGTTTAAAGCACTGACAGGAGAATTCCCTGCTATGTAAGTGGCCTGCCTGAAATAAACTGGCACTGCCAGGGACAGGCAAATTCAGAATGAATTCCTGCCCCATTCTTCTACCATTAACTCTGTTAGAAGTCATATTTATAGCTTTTCTTTCTTCATTGGCTGTAACCACCAATTTAGTATTGAGGAGCCTTCTAGGAAGATGCATTTCACAGAGCTTGAGGAGTCCATGCAAAAGCAATATTACCATTTTAGCTTCCTGTGAAGACTTATTTCCTTCAGCATATTGAGAAGGAATTATTTTATTTCTGAAAAAGAGCTATGAACACTTTTAAACAAAATCAACCCTAAGAGTCTTTTTCACAGTAAAAGGCCAGCAAGGAAAAAAAGGAAGTTATGTGATCTGTGTAAAGCTTCACAGGACAACATTAAGAAAGATTTTCACCTCGAAAGAAATACAGATGAAATGGGAGTTCTATTCATGAGCCTTTAATTTTTTTATTTTTCTTTGAAACAGGCTTAAAATATGCAAATGAAGAAAAAATATGTGGATCTTATAAATAACATAAACCAGATAAGCTCACACTGTAACACCACAAACACCCCAGTGGGGAAAGAATGCAGCATTAACACCAACAATCACCAAACAATCAAACTTGCCCCATTCTAGGCAAAAAAATTCATAGAATCAAGTTCATGACTGCAGCTGACAGAAGGATTCCAGTCAGGTACAACTCACCCCAGAGAGAAAGTTCCTTTTCCAGAAAAGAGACCATTACTACGTGCACACGAGGTTCCTCATCCTGCTCACAGCTAAAAATAAATACTCTGTGTTTGTGTACAGTGCTCTTCCACAGAGATCTCGACAACCTGAACAATTTCTTAGGAAGTACTCCTGGCGAGGTAGGTTTATCCTCATTCCCACTTTTCAAATGGAAAGGAGGCTTGCCCAGATTCTCAGAGATATTCAGTGTCAGAGTCACACCCCTGGCTCTGCACCAAACCTTTCCCACTGGGCAATGCTCCGTCCTAGGTTCTACTATTGCATTCAAAAATTTATTTTAAGACAACATGTATGTTTCATATTACAATATAGCATTTTGTAATAAAACAAGAATACAGTATAGCTCATCTTTGAGGTACCACTCCTTTCCCCTCCCCAACCCTTTCACTTGGAAGTAACCAAAATAATTGTGGAGTAATGCAAAGGAGTTGCTTGAAATATGTGCTATAGGAGCAGATATGCAAGTGACTGCAAGTATTATGTTTCTGAGAACAGAGAATATTTTTTTCATTTTGCTACTGCCAATTTATACTGGGCGCTAGGACCATGCAAATTTTGGTTTTTAAGATGGCAAGCAGTTGCATGTCTCCCTTTTTGCAGTTTAGTGTCATCAATTCCAGTCAATCCCAGTAATTACTACAGCTACTTTTCCCAAGCTTAGCCAAACTGTGATCTAATCCCACCTTCCCCCCACAGAGACTCTTAAAACACTTTTGAAGCTGCACACTCAGCTCCCACATCCACTAAGTGAGAGTCTTGGTTAAGACAGACACACGTGATTTTGGGTTTTAACAAATTCCCATTTTCAAGTTCTATAATGAAATGACTGACTCCAGTATTGGGACTGACAGAAGATAGCTGGGACTTGGTTAAATTTTCTGGTAAGGTACAGTTCAGATCTGAAACAAAATAGCCAATCCAGTTCCTCATGTAGGCTCCATGACTCACCACCAAAATATTGGCATCTAATACCGTGGAAGATCCGCCACCCTCAGAGCTCAGCTCCGCCTCACTGCAGTGGTTTGTCCAGGGGAAAACAAACGGTTCTCCAGATGTTCCTGAGCTCCTGCCTGGGGCACGAGGCGTGCCAGGCTCCTTCTGCTCCAATTCAACAGCCAGCTGGCACAGGAATTCAAAAAAATCCCTCGCACGCTCTCTCACCTGCAGGGAAAGGCCAGAAGGCAACGTTGTGAAGAACGGAGATATCGCTGTGAACAAGCACAGATTTGGCCTTTCTAAAAAAAGAAATGTGGCATGTAGCTACTTCAGTTAAAAGGCAAAGACTTCTCACAGACAAAGCTCAGAAGCCAATGTAAGTTACTGATTGCAGTGCAAACTCCTGTGCTCTCCAGAGAGCAATTGCTATCATCCTCCTGTGAGCCAGAGCTTCATGAGGAGTCAGTCTCAAAATCAGTATTTTAGCTATAAGGAGATTCCCCGCTTGGCAGTCACCGTTATCAGACCGAGCAGCTTAGAAAATACCTCTGGCTGGGCTGAGCTCTCAGTAGAAAGCTCCCAATACTTGCAATTGCACTGATAAAAAAGCCAAGAAAGCAGGGCATAAATAAATAAATAAATAAATAAATAAATAAATACCATACTTCATCCAGTGTTTCTCCTCCAGAAGGTGTGAATGAAGGACATTGCTCTCCAGCATCCTTTGCCATAGCCTTGAGGTCAGCCAAAGGCCTTCCTTCTGCAACACCATATTTCTGTAAGGAAAAAAAGGGGGTTTGGCAGAATGTGCCAGGCCTCCTGTGCCCCTTTCAGAGGCTGCAAACAGCTCTTCACAGCTTTGTTTTCCTGGATTCCCAAGGCTTAGCTACCTTCTACATTTTATCCCAGTTTTGCGTGAGGAAATATCTTTACACATATCTTTTTAAACAGCAGATAGATAGATAGATAGATAGATAGACAGATAGATAGATAGATAGATAGATAGATAGACAGACAGACAGACAGACAGACAGATAGATAGATAGATAGATAGATAGATAGATAGATAGATAGATAGATAGATAGATAGATAGACAGACAGATAGATAGATATGCGCAGTAGACAAATACACAAAGAGCAGCATCTCATTTAAGGCATGGACATTCAAAACATGACCCTCAGCCTGATCTTTGTGTGGAGATTTTTTCTTCCACTGACACTCATTCCCAAACAAATACAAAATTCAAGTGTCTCTGTGACTAGGGTCACAGTGCAAGTGCTTCTGTATGTAGCCCTTCACATGAGGATAAACTCCATTTTCTTTCTGCTTGCAGAAAGGCCACAGGGAATTATTTTTCATGTGTAAGAAACCACTATTTTTTCTGAAGACCTGTGAAGTCTTCACAACAGAGGATGGATCCATCTTCAGTTCAGAATTTTTGAAAAAGACATAAAAAAAGGAAACAAAACCACACAAGTACCACACAATTAAAATTAAATAATATAGCCAAGCTGATTTCAAGGGAAGAACTGGAATTTCTGAGAGAAAAAAAATTCAGACAGGAAATACTACAATCATGTGCTGCTCCTTAAACACTAAATCTTACCTTATTTAAGTCATTAAAGCATCATAGTTGCAACATTCATCACTTAATTTTGGCTCTGCTTCACCATTCTGCAAACCATTTATTGTCTCTGATGTGAACAGTTCAGTTTCCAGTGATTAAAAACACATCAAATAGTGCTCTCCACTGCTAAATCTACCATTCAATAAGCCAAGAAACCCATCAGCAGGAAGTTACATTTTTAAATTGTTCAATATTTGATAACAAATTCTTTTGGCACTTACTCTTTCTCGCAGTCTTGCATCATACTTGATTTCCAAATCTTTGCTAAACCTGCTTTTTCCTAGAATGGCAGCAGCAGTCTAAAAAGTGAATATACAGTCACATCAACTGGACAGAACATATACAACACCTTACACTATCACAGCCAAGGTGAATCCCATCAGCAGCATCCAACAACCCAAACCAACAAAATAAAAAGTTTTTAAGCTACCAGTCTGGCAGAATTAGATAGATGGTCCAGGCCAGGCCATAAAAACAGAAAAGCTGCAATCTTCTGGCAGTTCCTTCCCAATTCAAAGTCCAGAACAGTTGAAGACACAGCACCCATGAGAGGTGGGCAGCAGGGTTTACTGGGATAAGAGCCACATCCTCCCTTGTGTAGAACACAGAGCAATCATGTCCACACATTCTTTACATGTAGTACATGGGCCAGACTCAACAGCTGTGTTCCCTGAAACTGCTCAGCTAATTCAACTGAAAAAACATGACACCTGTCTGGCTCCCACAGCAAATCCTTAGGGCTGGAAGGGACCTCTGGAGATCACCCTGTCCACACAGGGTTACCTGGAGCACGTGACACAGGAGCGTGCCCAGGTGGGTTTGGAATGTCTCCAGAGAGGGAGACTCCAGGCCCTCCCTGGGCAGCTGTTCCAGGGCTCTGCCACCCTCAGTGTGCAGAAATTCTTCCTCATGTTGAGGTGGAACTTCCTGTGTTTTGGTTGTGTCCATTGCTCCTCATCCTGTCCCTGGGCACCGCTGGAAAGATCCTGGCACCATCCTCTGACACTCCTTTGAGATATTTACATGCATTAATGAGATCCCCTCTCAATCTTCTCCAGATTAACCAGGCCCAGCTCCCTCAGTCTCTCCTCATAAGAGAAATGCTCCAGACCTCTCATCATCTCTGCGGCCTCCACTGGGTCCTCTCTGGTAGCTCCTTGTCTTTCTTGGGAACAAGAGGACAGCTGACCTGCTCCTGGTTCTTACATGCACCCGAGTGTGAAGGCTGCACTGACTTCACAGGCAGTTTGGGCTGTGCAAACATCCACACCCCATCAATCTGACATTTAAAGAACTCATTTTGAAAATGTTCCTTGGATTCTGGCACAAATAAGCAGCTTTGTTGTACTACTGGCACATTTAACATATTGCTTAGGACAAATCTGGTTTGGACCTCCAACATTCTGTCAAAGAATAACGCAGAAATAAAGCTAGGGTTGGATCCACTTCCTTGTGTATGTGTGCAGCACAGTTATTTGTGTGATTATATGCAGGAATTTCCTCCTTTGCAACAGAACTTGTACGTTCCTCTCAAGCTCGAGCTGTGAAGTGACAGTGTGGTAACAGGCCCTTTACAGAACTGCAGCTGCCAAGAAAGGGAGTTCTCACCACATGGAAACTTCAGCTTTACACATCTTTGGGAACGCTTTCCCAACATCTGGACAGCTTGTCAAACAAATGGCAAAACACAATTCCTGTATGCAAAGGAAAAATCCAGGTCTTTTCCATTAGGAGAGTGCAATTCTGCAAGTGCTCCTTGTGGAAAAGGCTGTCTCTAACATAAGAAAAAAAATCCCAAACCAATTCCTGTAAGGCAGGCACACAGCACAGACAGTTCGATGAAAGTTAGAAAGCACTCTTAATGTTTTAAAATACCATCACTGCCATTCACACATGTAAAGGAAGTGATTCAGGCAACTATTCTGCATTTTCAAAATATCCAACTATTGCACTCTTCCCTCCTTGTCTCTTTTGTTTTCTGCTAAAGTTGTGCTGCTACAGCAGTTTATGGTGCTGCAAAACTGATGAGCAATGTTGATGGTGACTGTTTCAAGGAAAAAAAAGATTTATGCTACATTTGGTTGATCTGGTTTGCAACACAGCTTCATGGACTTTTAGCAGGACAACACAGCAAAAGCAAGCAAACAAGAATGGCTTAGGAGTTTCCTGTCTCTTGAAAACACAGGACCAGTAACAGAAGAGAGAACTGAAGACAGGGCTTCCACAGGAGACATGACCTTCCTAGAACAGCTGATCTCTAACTTTAAAAGTTTGGGTTCCCTAATTTTGAGTATTTCATAATCCTGCACACAAGGTCACATGTAATCCCATGTACTAATTTTTCCTCTTTATTTAATCTATATTGT
The DNA here is from genome assembly GCA_013400175.1 of Phainopepla nitens. NCBI lineage: Eukaryota > Metazoa > Chordata > Aves > Passeriformes > Bombycillidae > Phainopepla > Phainopepla nitens. The sequence goes on along the minus strand of VXBQ01006207.1, from coordinate 178,086 downwards.
ATATTCACTGCATCAAGGCAAGAGGTGTGATATGCCTGACAAAATCCATCATCTCTGCACATTTAATGATCCTTGCACTGATTTCACAGCAAAACTTGACCTTGCCTGCACTGGTCTGCATTCCTCAGAAGAACACAGCACACAGTGTGCACAACAATGTGACAGCCAATCTGGTTTGCTTCTTCACAGAAAAACTCATTTCTGTCTGTGATACCTCAAAGTCCCCATTACTCCTTCAGCAAGAACAATGCCCACATAAAATAATGGCAAATCATGGAATCATGGACTGGTTTGGGATGGAAGGGACCACCCAGTTCCAACCCCCTGCCACAGGCAGGAGCACCTTTCACTATCCCAGGTTGCTCAGAGCACCATCCAACCTAGCCTTGAACATTTCCAGGGATCCAGGGGCAGCTTCTGGCTCTGTCACTGCATTATTTTTGCATCACCAACAGCAAATAAATGCCAGATTTGGAAGCCAGTTGTTGCCTCAAGAAGCACTTACCTGCTTTGCTCGAAGGAGGTCACTTGAAAAGACGTGGGTAAACTTCACATTACTGAGAAATAAACCAGCAGCATCTGCTTGCCTGAAGCCAGTTTCAGAGAGTGGTTCATCCACTCCTTGACCTACAAAATAAAAACCCCACAACATTAACACATGCAAATTTCAGACCATTTAGCAGCTGACCATGCATGTCTGCAATAAAGAAACTGCCCAGTCATAAGAAAGTATTTCTCCTTTAATAAAGCAAATCATTAGGAAAAGTCATTGCTCTTCTGGTCTTCCCTAAACTCAGTCACACAAATTTAATGATAAAAAGGAGTAAAGTCTAGGAAGATAGAAGGATCATTGTCAATGATAATTACATTAATCTATACCTTTGACAGATTTAAACATAAAACAGAGACCTACATTTAATAAATGTGACTGTTTCTAGAAGGGTCACTGGTCAGGCTCCTGCAAGAGGTATCTCACAGCTGAAACTTCATAAGCAAATTTGTTAAATGTAAATAAGAAAGAGGACAATACCCCTGAGAAAATGCAAACACAATGTGTTATGGTTTCTTCCTTTCCACCTCACACACTGACAGTAATGCTCACAAAAGCTGGAGCAAACCCCGTTGGAAAGCAGCAAACCTCCCAAAAATTGTTTCCAGCCAGAAAGTCTGTGAGAATAACTGGTCACAGAGCTCTAGGACAGTGTTGAGAGCAGCAGAACTTTGAAAATCCAACCTGAGTTGAACAGGTGTGCTCCTGCCACAGCTCAGAGTCTGCAGGAGAACCCAGAACTGTTGTAAAGGGAAAATGTGTAACAGATTGCTACATCCACACCTTTTACCCATTCTGCAGGAAGCCAGAGCAGAGAGAGTAAAATTCCCATCAGATTGAGAACAAAAAAATAAACTATTTTCACCCAGAAACTGCACAATCCAACAGCGAAATACAGGACACCAGAAACCCAGAACCCGAGTTCTGAGCACCCCATCTGTAATTCAGACATGTGAGACATCTGACCCCAGCGTGCTGGTAAGGGCTCTACACGTCTCAAAACAGAAGAGGCTTTCTCAAAAACACAAGCTGTTTTTGCACTGGAGAGGAACCCACTACATGTCATTTGACCCACGGAGCTAGGAATTCAAAAGACATCATCAATATTTTTAAGCAAGTAAAGAAGGAGAATATTCTTTACTCATTTTATTATAAATACAAATCCATGCTGCAAGAACTGTAAATGGCAATGTCACAGAGGGAGGAAAATCTGGAAGCACAGTACTCCTTCACAACACAAAGTATTGTAGAAAGCTCATTTATTCAGAGTACAACCCCAGCCTTGATTTTCCTACAGCAGACATCCATGCAGCTCAGTGTGTTCAGTTCTGGGTGTACAAGCCAGTAGCCAAGTCTAGTTTTAAATGTGTCTAATCAAGACTGCCTTCCTAAAAAGAGCTGGGATTAAACAATTCAAGCATTTAAACAACCATACTTTTCATTCTCCCTTGCCCTACTGCAGGTTTTTACTGCAAGTAACAGATTCCATTCTTGTGGCAACAGCCTCCTTCACATCAGGATCTTTATCCACCCTTCTGCAGCTCTTTTTCCCAGAAGCTCTCTTCCCAAAATTCATATTACTGGGATCTAACAATATGGAGTCCTTAGTAAAAGGTGCTGCTACCATTTCACTTGATTACATGCAACGTATTTTTATCCCATGCAGAAAAAGGAACTCCTCTAATACTCCTGTTAAAACACAAAATTCATCAGCATCTGTTGATATTCGGTGGAGGGTGACTTAAAATCTCCTGTAACGTTGTGAAAGCCATGTCCTGGCTTACACATAAAGTCTCTAAAGGTTTACAGTATTACTGCTGAATAACATCTGAGCAGCTGGTGACAGGATTTCACCATAATCTTCCATCTCTAACCAGCTAACAGAATAACTCTTACTAACCTTGCAGGATCTTGTCTTTGTTGTATCTTGTTTCTCCACTGAAAGAGATTGTAAACAACAAAAAAAAATTAACTTGTCATCATTTTAGTGGATTTTCAAAAATATTGTTGTATTAAATACCAATAAGAGGTAGCAGCACCTGAATGCAAAAAAAATGAGACACAGAACAGCATAAACTCCTTTCAAAACAATGCACATGACGACTGTGTAACAACAAAAAACCATTTTCAAATGAATTCCAATCATGCTGCCAGTTTTTAACGAGACAGAGCCATCTGGAACAAAAGTAAGAGGAGTGATTTCTTAAGTCTATCATAAATGCAGGACAATTTATCTGTAACAACTACACCTCCGTGCTGGAGAGAACAAAGCTGCAGGAAGACTCTGGAGCCCTCTTTTGACAAGCACGTGTTGGTAGCTGGTTCTCTGAACTTTACAGGGAACCAATTCCAGAGACTATTGAGGGTAGCAGCAGAGCTACACACCCGGAAGAAACAGAGCCTAGAAAGTCATAACAGAAGAAGTCACAGACTCATGGAATGATCTGGGTTGGAACAGACCTTCAAGATCATCCAGTGCCAACCTGGGACACCTTCCACTGTCCCAGGTTGCTCACAGCCCCATCCAGCCTGGCCTTGGACACTTCCAGGGATCCAGGGGCAGCCACAGCTCCTCTGGGCAACCTGTGCCAGGGCCTCAGCACCCTCACAGGGAACATTTTTTACCTGACAGCCAATCTAAACCTACTCTCTGTCAGTGTGAAGCCATTCCCCCTTGTCCTGTCACTCCAGACCCTTGTCAAGAGTCTCTCTCCATCTTTCCTGTGGCTCCCTTCAGGCACTGGAAGGCCACAATGAGGTCACCCCAAAGCCTTCTCTTCCCCAGGCTGCACAATCCCAATTCCCTCAGCCTTTGCTCCCAGCAGAGCTGCTCCATCCCTCTGATCCCTTGGTGTCCCTGCTCTGGGCTGGCTCCAGCAGCTCCCTGTCCTTGCTGTGCTGGCCCAGGGCTGGAGCAGCCCTGCAGGGGGGTCTCAGCAGAGCGGGGCAGAGGGGCAGAATCCCCCTCCCCTGCTGCCCACGGGGCTTACACTAAAGGATAAAAAAAGCTCAGCTTTCCTACAAATTAAAGAGTTTTGTCCTGGCAGCTGCAAGAAGCTGGAGCTACTTGGTTCTGTCAGCTACAAACCTCTGCCTATAGACTGGGAGAAAAAGTCACCTTAGGAATTCCACCCGAGTCACAACCACCAATTCTTTAACGATTCATGGGAAAAATGCCTGCACCACCGTTCCTACCCTTGCCCCGCCGGAGAGCTTTTGCTCAGCTTCTCCCTCCCGCTGCCCGTGACCGAGGAGGGGACGCGGATCCCGGGGCACCGCCACGGCCGGGGATGCGCGGGCGGTACTCACTGCCGCACGACCGTCAGCCCGAAGCGAACCATGGCGCAGGGCAGCTCGGGTGAGCGCAGGTGACGGCAGATGTGCGCAGGTGTGCCCAGACGTGCCCAGACGTGCCCAGACGCGCGCAGACGCCCGCAGGCGAGCGCACGGCCCCCTGCCCGCACTGCGGCGCCGCGCGCCTCGCCGTGCCGTCACGGCACCGCCCCGCGTCCCGCTGCGGCGTCAGCGGGGGCGGCTCCCGGCAGAAAGCAGGATGTGACCCCTGGGGACAGGGTTCAGTGGTGGGCGTGGCAGTGTGAGGTTGACACCCGGACTTCTGCACCCGAAATGGTTCCGCATTCTCGCTCTGCAATTGCAGTCGGGAGGCTTTCACCTTAAAACTCTGGGTTTCGCAGCGTCTCGTGACGCTGGTGTTAAGGAAATTTCCTGCTCTGAGATCCCGGAGCCACACTGAGTGACACTCGCAGCGCCTGAGCTGGGACTGAAACCCCTTCCCAGCTGCATCCTCTACACTCGCAGTCGGACCAGGTTTCCTTACGGGCTCAGGTTTCCCTTGCCACAGTCTCAGATGTCCAGATCCTTAAAATACTTCAGTCACGGTGCGATTACTAAACAACAAAACAACAGCCCGAGCTGGTGGCCTCCCAGGAGGGACGAAGCACAAGGGAACCCCTGGGCTTTTACACCCTCTTAGATCAAGGGTAGGAAAGTCTGGGTTTTCAGCTCCGCCGTGTCTCTGAGTGTCCATCCCCTGGCCGGTGCCACTAGGGGCTGGCAATTCCCAGCCTCCAGTCTCAGCTGGGCTGCTCCAGAGCTCGGCCTGCAGCTCCACTGCAGCAGCACCCCGAGTTTCCTGCACTGAGTAACATCGTGCCCAGACGTGCCCAGGGATGGACCAAGTTTGCCCCTTTGCAGAACACAGAATACCTGATGATGTTCAGTCTGGTTACATCAGCTCAGTTAACGCTGATTGGCAGCAGTGCTTTGCTCAGAGTAATATCAATACATTGACATTTATACGTAGATGGATAAAGGGCATTAGTCACAAGTCAGATAGAAGTCTGGGCAGCCAAATCATACCCTAGAGTAACCGTCAGCAAAGGCGAGCCGATTCCAAGGAATTTAAAGCAGCAGTTTCCAAGGCAGAGCAATGTGAAGTGTCAGCATCCACATCCAGCTGGGACCACACTGATCTTGTCCTGCAGAACCCATAGGATCACAGAATGTCCTGGCTTGGAAGGGACCTTAAAGATCATCCAGTTCCAATGCCCTGCCACGGGACACCTGCCACTATCCCAGGTTGCTCCAAGCCCTGTCCAACCTGGCCTTGGATACTTCCAGAGATCCAGGGGCAGCCACAGCTTCTCTGGGCAACCTAGAAATTCATCCTGATAAAGTGGATAAAGTAACGCAAGAAGGGACTGGAACTCATCCTTTTCCCCTTAGAAAGCTGAAGTTTTATGGCTTACAGACAGTGTGATTAACGAAAATACTAATTGGTCAGCTGCGTGTATTTCCTTCAGGATTTTCCAACCAGATTGAATAAATGCTCTCTAAAAATCAGAGAAATTCTTCTGGGTTGCCCAGAGGTCTGACCTCAGTTTGAAACTGGTTTGTGCTTTAACACCAAACACATTCTAAATGAAGACTGAAACATAATTTGTTTAATTTGGTAGCTGTTTAAAGCAGATGCAAAATTCAATATTTAATGCAACAGTTGTGTCTGTTTCATTTCCTTTTTATTTTCCTTTGGCAGCGTGGCATTAACATCAATTTTCTGCAGTGCCTCTCCTCCCCAGATTTCAGAACTGACATTTTTAAAGCGTGACACCAGTGACAGTCTCGCCTGTAAACGAGCCAGTGCCAACTGAATCAGCTCTGACCTATTTCTATTTTATCACCATTAAAAACAACTGTGTTTTGCTGTGTCTCACACATGCTTTAGAGGATTAAGCCTCAAACCTGAGCCAACAGTGTTAACATCTCTTCTTTTCTAAGTGCATATTTTCATACAGGTCCTTCTGCAAAAGTGACAGGCCTTCAAGCAAAGTTTGAGAGAGGCTTTGTCTGAAGTCACCCAGTTCAGCTTTGTGAGAAAACAGCCTGGAAAGTCAGTACCTTCTGACTTACAGCCTTGTGGCTTAGCTACTAGATTAGGTTTCCCTTTTCAATTGTCATTTGGGATCTGATCTTGCTCCTTATGCTTACAAATACACCCAGCAGAAACCTTTGCTGAATTTTTTCAGTTCTGTGCCATTGCACTTCTCTGCCTGCGTAATGCTCCTCTGAAGGATGTGCTGGCCCGAAGAGAGGCATAACCTTGGCAAATCCCACACAGAGATTGCGCTACAGACGGGCCTCACGTCGGGTCTGCCGGAGAACACAGTTCTTAGAACTTCATTCATGGCAAAGTGACTTCGGGAACGTCTTTAAGCTGGTTCTCAGTGCGGTACCCGGGCTGCGAGCAGGGAGCCGAGCCAGCCCCCGGGCCGAACACCGTCCCTCCCGCCGGAGCTGCGGCTGCGGGCTGTGCGGCGGAGGCGGGCGCTCCGCTGCGCCGTGCGGGCCCCGGGGACGTTCCGGTCCCAGCGCGGCCCGCCCGGGCTCGTCCCGGGGCCCTGAGGGCCGTGCGCGGTTCGGGGGCGCCCCCTGGCGGCCCGCCCGCGCGCTGCAGCGCCCGCCGCGGCCCCTTCCCACGCCACAGCCCCCGCCTCTCATGGATCAGGGATCA
>VXBQ01006207.1:155431-171490 GCA_013400175.1 Phainopepla nitens | reverse complement strand
CCATCAGTGCACATCAGAAAGATCAATACTTTGTTGTGTCTAAGAAGCAGATCCAAAGTAACTGGAATAAAAAGCTTCTCGGAGAAGCAAACAAATTGAATTTACAATCATGGAATCATAGAATATCCTCACTTGGAAGGGACCCACAAGGATCATCCAGTCCAACCCCTGGCCCTGCACAGACACCCCAACAATCCCACCCTGTGCATCCCTGAGTGTGCTGTCCAAACACTCCTGGAGCTCTGGCAGCCTTGGGGCCGTGACCATTCCTTTGGGAGCCTGTTCAGTGCCCCAGCAGCCTCTGGGAGAAGAACCTTTCCCTGATATCCACCCTAACCCTCCCCTGACACAGCTCCAGCCACTCCCTGGGCTCTGTCCCTGGTCACCACAGGGCAGAGATCAGGGCCTGCCCCTCTTCTTCCCCTCATGAGGAAGCTGCAGACTGTGATGAGTTCTCCCCTCAGAGACAATGTGAGGAAGCTGGAAAAATTGAGATAAATTTTTGTTTGAGTGTGCTGGATGACAATGCTGATTTCATCCCTCATTCTCCAGCTGGTTATGTTCCACTCACAGCTTTGCTCAAGTTCTGAAGACCCTCATCACAAAGGTCAGTCTATTGCTCTTCAAAGATGCTTGCGAGTCCTCTGTCAAGATGAACCAGAGCTTTTGCTCTGAGAAGGGTTCCTGAGTAATCTGAGGAGCCAAACACAGCCGGTCTGCTGACCTTTCCCTCTCTCCTTCACTGCTCTGGCCTAATTCTTCTTGCAGTTTCTGCATGTTGCATTTTGGAAGAGCTCAAATAACAACCTAGTTTATTTTTAGAGAAAACTCAATGGCAAGACCAAGCTGGCACCACATCATTTCCACAGAAGGACAGGCATTTAAGGAGACATACATTTTCTCTTTTATTGTTTTCTTCTTTTCATCAGCTCCTTTCTTTCTCAACTCTAGCAGGTTGCAGCAAAACTCAAGTATTTTTCCTTACCTCAGTGTAAATACCTCACCTTTACTCACCTTAATTTGTAATTCTAACAGATCTTGATTGAATGCCACTGCTGCTGAGGGATGCCCTTCCTCACAGTGCCCCTGAAGCCCAGCAGAGCACTGACCTGATGTTCTCCTTGGCAAGTGTCCTCACTGAGACTCCCACAAGTTTCAGTGTTGTCTCCTGGTTGCATCAGCAGGAACATCAGCTGTCCAACTGGAATGCAAATCACCTTTGAGAACCCTTTTAAATAGAATCATAATCACAGAAGCACAGGATGGGTCAGGTTGGAAGGGACCACAGTGAGGCACCTGGTACAGATCCCAGAGTGCAGGGCCCAGGATTGTGTCCAGACAGCTCTGGAATATCCCCAGTGAGGGAGATTCCACACCCTCTCTGGACAACCTGTTCAGGGCTTGGTCACTGCATAGTTCCAGTCCTTCACAGGATCCAAGCTGAGCCAACTAAATGCCAGAAACTGATGGTCATGTTGTTCAATGGTGGTCATAGAAAACCCTGGACTTGTTTTACAATCCTAGGTATTTTAGAATCTCTACCTCTGGTGCAGATAAGCTGGGAAATGTGAGGTTCACAAGACACTTGGTAGGGAAGTCTTCAGAGACTTTCCCTAAAACCACAGGTCCCAAGATTGTGTGATTATGGCTGGAAAGATCTGTATCTCCTGACCCCCAGCCTCCTGATTTAATCCCTATTTCCTATTATTTTTTAATTCATTTTCATTCCATAATTCATAATTAATTCATATTTCCATCCATGACTTTTCCTATTTGTTTCTGTTTATTTTTGCTCATATGTTTCTTCATTTTAGCAACATTTGGTTTTGCCTTTTGAGTTTTTTCCTTCTCCCTGTTCATTTTATCTTTTGGGGTTTTTTCCTTTCATTCATCTTTGAGTTTGGCAGTATAATTCACTATATGATGGTGTTTCCCCAAGATGTCTGGTCAAATGTCTCTCCTTCATTCTTCAGGGTCTCTTTGCTCTCCCCAGGGGTGAAAAAGGGCTGGAAATCCAGGAGAAAACTGCTACTGGATGGCAGTGGAGGAGAGGTCAGGCCAAACACATCACATGGGAGCTTGGTCACTTCACAGCAGGCATCGACAAGTAGATGTGGGAGAGGGAGAGGTTGAGCATCCTGCCCTCCTGGCCACAGGTTGAGGAAGCAGACTCTGGACAATGGACTCATTTCTTCCCACTGGCCTCACCACAAATCCCACTCCTTTTACTCATGGTTTCTCCAGGTTTTTAGAAAGAAAAACAATATGATTTTTTCAGTAGCATTCCAGTGCAACAAACAACTGAGTGGAGATTTAAATCATATTTCAATTCGTTGCAAAAATGTGCACTCCATGTGGCTTTTTACCAGCTCAATTTGATTCCCACAAAATATTTTGATCCTTCAATTTACCACTTTTTAGGACTTTGTTCTCCTTGAATCTCATGGGATTATGTGCCAGAATTTGCCAATCCAGTGGGAAGGCAGCTACATTTTAGAGGCAGGCTCGTTCTTTGACTGCAGCCTTCATTTTATATGCCTGCTAACAACATCTATCCAGATCAGAGGCTTTAGAATCACATCCCACCATAGAAACACCACCATGGAGTGAGTAATACATCCAAATTCACTGAAAGAATAAAAGCAAGGCAAGTAAATTTAGGTCAAGGTGAGTTTATTGTCCATACAGCATACCTAATCCCGCCAAAACACTTTTCTTAGAACCATCTTTAAACTAGTCAAAACAATAGGTTATTAATAAAAATGACAACACTGAACAAAGACCTTTTAAAAGGCAATCAAGACTACACCGTATCAGAGTCTTATCCACCAAAAACAACCTTGTGTACTTTCTAAATACTTTTGTTTACACTGATGTCTACTACCACACTTTCTAGCATCCCCTGACCACATAAACATCCACACCTCTTAAAGAGCACATTTGTGAGAGAATAACGTTGACTTGATATGGCATCACACTCAATAAAGCAAAAAAAGAAAAAAAAAAACCAAAAAAAAACCAAAACCCAAAAAAGTTTGAGAACAGAAACTGTGCAACTGAGAGTGATTTCTGAGGTACATGAGAACATGGTAATAAACATAGTGGAAAAAATCCAGTGGCCAGGTGGTTTGCTGAGTAATTAAGAGCTGTACGATTACTCAAGCACAAATCATCGACATTGACATGGGATTAATCGGTTTTTTTCTCTTTCACAAGCATGTTGAAAATACAAATAAATACATTATGAGGTGCTCTTACACTAGAGTAATGGGAAGGAGGAGAAGATCATCAAAGTACCATCACAGGAAGCTGAGAGAGAAACGCTTTTAGCAACTGTACCAATCCTTTGGCACTTGGGAAGGCAGAATCAGCAACACATTTTCTATTCTTTTTTAATAAATCAATTGGGAGGTTTACTATTTCTGCAATTCAGGGGGGAAAATCTCACACCTCATTTGCAGTAACAACACACTTCCTTTAACATCTGTTAAAAGAGACTATTAGGCAGTCATTTTATTCTGAAAGCTACTGTGAAAGCACTCGAGTTATAGGGTTTGCAGCCCTCAAATATACAGTACGCTGTAACCAGAGGGTTGGCACTTGCTGAGCATATCACTGCAGCCGAGGACACTCCTCACCCTGGTGGGGACACACACAGACCCACCAGGACCCCACAGGGAACTGGGAATGCTGAATGGTGTGCCCCTTCCAGCACAGCTCACCCTCACCCTGCTGCAGAGAAGCCAGCCACAGAGGTGTCCTCAGCCCCTGCTCCTTCAGTTCTGCAGAAGGGTGACACTGTGAGATCATCTCTGTGTTCCACAGCAGGGATCGGCCCTGTGATCCTCTGCAGGGATCAACCCTGTGATCCCATGGCCTCTGTGGGACTGGGGTGTGCAGGAGGTGGGACAAGGAGCAGGGGCAGGCACCCTAAACACAGGTCCTGCCTATACTTGGCCTGCGGCATGGAGCAAACCATGCCACCGTGTCCAAACCACGGATACAGTGCCAGAGCTCAGAGAGGTCACCTGCCGTTGGGACCCTCTGGCAAAGCTCCCCATGAAGCCATGGGGCAGGGCTGCCAAGGAATGATCTGACCTCATCTGATCTAATCTGATCTGAGTGTGGCTCCACAGTCTTGCTTCAACAACATCCATCAGCTATTTTTTTCCTCCAGGACAGAGACACCGCCGCGGAATTCCGGGTGCTCCCAATGCAGAACGTCGAAGTGGGAGATGGGGCCAAGGCTGTGCCCAGCAGCAGCTTTGGGGAGGACAGACCTGCTCACCAGTGGAGAGTCAATGCATTTTTTCCACTATGAAAAAGATACCAGAGACCAAAAAGGAGCCAGTGCCCCGCCTCGGCTGCTTGCAACCTCTCCCCGGCGGGCCCCGGGGCAACCAAACTGTCACTGTGTGAGGTATTGTGAAAATGGAAACCATTTCTTGTCCAGCAAACCTGAGGTAAGTATACCATCTTTGCAGGATGTGATCAGGAAGGAAGGAGATTAAAAAAAAAAGAAAAGGAAAAAGAAAGAAGGAAAAAATAAAATAAAATAAAAAAAATAATCATGAACACGCTATTAGGAAAAAAAAAAAAAACCTGTACAGGGCATTTCCAGTAAATCAAAGAACTCATCATATCTCCACTTAACCATCTACTTCAGGATTTGAAATTTAAGCAGTAAAATAATATATTATAAAAATGTTTATAAAATAGCAGCACACTCAGTGAAACAATACAGCTAAGTACTGTTAATGTGAATAAGAATGAAACAAATCATAGCTTCTTAGCAGCGCAAAAAAAAAAAAACAAAACCAAAAACCCCCCAAAACCAAAAAAACAACAAAACCTTAGACTCTTACTCCATTTTCTACCCTCATCTAGCCAAACAGGCTGAGTCCATACATATAATATTCTTTGAAGTAGCATGTTCTTTCTGGATTTTTGTGTTAAAAATGCAAACATTAACATTTCAACCAACAGCTTCATATTGGATATCTGCAAACTGTTAATACAATTGTGCAAAAAAAAAAAAAGAAAACCAAAACCAAAACCAAAACCAAAAAAAAAAAAACCCAAAAAAATCAAAAGTTGCTCCAACTCCTTTGCCATCTAAATGCCTCTTCGTTACAGGTGGAGCAGGAAAATAAATTCAAGTACACTGAATACACCTTTGTAATAAAACTCCAAGTCACACACCTTGATGTTTACCACCATGGCTGTTTCATCAGCAATTTTCTTTCCTTGTCCATAGATAAACATGCAGGTGGTATTAAGATCCTTCTGTGACACTGAACAATACAGATGGTCAGGCTTTTATCCGGAATGTCATGACAGGAATGTCATCTGAAGCGGGTGTTGGTACTTCCAGCAACACCGCAGCTAACCGAGTACACCAGATACTGGAAAATATTGACTATAAAAAGCTATACAAAGCCTTGCTTTTGTGACTTCTTTTTTTTTCTTTTCTATTTTTCTTTTTTCTCTTTTTTTGTTTTGTTTTTTTGTTTTTCTTTCCTCGGCAAAATTGTCATAATTGTCATAAACCATCTCATTTAATCCCTTAGGAACAATTTTCAAAGTGCTTTTCGAATGAAATGGTTTACAAAAACTCTCACTGTGGATCAATAAAGTTAATGAAATGCTGAAAAAGTGTGCAGGGCGGAGTGGGGGGAAGAGAGATGAGGGAGCAAACCAAACCTCATCTTCTTTAACACAGTGAGGGGCTATTACAAGGGAAGATGGACAGAGCATCATTTAAATGTCCTTGTGGCCAAGCTAAGAAGCTGCCAGACGTTAACATGGACGTGAAGCATTAGCACTGTAAAGGAATATAATGCTTTTCCTAGATGATCCACCACATCTTGCAATCCAAAGGTTGGAGGTGGTCTGCCCAGCCAACAGGTCGGGATTAATGCATGCATTCCCCCCACTGACCGTGAACGCTTGGGAACTTTGGCTCAGCCCACGGCTGGGTAAACAGAATTGCCCTCATGCCAAAGATGCTGCTGTGTTTAGAATGAACCATTTCAGAAGGAAAAGTAGATAAAAAGTCAAGAGAATCAAAGGGGAAGCTTGGGGGGAAAAAAAAATAAAAGAAAAATAAATCAACTAAAAAAAAGCCCAAAAGACACCTGCTCTTCTGGCTGGTAAAATAAAGCATTTTCTTTCTTAGGTAGCAGCTACCACAGACAGCAAGAGTAAACAAAACTAACATACAGAGATCCAACAAACACTTCTGACTAATAACAGAGGTGACAGATCAGCAAATCTCTTCTGCATTCAAAATGGTTCAATTGCTTCAGGGATCTTTTCCCACTTTGCCCTAAACCCCTTATTCTATTGCTTTGCAATCTAGTCAAGCCATAAAATCGCACACACAATTCCTTTCTTAAATCTAAAAAAGGGGTGTATGCACTAGTTCGTAATACACAGACAAGTATACTCTACTTTGTTCCCACAAATGCAGGCTTACATTGATCTAGCTACTTGGTATGCTTTTATAAGCATTATATCACTGATACATAATCAAATAGCAATTACCAAATATATCGTGGGATTCCCTTCTGTAGAACATCACAGGCACCAAATGCTTTTTTTTTTTTTTCATTATTCAGTTTTTGTACTTTTTTTTGTTTTGTTTTTCTTTATACCTAAAAGAGCTTTAAATATGTTCTATGTGGGAGCAGATTAAAAAAAAATTCACTCTAAAAATAATACCAAAAATAAAGGGTCTGGGGGAGCAAGCGTGACTTTGTGTGCCGATGTCCTCACAGGTTGATGTCTCTCACATCTGTGGGAGTGCTGGCCTGGTCCAGTTCATCCACTGTCTTGGAGGGGTTGCTCTGCTGCTGCTGCTGCCGGACTTGCTGCAGGCTGTTCACCAGCACCGCCTCGATCTGTTCCTGACAAGCTTTAAGGCAGTCCTAGACAAAAGAAAGCAAATTTATCTATTAGTAAAGATAAAGGTGGATATTTTTTCTTACTGAGCTAGCAGAAGTTGGACGAGCGTTGGCCAGGTGTTCCCGAGAAGTGCTTGCTCTGACAAGATTAACTTTGAATTCTCAGCAGTAATCACTGTGTACAAACTCCCTGGGTTAAACACGGTTCATGCTATATTTATTAGGCTCTGAATCTTAGTATTTTATTCATCTTTGATCAACAGGTTGCCCAGAGAAGCTGTCCCATCCCTGGCAGTGTACAAGGCCAGGATGGATGGGGCTCTGAGCAACCTGGGATAGTGGAAGGTGTCCCTGCCCATGGCAAGGTGTTGGAACTGGATGATCCTTAAGGTCCCTTCCAACCCAAGCCATCCCATGACTCTGTGATGATGTGATTTATGTGGTCTTCTTGAGAAGGAACCTAAGTATTACAGAGAAATAATTTTTCATTCTCCTATGCAGGGTTAAGGCACCTAAGTTGGTCTTCTCTACAAAAAAAGTTGCAATTTTATCCTGAAATAACCTCCATGTGCTGTACCAAAATCACCCAGGCAGATGCACTTCATACAAAGCAAACTGATGAGAAATTGAAGAAGTTTAGAGGTCCCTGAACAAGCGTGGTGCTCTGGGGCTATTTTATCTGTCATACATTTGTGTCCCCCAGGCAGAGGCAAAAATGCCAGTTTATCTGTGAAAATTCACACAGGAGAAAATTCACACAAGCCCCAAACATGCAGCTGCATTACTGAATTGTAAAATCATCTGAGATCATCAAGTCCAACCTTTGAGCAAACACCACCTTGACAACCAGAGCAATGAGTGCCATGTCCAATCATTTTCTGAACATACAACCAGTTCCCAGAGACCGCTGCATTACAAACCACAGAACATTCAGAGAAACAGCAGGGTACAGTACAGCAACAGAAATACAGGAGCCTGTCCATCAGGAGTCCCACAATAAACATAAAGTATAAATACAGAAATAAATGCGAAGGATCCACCAGATTCAAACCAGACACAGCAATGAAGAAGACGACTATTAAAATACTAACAGGATGTTCCACACTCTTGATAATACACTGGAAGACCAAATAATGTGGTTATTTAACCAGAAAAAAAAAGTGTGAGAAAACCTTGACAAACCCTGAGTTATAGGAAAAACTTAAAAATAAAACCCAAGCTGTGACTGTATGAACACAATGCCAGCCACGTTCAGTGTGCTGGCACTGAGAGTATCAATCCAACACTGTGCAGGGGGACACATGGTGCTACAAGAAATGGCATTTTCTAAAGGCAGCCCTGAGCAGTCCTTCTGGAAAAGGCACTAATACTGTAAACTTCCTGCAGCCTCAGCCTGCCTGAGAGCTGGGTCTCTCCAGGAGTCTTCAGGAAACAGAGCAATGCAGGGTTAGGTAGGATTTTCACAGCCCAGTGCTTTAACCAGAGCCTCCACAGCATCTGCCTGGGGTGGTGAGACTGAGCCTCACCATTCCCACTGTCAGGCAGGGGAGCTGAAGAACAGAGAGGGGCACTGACCTCCACAGGGCTCTACAGGCACTTGTGAACCCACTAGGAGATGTGACTGCAACACTGAGGAGCTGGGCCCTGACCAACACACCCCTTTTTCTACACTGTACCTGGTTATTGGGGAAAGTTTGAAATATTCATGCGTGGAGGACTGATTTGTGACTGACTGGGAAAAACACATCCAGTGAAGAGGATCTGTTCTGCTGGCAATGCTGACGTTTGTGATGGGTACAATTATCTCCCATGGGTAATGAACACCCATTTTTCTTGGCTACCAGCCAGCAGCTGCTGGCTGCAAAATCCTGTCCTCAGACAGAGAAAATCCCCCATTATCAGCTAGGGAGGGCTCTAGGTCCATTGTAAGCACTCACCTGTGTGTAAGAGGGCAATGACAACAAATCACTGGGTGGGTCAAGGCATTTTCAAGTGTGGGGGCACCAGTTTGGAGACTCTTGTAACAAATGACTCTGGTAATGTGCTTTTTTTGGGTAAAAGAACCTCTTCTTTTAAAGCACAGTTTCAAAGTACTGTGTCCTTCTGAAAACAAGCCAGATTTTTTTTAAGCAGCTTCAGTCTGAAAAGCTTAATGAGGCAATTTCCTTGCAGGCAGGCTTGGGGAAGGAAGGGTGGTGACATGCGGAACATGAGGCTCAAGCATTTGGAGTCAGCTTTGTCTGTTCCTAAACACCCTCCTGTATGGTCATTTACACCATCACTACAGAAACTTCTGATGGGCAGCATGATGATTTATTTCAGGTATGAAGAAGCTGAAATCTCCAGGTAATCTCTATTTCTACAGAGAAATGGGTCATTTCTGATGTCTTAATTTTGTACATAAAATCTATAAAGTGGCCTCGACTGGAATTGTCACATGGATTTTATTTCATATGGGAATCCACAGGCCACTGTGTATTATTTCTCTGATCTACACTTAGGTTTTGAACTTAAAACCACCAAATTCTTTAAAACAAAGAAACTTACAGTAAAAATGACCAGTACACTGCATTCAGCATTAAATAGTTTTCCAAAAAAGTGTTGCTATTTGCTTACTAAAGCTCCTTGGATGTTAAATCTCTCAGGTGAAAGGAAAAAAACCCGAATTTAGATATTTTATCAGTCCAGCTATGATAAGGTAAGTGGCTTTATTGTATAGATGTGGGCATCACTGGAACTTTCTGTCAATCCAAAGTTAAGGGACATGATACAAAAAACTACTAAAAACCCATCAGGACAAACAGCCTGGCCTTCCCATGACACAGTATTTTTAACCCCTCCAAGTTTCATGGGGATTTGCTGCATGTGTACATATTTTACTGGTGGACTTTCATTTTGCAAGCTCTAGATGGCTCTGACAACAGAGAATTAAGTTTTTAAGAATATATGAAAGAAAAAAACCCATGAATTGCATTATTTTCAACAAATCTTCCTTGAAAGAACAGTATAATGCACTGCAGTATAACCCCAGATTTTGCAATACGAGGACTAGGCCATTCCTTCAGAATACTGCAGGGTTTGCCTTTGTTGTTTTATAAAATACTTTTTTAAGTGTGTGTCACATGGATCAACTTCCCCATTCTGCTATATGGTCTAGTAGTTTTAGTGATTAAAATAGTTCTGGTACTTTCCATTCCATAGTTTTATTTTTACTTCAGCAAGTACAGAACTAAAAAGGCAATTAACTTTGGGTAGTTTTTTTTGGTTTTTTTTTTTTTTTTTTTTTTTTGTTTGTTTTTTTTTTTGGTAGTTCTGAAACTCTTTCATCCCTAGGTGATTCTACTAGCACACTTGAAATGCATTTGAAGGAAAAGAAAAGCTTTCCTGTGTCTTATGAGGGGCAGCCTCATGGCTATGATGGAAATGCTGGCAGTGAAAATATGTGGAAGGAGGAATCAGCAGCTCCATGGCATAAGCTACTTATGCAAGTCAATAATCATTGAAGATTTCAATTTTCATTCATGACAATCTTGAAAGAAAGCACAAGCCCTAGGGAAGATCCTGAAGAATATTAAACATAATTCACTTTCTTGAACTTTTCAACACTTCTGTGGCGTACATATGTCCTATACTGGCCCCCACCTTCCAGTTTTAAACTGGCATTTATGGTTCATTGGCAAGCTGCAAGGGAAGGCTGCCAACTCAACCCAACTCAGCTTAACTCAACTCAGCTTAACCAACAGGCTCTTGCTTTGCACTGCCCAAAATCCCAAAGCTGGGAATGCTCAAAAAGCCTTCTGGCATTTTTGTGTTAAAGGGTGGCTAGCTTTCCATATATATATTAATTACTTCAAAAATAAGTATTAAGGCCCCCGATCTCTTAAGTCTTTCTTAAAAGTAACTGTAAAAAGGAAATCACAAAAGGACATTTTTCAGGTGCAGAATCAGGTTTGGTAAATGGAAAGGATGCTGGAGATACACAGAATGACAGTACTGTTCGTTGGTCATGTATGCACTGCTCGGATAATCTAAGAAAGCAGCAATCAGACATGCATTAAAGAATTGGGATTTACATAAATTCCAATGTGGAACATGTCATCTGTACTCCTACACACAAAAGCCGGCTGGATTCCTCCACCAGTTCACATTTAAGCCCCAATTCAGACCTCTCCAAAGTACATGCTTCACTGTTGACACAAACAGGGATTCCTTCCCAAAGTGGGGCCTTTGTGTGCTGAGCGCTGGCCTTTACCTCACTGACCTTCTCCAAAGCAAGAGCCTGGAAAGCTGCTGTGGGAATATCCTATCCATTTACTGTATTAACAGTGATCTCACATCTAATGGATGCAGTTAAAAAATAGAAATATTTTCCCTCCTGAATGTATGTTTCTGCTACTGTAACAAAGAGCATCAATCACAGATAAGTGTTCTATGTCTCTTTTTCCATCGGGAAGTACGGAAAATAGTAATTTGAAAAGGACATTTCATGTGGACTAACAAGGATATCTCATTCAAAAAAAAAAACCAACAAAAAACCCACAAAAAACTAATTCATGCCAGAGCTTCTCCACTTACTGTTGCCACATTATTGCGATAATGCAATAAATAAGGTGACTAATATTAAGAATCTGAAATACAGGGCATTTTTCTCTGCAATTTTTTGGTCTTTTCAGCAGTTTCAACAGATTCAGTCCCACTGTTTGCTTCACCACTCAGTTTGCTGGTTTCCTGTTGCTGCTGTGAGTATTTCACATTACAAACAAAAGAGAACGTTTTCAGAACTGGGAAAAGAGAGAGTAAAGCCAACACACCAGCAGGGCAATGCAGGGGCAGATGCCATGATACTCCTCGCTCAGTGTGACTTGGGATTTCTGGTAATCTCTACCAGGTAACACTCTGAAGACATGAAAAGGTGGGAAGGGGAAAAGGTGAAAAGGTGTCGGATTTATGCTGCTGTAAGGAACACCCTGAGCGTTTAGTGAAGAAGGGGAGGACCTGCCTGCGTTAGAGAGAGCTGCAGGAGCCAGGCAGGGATTCCCTGATGCATGGGAGCCGCTCCTCGGGGGCCTGCCTCCCCGGGCGCGCTGGCCGCGGCCGCGCCTGTCACTGGCCCCGACGGAACTCCGCCATGAGCCCGCGGTGTCACTGCATCACCCCATTGTTGCTACACACGCACAGCACTCACTGGGGAACAAAAAGCTGAATGAAACGGAGCAGCTGCCAACTCAGGCAAAGACAACTTAGGAAACTATCTCATTCTTCCTTTCTCTGGAAGGCTATTTCGCCCCTTGTTTCCTTGCATACAAAATGCGGTCTGCAACAAATAAGGCAGGATAAGATACAGTGAGTCCTGTTTCTTGCTTCCAAAACCACAGGCCCTGGACACTACAAAGGAGGGCATAAATGGTGTATGTGCTCTAGGGACAATGTTCAAATGCAATCCATTCAAGATAGATTTCTATGATTTTTTTACTGCAGCTGTGAATTCTTGAGCATGGTGGTTCTTCACTTCCGTTTCTCTGCAGAAATCTGCAGATCTTTATGAAAGGATGTCTCTGATCTTGGGAAGAAAAAAAAAAAAAATCCCAGCACTGACATATGTGGCACATGTAAGCGGAGATATTTTAAATGCCATTTATTATGGATCCAGTCTTCAAAACAGCTCCACTCCACATTTTAAAGGGCTCACGGCCAGCTGTTTCGACAAGACTTTAAAAAAATGCTTGGTTCCTTGCTTTTTTTCTACTTCAGGCCCTTAAATATGCTTTAGATTTTCCAAACCACTCAATACACACCAGTTACCATCTGGGAACAGAGTTTTAGAGATGACTTCTGCCCACATAGAGGCACTGGCTCTGCCTGAAAACCTCTCCCTGGCTGCTGATGCTGGGGAGACCAACTCCGTGTGTCATCCAGATGCAACCTGGATGGCTGCTCTTCCAGGAGGTGAGGGAATAGATTTACCCAAGGTCTCAAGCAAAGCAGAATACTGACTGCAAGGTCTTAAAATGTGCCCTACCCATTTAGCTATCCTTCCTCACATCCCGTAATTGTGCACAGCAGGGATGCTCGTATCCTCCTCCAAAGCATCTGGCTCCACCAGGGACAGGATACTGCTCACACTGGAGTGCTGGTCTGGGATGCTATGGGAATTCCTGACTTCTTGAGTTGTTTATTTTTCCTTTGCAATGACCCACCAAGAGATGCACAGGGAGCTCTGCAGCTTCCTGCCAGTAGGTCTGTTAACTCTTTGCTCACCAGCCTCTCCTCTTCAAGCAACCACAAAGGAAATGGTCCCAGTCCCTGGCAGAAGAACAGACTGGAACATGCAATCCTCATCCTGCAGAGCTGTGTGAAGTTAGACTCAAAGGCACAGAATGGTTTGGGTTCAAATGGACCTTGAAGCTAATCTTATTCCACCCCTCTGCCATGGGCAGGGACACCTTCCACTATCCCAGGTTGCTCAGTCTCATTCAACCTGGCTTTGAACACTTCCAAGGATGTGGCACAGTTTCTCTGGGAAACCTGTGCCAGGGCCTCATCACCCTCTCTAAGTCTAAGTCTAAGTCTAAGTCTAAGTCTAAGTCTAAGTCTAAGTCTAATTCCCAATTTCTTCCTAATATCCAATCTAAACCTACTCCCTTTTGTCTGAAGCTTGAAGCCATTCCCCCTTGTCCTGTTACTATGGTTCCTGATGAGAAGTCCCTTTCCAGCTTTCCTGTAGCCCATTCAGATGCTGGAAGGTGCTCTGGGTCTCCACATAACTTCCTCTTTTCCAAGCTGAACAGCCCCAACTCTCCATCCTGTCTCCACAAGGGAGCTGCTCCAGTTCCCTTCACCAATTCCATGGCCTGCTCTGAATTTGCTCCAACAGTTCCTTTTGATGGGGGCACCAGGACTGTACACAGTGTTCCAGGCGGCACCTCACAAGAACAGAGTAGAGGGGGAGAATCTTCTCCCTCAGTTGTGTGGGATTAGCTCTTAGTGGCTCTCTGGGACAGTAACAATCAGAGAAGGCAGTTCAGATGCACCATGCAGAGCTACTTTCACTACCCTTCAGGCTCCTGAGCTTCTCCAAGAGCAGCTCCCTGCTGTTTATATTGGTCAGTGGAAGAAGTAATGAAACCATGGTTTGCCTGGCCCTGTGGTCACACTTTCTCCAGCCTGTGATTCAACCCTCACCCAAGAGCCCAGAGCAGCTATTTACCAGAAATAACTGGTTATCTCTCAAATGACAGTGGCAGGATGCCTTGGACAGCCTCATCTCAAGTCTGGGGCACTGCTCTGGATTCATACAAGGATATCCAACACCAACGTGTTTTTGAAAGAAACACTTGTGCTGGTTCTCTGCTTACCCAACAGCTGGGCTCTAAATGACATGTTGTTTATTAATAAAGTACTTTCGGTGTAATTCTTAATGAAACATCCATTAAAAACATTCATTTTAATTGTAAATGCCAAATTCCAGTCTCAGTTACACTAATGTCAATCTAAAATAACACCACTGATTTCAGCCTCCTGGTTAATGCTGCTATTTCCCAGTAAATAGTCTGCACCCTTAAATTATCATTATAAAGCAGTGAAAATTCAGAAAAGCTCACTGCACTTAAGTTGCATCAGGGTTTCATTACCATTCTTTCTTTTCATCTGCTTGCAGCTTTGAAGCTGAGATTTTTCATGCTTCACCTCAGACAGTGACATTTTTTGAAAAGTCAGTGGGAAAGTCCTATCATCTGTTTCCATGCTAAGCAATCACACACTCCAAAACAAAAATGAAGCAGAAGCCCTGGCACCCTCTGGCTGGGAAGGACTCTTCCCCAGCTGCCTGATGGTTCCTGTGGGCTACCACGAGGCACAGGGGGCCAGAAGGTTTTCCTCTGCAAAATTTAATTTCTATGACTTCCCCACTTTTCTCCTGCATGATGGTCCTAAAGCCCAGGAACTCTCATATCTCCCTCTTCCCCGAGCTCCCACTGGAAAGCAAAATCATTCACACAGTGACAATGAATGAATTGTGCCACTGCAGGAACAGCTCTCAGGCATCAGAAATTCAGAAGTGAAAGAACTGAAGCTCTTCATTCAACTTTAATTAAGTCCCAGTGTAAAATGTATTACAATAGTCTTTACTCTTTATTAACACAGCCTTGGGCCAACTCTTACACAATCCAGACAGTACATTTTTTCCAACAATACATTTTACACATGAGGCTGGTATTACTACCTATTGCTAAGCCTTCCCCATGCTTCTCTGAGACCCCATTTTCAGTTGCTTCTCTCTCTCTTTCAAGCTTTATCATGTGGGAAGAAAGTTTCCAGTCCTGGGCCCTCTTCTATTTTTCCAGTGCAAAACTCACAGAAAAAATACCTAGCAAAATATTTCTCTCCAATTGAAACAGCAGGCTAATGAAAAATACACTATTTTGCACAAGCTCGAAGATTTTGGCAACCTTTGGTTAGGCCAAGGCTTCAAAGCTTGCAGGGAGTTAAGGCCACCTATGCCTCAACAATGAAAACACCTTGAAAAAAAACCCAGCACCTCTAATTTTTTGAAGGCTTATATTTTTTAGCAATTAAATTATCCAGAAGCTCCTTTTGTCTCAGGTTTGTTCTGATTTGGAGGATGAGTGAGACTCTCCTCTATAGTCTGTGCTGCTGTGGGCTGAGACCAAGAACAAAGAGAAGGAAGCTGGTCTCTACCCAACTGACAGACTCTTGGAGAGGAGATGGGTACAGTGAAATGTTAGGAGTTCTTTTTCATGTGGGAAGAGTATTAATTTTTTTCTTTTGAATGAATGTAGGCTCAGTCAGATCTGGGAAGATTTTTACCAGGATGGCAAAAGGCACGCTTGTGACAAAAAAAACCCTGCTAAATTTAAAAGAAAAGGTGTGAAGGCATTTTCATTGCAAAATTGAACTACTAAGATGTTTTTGTAGGCATTTTCTTTCAGACTCAAACATTCTGGATAGAAAAGATCAGCACAGTAGAAAAAATGTTTCCAAATTGGAAGATGCAGCAAAAGGGCCTTATAGGCCTTACACCCAATTCTCTCAGGTACAGAAGGTGTCCCTTCTCCCAGAGGGACCAAGGGGATCAGAGGGATGGAGCAGCTCTGCTGGGAGGAAAGGCTGAGGGAATTGGGATTGTGCAGCCTGG